>VXAD01008397.1:0-332285 GCA_013399195.1 Dicrurus megarhynchus
GCAGGCAGAGATTTTAACACTGGTGGTTGATTGCATAGCGTACACAAAATGTTATGGGTATTGGAAACCCCTAAGTGTTCAGATATAAAGCAGAAATATCAGGCATTCTGTGAATCTTATTATTTTACTTTCAATTACCTGCTGCACATAATAGTCTGCTTGGAGAGCTGACAAATAGATCTGTTTGGAATGGAAATGTTTTCTAGTAATGTTTCCTCAATGCCCTTTACATGCAACCATTAATCATCTCTCTGAATCGCTCTTTTGGTAGATAAAAGAAATTTTGCTGTGCTCACCCTGATTTCATCTCTATGCTTTAAATAGCTTTTGTTTTTCTTTTCTGAATGTTGCTTGAAAAATACTGAAAAACTATGTGATCACCGTATTTCTCATATGTATGCAAGCTGAATTCTCAGGAGCATTTACTGTCTAGGGTTATAGAAGAAGCTATTGGCAAAAAATCATACGTTTAATAAAACCCAAGACATGAATCTTGCTGCCTGTGAAAATCTCTCATTCTGTGTGTCATGGATTCTCTTTGGGTTTAATTGATAAATCATCAGTAAGAAGTCTATTTCTATGGGAAGAGACCTAGTACTCCTAGTCAAGACACTTTTCCAACTAGTGACTTACTATAAATACTGCCCTCCTGCTAGTCTTTAACAGTGCTCTGGCCTCATTGTATGAGGGGACAGAAAAGAAAAAAAGTCTCTGTTCAATGCATAGGAGTCGATCAAAACTTCATTTTAAAATGAATGTATAAATACTCACAAACTGGAAAAGTACCCCAGTTTGTTTAATGCGACAACGCATTAATGTTAGAGAGTTACTGTTTTATAAACTACCAGGCTATGAAGTTTGTGCTTTAAATTTTTAAATTCATGAAGTAGGAGCCTACAGGTACCAAATTTAAGAAAAGAAGAAATCCTCTCTGAAATAAAAAATATGATCCCTTATATAGAATAAATTCACTGTCCGTTCTTAAGACCCATTTCAGTCTTTGGACACATGGGTTTTCAGTGAAGTACTGGCTGTGCAGTCTTTACTTCTATAAATAATTCTATTCAGCACTTTCATTCTTAAATTTTAACACTTTACATTAAAATTCATTGTACTTTTGGAGACATGGGGAAAGACTAATGTGCTGATTGCTTCTTGCTTCCATGCCTTATGATGGAATATATATTTCTATTATTTCTGGTACCTCTTATTACTTCTAAATGTTTTTAGGAATTAGATAATTTTTCTACTATGGACACATTTTTTTAAAGCATTAAAAATAGTATATGTTCAATATTATATTTATATCAACACTGGGGTTACTTGTTGAACTACAGAATTAGCAGACAACTAGGTGCTTTCCTCTTCCAGCACAGACAATTCCTACAGACACCCATGTTAAGTGCACTCTAAATAGAAGCGAATAAATGACTTGCAATTTCTTTTTCTCCCACTTTTTGTTCCTCTTTCCAGTTGGTTTGAATTGCAGACGACAAAAAAAGTTATGGAAATATATATGCTTAAGTTTTAATTGCCATTTATTTTCAACTATTGCAGATGCTATTAGGAATAAAAAAAGAATGTGTAAATAGATTTCATACAGGTTGCAAGAAGGTATAGGGTTGGTAAAACTTATTTTAAGTCGAAGGAGAAACTGAACTTTAACTAAGATAAAAGGAACTATATTCTTGCTACTGAGAACAAAGAAAGCCTTAGTTCTCACAGGGTGCCGAATTCCCAGATTAACTATACTCTTTTGTCACTAGATACCTTCTCTCATAAGTGTGGATTGGACCACCATATACCCGACTTCATTCATTCATTCATTACAGGTGAACTGCATCCTTAGGGTGCAGGAATTGTGATTATTCAGTGCGAAGAAGGAACAAAAATGTGCCTGACTCACCACCCCCTCTTTCTTTCCAAGGGTGTACAGATGCATTAAGAGGTTTCTCTGATTCAGTGCAGTGCTCCACCACTTTCGCTCTCTCTCTCTCTCTCTCGCTCTGATGGAGTCAGTACTACCTGTACTACCCCTGAATGAGTCTGCACACCCTTTTATAACATACTGCCAACTGGATTGTTGGTTTGTTTCGGGATTTTTTTAGCAGAAACCAGACAAGGTTTGTACCACACCGGTACCAAGCCTGAAGTATTTTTATGAACATAATTTCCTTTATGTCTATGTTTTTTCCTCTTTGTGTGATACTAATCTGTCTAGACTGTTTGCAGTAAACACTATGCCTAACTGCATGTCAGGCAGTTGTCAGATGGGTTGTGATTTCTTTTTGTGTGTGTAAAGTGGGGATCACTCCTCTGGAAACAATAGAATACAGCATGCAAACATATGAGAAGTACACCCTTTTACATACAGACTGAAAATGCAACTTTTTCTATAGGTTGTTATATACTAATACTGGGGATGATACAAATATTTCATGTTCTCATTTGGTTAGTAAATTAAGATTCCTCTGTTAGAACATATTCCAGCTGTTTTCAGAAAAAGGTGGGTTTTTTTCTCTTGCATCTTTCATAACAGTAATGATGGAGTATTTCTATCTAGGTTTACTATGTCCTATTTACTGAATGTTGGTTTTCCTAGAAAAATGGAGAAGATGAAATGAATTTAAAGTTTAAACTGTACTGGTATCCATCCCAGTCAGTACAAATTTGTTCAAATGCAATCATCTTTGTCTATTCATGGTGGCAAACAGTGGCTGATCCCTGTGCTCAAAACTATTTGTCGAGATGTAAGGGGAAAATCATTCCTGAGGTTGGTCACACACAGTCCGGTCACTTATGTGCACCTTGCAGTGAAGCTTTCCTGCACTCATCTGTAGGTGTTGATGCAGACCTTCAGAAAGACCACAGTGGGCCTCCCATTCAAGATATCTGTAGAGATAATTTATGTGACCAGCCAAAGAGATATAAGTGTTTGTTACTAGAGCAAGGGAAAAAAACCTCAGGCCCTTGCTCTAAATCTTATTAGGAAGAGCTTTTTTTGGCCTCTAGATGACACTGTGCACCTAACACTGTACTCATTCTCTAAGCCTGAAATGCTGATCCATCTTCCTTCTCATTGTAATTAAGAGCAGTAACTGTTTTTAACAAGCATTCGCAATCATGAAAGAAGTAAATTGAAGTCTTCTGTTGTTATTCAAAACAACTACAAAAAAATAAATCTGAAAGGTAAAAGCCAGTAGTGCTATCATCATGGCTATTTGAATGCTTATTTTGCTTTATCACCAAATTTTGGACTAATGCAGTAATTCCTGCTTTAATTGACATTTCCTCACAATGCCTGGGATGCTGTGAGGCTGGAAAGAAGGTTCTCCAGCACTTCTCTTCTTGAATGCATATTTACAGTCTGGCTTTAAAAAATTATCTTTGAGCCAAAAGCTGGCATTTAGGAGCAAAGCATATGTGTAAATATTCAAAACTTGTATTGAAAACAGATGGGTTGGGGAGGATTTTGCTTTTGGGTTTAGTTCATTTGTTTTTCCTAAGCTACTGGCTGAGTAAAAAGGAAAAAAAAGAAACTCAAACAACTGACCAACCAAAAGAACTCAGTGCAAACTTTTTTTGCAGAATTTGTTTGTCTATTTCACAATAATTACTATTTTTTCCTACTGCACTGAAGAGGCAGTCCCAGGCATCACTAGGACTGCTGCTCTGTACTTATCTTGTCAGTTATGTCTGGCAGAGATGGATTGCAGAGGGCAGCATTTAGGACAATCATTAAAGTGTTGCACAAATGCGATAAATCCTTACATCACAAAATTTCAGTGATATCACAAGCAGAGATGCAAGTAGTAATCCTCACTGACAACTTCTATGAAGAGCAAAACAGAAGTAAATGGAAGAGTGATAACTCAAAACCTGAAAAAAACCCTAGTAGAATAGTATGTAATATAGATTTGGTACATGTTATGTTACACCATCAATTTTGGGAAAGTGACTGTCAGTTTTCTAAGAAAATTGAAGCTTAAGCAATAATTTGCTCCAAGTTATATCAGATGTAGTTTTATCAGGGGAATTAACATGTCTTATATCTCTTCCCCTCTTTAAGCTAGCTGGTATAATAGACATGGTCCTGGATATATGATGTCATGGAAACACCATGCAACTGCAGTCCCTTAACCCAAACAGAGTTTGCACGTACCCAGAAGGTGTGGGATAAAAAACTTCAGAGCTGACTTAACTTGTGTGAGGGAGAATGTACACTGGCAGGTAGTTTAGTCACAGTCTGTAGGTGTTGGGAAATGGGAATCTAAGCATCTTGCCAGAGCCCCTTTGGGCTTCTCCAGGTTTGCATGGGAAGGGGTTCATAGTGCTTGGCTTAGATCTATGTTCAGGTGTAATACCTTGCATTCTTTTGCATTAAAGAAGTGCAGCAGTTTCTCCCCAAGTGAGAGAAGGTAAGGGAGGAATTGAGATTTTATTCTATTATAACGAATATAGTATGTATATGGCTGTGATATGATTTTAGTTAGTTTGTATTAAATCCCTCCTCTCAACTTGTGGTGTAGGTTTACTGCTTATTTATTTACCTTTTTGGATAAGAGCAGCAGTTTTTTAATTAAAGAGGAAATACCTTGAGTTTTTTTCCTCAAATGCTTTATAAAACTCTACTGTTTTCTTTTATTTATTTTTTTTTCCTTTCATACTTATTACTATTTATATGGTATTTCTATTTCAAATAACCCTGGCTTAACTATGAAGAGTTTTCTAATTTTTGCATACTGGTAACAATAGGCAGAGGCAAGAGAAAGGGTGTTGGAAATGATGTCTAACTTCTTCAAAATCTCATAATAATAATTATTATTTGATATCTTTTTGAATGATTGGGAAAAGACAGCAGATATTGAATGGAACGCCTGAATACTGATATTAACTTGAGAGTCATTGAAAATAACACTAAAGGACAGAACATAATAAAAAAGGTTTGGGGGAGATTAGAAAGGTGGGCAGGAAGACGAGAAAATGAGATTCATCTCTTGAAAATGCAGACTGTGGGAAAGTGGAGCAATCTCAGTGGAAGGCAGGAACTTTAAGAACTATGGTGACAAATGAGATTTGTAGCTGATAAGAGGCAGTAAATTAAATACAGCCTCACAATAAGGTAGGTAGTCCTCCCTAGGAAGTGCTGGCATATTTTGCAATGTCATGGTGTAGGACAGTAATAAGTCTATAGATCTCTACTGCATTTCAAATGAGGCTAGAAATTTGAAAGCATTTAAATTCAGCCCTGAATGGGAAGGGGCACAACAATACCAGTTTTCCTTATAGCAAATGATATATCCTTGTAAAAATATCTTGTAACTCTTATGAAGTGCTTTTTTTTCCTCTTCCCTTCCTAGTCCTTCTGAGCAGTGAAAGTGGGTAGGAGAGCAACCTCATTGCATACAATCTTTTTCCCCAATCACGTCATCTTAAATTTGTCACTCTTCCTTCAGTTATGCTTTTAGTTTTACTACAGAGTCATTGGCTATCAGCACTTCTAGTGCTAGCCCTGTCAGACCCATAGAGGTCTTATTTATCTTATTTATGGCTCCTTCTTAGGACATGCTATTCCACCTGACTGCTCTGTTCCTATTCCCTGTGGCTCTGCAGCACTTGGAGTTTGAATGGCAATGCCAGTTCATTGTTGCTCTCTAAACTTGGGGTAAGAAATGTCTCAGCCCTGCAAAAGATAGGCTGGACACCTCCAGTGCTGAGGTGTGCAGCTCATACAGTGCTGCACAGGACAGAAAGGCTGCACCTCTAAGGATGGGTTGATACCCGCACATGCAGTGAAGAGCTCTTGGATGTGGGAAAGAATAATCCTGGTTTTTCATTTCAGTATCAAGTCAATGTGCTTTAGAGGATATTTCTATTTGTTGTTCTCCTGTTGTTTTTCTTGCTCTTGCAATTCATTATTTTTTCAGGAATTGTCACAAGTTTATAAGAGATGTATTTTTACGTTGAGCTTGCCCAGCTTCTTTTATTGGTTGTTAACAGTAAAACCATACAATTTTGAGGAAAATCTGTTGCCTTTTCAAGTTCCCATTCTCACAAATTGTAAGTTGTGTCTTACGTAAAGTCACTTAGAAGTGCAAAGTGTCATTTCATACAGGAAAAAGGGGAAATGGAAAGGGTTTTGCTTATACTGTATAATGTGAAGCCAAATGTGTTTTAAAACTGCCCAGCCATTAAAAATTGAGTAATGCTTAGGCTGCGCATAAAAATTGCACATTCTTGTTCTCAATATTTCTGTTAAATTTAAGCTGTTACACTGTTTCCATTTGTTCCTTGAAAAACCCTTGACCTCTTCACGTATACAGATTAAAAAAAAATGGAAAAAAAGGTAACCATTAAGGTAGTCCTTAACTTTTGTATGAGATGCATTTCCACTAAGCTTGTGTAAGTCATAAAACTAGAAAGCTTACTGACTCAATTTTCTATTTAAAAAAAATATCATGTTGAGTAACAAAAAGGCCTCTGATATTTCTGGAGCCTTGGGAATGGTTTTAGCTGGGGACACTTCTCTAAATTTCATGAGCACTGATATTTTCTTACAAAATATTAGTTTGAATTTTTTCTATTTTTTTTTAAGAGAAACAAATTTTGTATTTAACAAATATAAAATGATGATGGGGTTTTAATATACATGTTTTTAAATTAGCATGAGTTTTATCTCAGGCACAATACATTTCTGGGCTCAAATCTGAATTATTTATACAAACCTTTTTAAAGCTACCAACATTATCAATATCGCATATGTATGAGTTATTACTCATTTGAATTCTGATTTTGAGCTTCCTTTTAATTGATTCTGGGATTTTATCACTAAGCTCAAATCTGAACTTCATTTAACCTTCACTGTTTCATAATACTTCATTCTTTGCTGATTTTAATACACACACACACACACAAAAAACAAACCTAATGCTTTCCTGAAAAATTACCGGATTTGTATTCGACTATAAAAATAAGATTTACCTTTGAAGACATTTGTGACATATTACTTACATTTTTCAGACTGTTTTTCACATGCTCTGAATTCATTAACATGTTTTGTCTCCTTTTGAACATTTGTAAAATGTTAAGGAAACTGAGTTAAACCTGTATTCAAGGCCACATTTATCTGACTTTTCCCTTCTTTTACAATTATTTTGTCAGGCAGCCATAGCATATCTTTAGTGTATAATTTTACCTTGATCTTTTTCTGTAATTTCCAATCTCTTCAATAAAAACAAACAGAATATAATTTTCAAACAAGTGAAATTCTGAAAATGCTCCACAATATACTCAGTGTAAATTTTCCAATTCGTTGTACATTTGATATCTGCCAGGCAAGCTAAAAGAGTAAATGTACAGATAGCTGTAAAAAGTTATCACTGTCTGTAAGGGTAGGTTATTTACCTAGTCAGACAAAGCATACATTTTGCAAGGTAAGTTGAAGTAGGAATATTCTAAGTTGAGAGTCTCAGGTATTTCCTGTTCTTCGGGAAATACTTTTTAACAGTAAAATATTTCTCCATTCCTACCTCTTGTTTGCTGCTCAGCTGTGGGAAAGGTGTCCCCAGTCCCCACAGGAAATATCCCTCTGCTCTGTGTACAGCTTCCTTATATACTATTTTCAATATCTTGTCTATTATGATAATCTCAATTTTTTTCCTGTGTCTTTCTCACAATCTCCATTCACATTGCTGTCTCTCAGTATCCTAATCCAGTTACTGTGCCATTGCCAGGGTAGATAGCACCTCTTTTTCTTGTTCTGAACCTATGCTATTTTCACCCACCATTGGCAAAGATTAATTAGGGGGGAAATTGTCCCAACCTTACAAACCACCATGGCCAATACTACCCTGTGATGGGTAGTATTTGTCTTTCTTTGTATTTTCACTACTGTGTTATGTAACTTCAAGAAAAGAGTGACCACATTGTCCCAAAATGCCTGATGGCAAGGAGATTACACAGCATCCTCTGGCTTCTAGGGGATGCCCTGTCCATCATGTTCAATTGTCTAGACCTCTGCTCCTGCTTCTATGTGGAGATTTGCCTCTGTATCTTTTCTACCTGCTACTCTTGTGGTACCGTGGGAGCTTTTCTGCCTACAAAAGTCTTGGCTGCTCCCCAGAAAATGAACAATGTTGTTTGCTCTTCAGGAAATCACAGATTTTACTGAAGCAAAGCTTAGCACCAAGTACTCAACTGCAAGGACATGCTGGCCCCAGGGAGAACTGATTCTAAACCTGCCTCGCTTCCCCACATTCTCTCTCATCATGTTGCTTTGAAGTCTCCATATTTAAAATTGAAGCATGCTAGAATTATACTTCACATTTTAAAAAAATCTGGATTTTTGGGTTATCTCTGAGGAAAGGCTTATAAGAAGATGTAGATAGGCTTGCTTTATGGCTCTGAATGACTTAGTGTCCCATTACAAAATCAAAATTTTGCACTGTGCATGTGGAAATAAAAATTTTCAGATATTGGTAGCTAGAAGATATTTTGTAGAATCATGTGCCTCTTTGAGAGGAGATTAAGTGCCCATACTAAAGCGGAGTCTCCCTTGCTGAGTGTGAAGTGATTGCTCTTAGCAAACTAAGCCATTCTAGAGCTGGATAGAACAAGTGAAATATGTTTTCACCTGGACTTTCTGCAATGTGCCATGGTGTTTCCCAAGTAAGCTGGAGTCTGAGGGTCTCTTTGAAATTGATGTCTGTTCTGCTCTTTTTCCTTTTGATTATCCCTTTTTCTTTTTTTTTTTTTTTTTTGCATGGAAATCAAGGCACTGAGATAGGGGGAGAAATCAGAACTTTGCTGTGTTTCATCTTGAGTTATAGTCATTATGTGAGGATGCTGTGACAGGAGAGAGAATTAAGGCAGGCACCTGGGTATGGCAAACTTTGTCTCACATGGCTCAATTTACCAAGGTTAAAGCCTTCTATGGTATGATCTTAATACTAAGAGAGCAGTACCGCTCTAATGGTTGACATTTCACCTGAGTTCTCAATATCTATTTACAACCCCTAGGTGGGTATAAACACTGTAGGTGATTCAGGCAGAAGCTTAAATACATGTTTTTTAGGTCTGTGAGTAATCCAACATTGATTTGGTAAGACTCAAAACGCTTGAATGCTTTTCTGGACTGGAGCCTGAGGTTAAAATCATGGTCTCACTGACGTGACTGGGAGTGTACGCACAGATACTTATCCATATGAAAGGGACACAGAAGAAAACAAAAAGACACTTGGAGAACAGAGGTGGAGATAATAATTTTCTTATTTCAGCTGTTTTCTTCTACTTTGTTACAGTTTCCTTGGTATTACTGTGTGGATGTTCTTTTCTTATTTATGAAAGGTGTTATAAATAATACCTTAACAATTATTTTTGGCATTTGAATCAAAAAGATTGGAATGAATAGATCAAGAACTTTTGCCTTATCTTCAAATGTAAGTAATTCTTATATTCTGAAAAAAAAGTGTTAAGAAAATAATACTTTTTTGTGATAAAAGAAAGTATTCTTATTTTTTTCCTAATGATCCAATTTGCTAATTTGCTGGTATTCTAAAGCGACATTGACTGCATGCTGAGCAAAAAAAGAAAGTGATTTTGTGGAGAAAAACCAAAAAGAATACCATAAGACACCATGAAAGAAAAAAATCCAACCAACCAACCAAAACCATGGACTCTCAAATAACATAAGCAGATTCCAAAGCCAATTAGGACTTCACTGACAGAAGAAACTTGTGAATTAGGGTTACCATCACCTTCTTATGCTTATACACTGAAAGGTAGAAAATTCACTTTTAAGAGATCTTCCATAAATTAACAAGATAAAGTATAAATTTTTACCAGGCAGCTTGTCAACCAGGAAATAATTATGGTGAATTGGCTTGATTGAAAGCAGCATTTTTCAGCCCTGTTTTTCTGTGATGGATATAAATAAAATGCCAATAATTCTTAAACACATAGAGAACAATTTAACTTTCTAGTACAGGTTAATGTCTCTAAAACTAATTAGCTTGCTTCAAAGCATAGTAAATGTTGCAGATCAGTAATAATTTAATTCCTAATGTAACACATACATGCATATTTCTGCTAGAGAGATAAATACCAGTTGGGTCAGAAGACACTACTATGAATTCGCATTATTTTCTTTATATTGCAGCTGTGAATCCAGATGTTCTGACACAACATCATCCTCAATTGAAGGTCAGGTTCTGGACCCTTAATTAAAGGTCAGGTTCTGGACCACCAAAGGCAGTTGAAGAAACTTCCACATACTCTAGAAAGGCCAAGATTTCTCTCAGTATGCTCAATTTAATCATGGCTATATGTATATATTAATAATTAAACAGTCATCCCTAAGCAGAATGATTTCTTGCAAGTTTCTCTAACATAGAGCTTCTCTTAATGCTGCATAGACATGGTTTTAAGAAGCTTTTACCACTTTACATGAAGTATTTAATCCCTTTAAATAAAAGCATTCTGTATTATGAACAAATTCATGTATTAGAAATCACCTTAATTTACATTAGGTGATTTAGATACAGAGGTGTAGCTGTTTATGTCAGCTGAGGATGTAGGACTAAGTTTATTTTTCCTGTCCCTATATCCACACCATTTTAACAGAAAATATTTATAGAAATAAAAGCTATTAATGTTTTTTACACTGCATAAATAATGGGGTAAAAAAAAATAAGTAAACTCTGTAACAAGCAAATAGAAAATGCAAACCCATCTGTCCATGTGTGATTTATCTATTAAAAGAGAAACAAAAACTTTGTGTACATAAAATGCTAGGTATTGCTGAGGTATTGCTGTGATCTGACTTCCAATACAATCTACAGTGTGTGGCTGAGCTATTTTTATTCCCTTTTTATAGACTACAATTCAGTTAATAAAGTTTGAAAAAACTTCAATTAGAAAAACCTCCAAAATAATTACATAGCTACAGTGTACAGTTTCATTGTGATCTCTTTGAGTGTCTTGGCTTTTACTTAAGGAATGAAAGGGAAAGAAATTATCAGGATATGACTGTTACTGATACCCTCTCTCTTGGGGTTTCTGGTGACATAGAGTTATCAAAACTACTTATTGATAAGGCACAGGCACCGTATCAGCTACTAAGCTTACTTCAGCTGACTCCACTGCATTAGCAGTTACTGCGCACAGCCAGGAGGGGATTAAAGCAGCTTCCTGTCAGTGTGCACCTCTGGGCTGGCTCTAGGGACCTGAGCAGTATTCTCTCTCAAATGTCCAATGCAATCTTTGTGAAAGGTGCACCTGAGAATCTCCCACAGGCATGTGGGTTGATTTGAGAAACATTATAGTTTTTCTCTGATCTCAGTGAGGGAAATGGCAGGAGAAATACTTTTTGGTATGTTTGTATAGCCCTTAGCCCAAAGAGTACGTACACTCCAGTGATATTTAAAGATACTCATAATTGCTGTTATAACAAATAAAGGAAGTAGTTTTAATCCCAAAGCTAATGAAGGCTGGTTGCTGCTTATCTCTCAGCCTCATATGGCTACATTTTCTGATACCCCATACAGGGAGAGCACTCTCAGAGATGTTACTGTGCTTGAGACATTCTTGTAATGTCTTTCCATGGTGTCTCAGAAGGATGGCCTTCAGCTTCTCCTCCAGTTCAGGGTTTTCTTGCATTCTTTTGCCAAACTTGAGAGAACTTCATATCTTTGGAACCTCACTTGCTTATCTGCTCTGACTGAAATTTGCTAAGAGGCTTCAGAGTGGGGAGAGAGCCAGCAACATGCAAGTGTGTGCACACATGCACGTGTGCCAAAAGAGTCAGAGTTCACAGTCTTCAGAGCTTATGTAGCAAACCAGGTTTAAAAGTAAGCTAACATCACTATACACCTTGTATTCAAGCCAGCATATTTTTTTTATTTCTTTTATCTTAGACATTAATTTCACACTCACTGGCACACATGACTGCCAGAGAACTTCAGGCTAAAATATCTGTATTAGTTCAGAATTACTGGGTTTCATGGTTTCCATGTACTGAAACTCTGTTATCTCCTACAATTTTTGCAATGGGTTTTAGGTTACAATCTCTGCTATTATTTCAGATTTTAGGATATCAACCCAGTTGTTCATTTTCTTTTAAGGGAGAAACTGTCACTTTGATGTGTTATGAGTTTTCCACATTGAAAAGGCTTCACAGCAAAATGTTTAGACCAGCTCATGATTCCTGTCTTAGGGCCCTTGTTAGATGTAAAAGCAAACTACTGTCTTCACTTTTGCTTTGCCTCATGGGGCACAGAAGAAACTGCTGTTCATCTGACCAGCTTTAGGCTACATATAAAATACTAGCTCTTATCTTCTAACAAAAACTCTTCATTATTGGTATCTTCACGGGAGCAGATTGATGGAAGACACAGGACATAAAGAAAGGAGGGATGGACAAACAGATAAAAGAGGTAGAAAAGTAAGAAAGCAATCCTTTCTTGCTATCTTTTCTCCAGGCTCTCTTAATCTGAAGACCAGGAGATAAATAGTACACAGATATAGCTCCTAAGGGCACGAACAGGACATTTATTTGGTCTGTGGCATTTAGGTAAAAAGGTGAGAGATTTTAGAAAGCTTTTCAGAGAAATGGCTCCATAAGGTTCTGAGGGCATGGGTGGAAGGGCTCAAAAGGTAGAATTCACAGTAAATTTTAACTTCAGTTATTTAAAAATCCTTTGTAGGATGCTGTTGGGGAGCGCAGGGCGAGGGAAAGCGAGACACAACTCAATTTGAGTCATAAGCAAGCTTCCTCCTTTATTCTACCAGACAGCTCTAATACACAGCTGTAACAATGTTTACATTCCTGGTTCCTCCTGGATTGAGGCCAGGGACTTTCCGCATTCTGCAAGGTCAGTTGCCTTTGTTATCTCAAACGCTGCTCACACAGGACCTTTATCTCACAGGATGCTGTTGGTTTCATATTAGAAGGCGGATGGGCATGTGAAAGAAAACTGAGGCAAGAGCCCTGTTGGAGGAATCCAGGCAGTGAAAGAACTGGAGACCACATTTAGTAGGCCCAACATTATGTTTTCAGTAAAGATACCACAGTATTAGCAGGACCTTGTTCAGACTCAAAGCTCCCAGAAATGTAGCTGTTACCATCAAAGGCTCTGAAAGTAACAACAACATCAGCAGCAGCAACAGTGCCATAATAATAATAATAATAATAATAATAATAATAATAATAATAGTAATAAAAAGTCCAGAAGTCAGATTCTGGTACCACCATTCCAAGAGGCTCAAACAGATGAGGGAGGAGAGAAAAAATAATCCCAAACCCCAATGTGATTACAAAAGCTTTTTTTTTTTTCCCTCAGGAGCAACAAGTAAGGCTGAGATAAGTGTGCCAGGTCAAGATTCACTGGGTTTTATTGAATTACATTGTTTTCTGTAATGTGTTGAAAGAATGAAAACCTGCTGAAATTTGAAAGGCCTACACTCTCCTTTTGACTGTAAATAGCTCATGTTCACGCACGAATGTACATTGAAGGAAAAGATGGAAAGATGACCTGTGGAATGGGCAGAAAAAAATACCTTAAAAATCTCCATTCACATTTTCTTCTACATATTATTTACCACAGAAAAAAAAAAATCTGCTTTTTATTACATGGAAGTTTTTTATCAAGTATCACTCAGGAAAACTAGTCTGTATATGCTTTTATAAAAAAAAAAAAATCATATTAGCTTTCACATATATTATTTCTCCCACTTTATTTTGCAGATATAAGGTTAGTCATTTCACTGATCTTGCCTGTGTTAGGGAAAAAAAAATCCACAGCGTTTGAGGTTAGATTAGGGAAGATGGTACGAGAGGTAGCCTGAAGTTTAGTATGACTTACCTGATTTGCAAGACTGGCTTGGAGCTCACATATAAGTTAACATGTACATTTCAAACAGAAAGAGGATTTTACATAAAATGCAAGTGAGTGAAGATGTACATAATTTGTATCCCATATATGCAGTTCATACAGTGTATAAACTTGCAGGAATGTCTCTTTGTATAATATGTGAAATGTTGAGGAAATTTGAGTATGTTTTTCTGTTTGTCAAAGTCTGGAAGAAATTGGGCTGGGAATGACTAGAATAGCTCATTTTAGGGAGGGTGTTCAAATGAAATTATATGAGTTAATTATGAATTATTGTTTTTCATCGAAAGCACAAAAACACCGATGGTCAAATTACTTCAGATGAACAGACACATTAATTTATATGATCCAAAAATGGGTTTTGTCATTTTGCATGTTTAAAAATAAATAACTGTTAATTTAGTTCTAAAGCATTCTGAAAAACTAGATTAAATGTTTATGTTAAGAAATGTTAAAATGAAGCTTCACTCCTTGACAAGCCTACGCCCCCCACAAAAAACTCCCAGCAGACAAACAAGCAATAACCACAAAAAAGAAAACTAAACTAAAAAATTAAAAAAAAAAAAAAAAAAAAGAAAAAGGAAAATTAGAAGGCTGGAAAATTAGAAGGCTGGGACATCAGAAATGAGCAGTTATCAGACTGAACCAGAATAATTTCTGTGAAACCACATTTAATTCTAGTATAAAAGTAAAGAGGTTGTAAGGACCACAATAGGAATAGAAAGGAAAATTTGAGTTTCGTTGTGATGCTGTATGTACACACGTCTTAGACCAGGAAACACAAATGAGGCAAATTTGCTGCCACTGATGTCCTCTGTACTTTAAAGGAGAAATTAAAAACAGATCAGAGAATCTTCATGACTGGTGTCTTGGGAAGAACCACACCTTGGATGCACTTCTTTCACTAACCAAGAAATATCAGGTGCTTAATCTACGGGGTATAAGCAAGACTTGAAATCAAAGTGCATAGGACAAGCTCTGTGTCTGAACATAACATCATGAGGCACTCTTCAGATGTCCTTCTGTGTGCTGAAATTACTCCAACTTAGGGGGATAACATAATGCCAGACAGTAACTGGTCTTGGGAAATATCTGGCTGAAGGAGAAGTGTCCACTGTGGTCAGTTTGCCAAGGAGTGTTTGGTGAAGGGAAGATAATGTGCTGAATGTAACCAGGCTTGATTACAGTGCAACAGTTCTGGTCCCCCATTGCCTACTGAACTGGAAACAAAGCAGGGTTTTTGCAGTGGCTGTTAGGGGTATCAGGGTCACAGGTATGACACTGACACCTTGTTCACACTGGAGACTGTGTGAAATTTAAAAGGAAATATTGTCTAGTACTTGGTAATAACTAACACTCAAAACAGTCTTTAATGTAATTAATGTGTTGACAGTATCCTCTACAGTCAAAATATTTGTTTGGATAAATGAACCAGCTAAACACTAATTCATCTCATTATGGTCATGTGCTCCAGGCAGTGAAAGAATGGTGCCTTCTGCAATGCTAACTGAGTGGAACAAATTCTTGGACTTGGGTCTTCCACAATTACAGACAGCTTCAAGGGAATTTAAGGCACTAGCAGTAGGCTCTGGTTTGGGCACAGTATGTCATGTTAACGAGGTCATGGTTCATTAGGGGACCTTATCTCAGCAATGCGCTTGACAGTCTGGCACATCAGAGCACCATCAAGAAAAGAGGTTGATTAAATAGCTCAGATGAAAATGACCTGCTGATAAGGGTGAAGTGTGAGCAGAGAAGAGGTTGTAATGGACTTGCATAGTGAGAAGGAACCAGGCAGCCATCTTTTTGAACCAGAAGTCAGATGGTATGTCATGAATATTGCTGTGGGTACCTGATGATGCTGATAACATGAACTTTTATAATCTTGTGCTTACATGAAGTTGCTGTGATATTATCTGGAGATGTGTTCAGCTTTGAACTGGTTTTCAGTGATTTATTTCATTTTTCAGTCTTACAGTTTCGCTCCTAACTGACAGAAACAGGATAGTTTTAGTGTTTGCCCCATTTGGTAGTGTAGAAAATTAAAATGAAAAAAGACATCTTCAGTAGGGTGAGAAGAGTTGGACTTCAAGATGATGTGTCAGTGCTTTCATGCTAATCTAGGATTTGCAAGACTTGGTTTATTCCCCTGACTGGTCACATGCTTCCCATATAAACAAATCACTGGGCCTGATGTTTCATACAGAAATAAATGGTGGAGTTGGGATGCTTAGAACATCTAATTAAACCTGACTGCAGGACTAATGAAGCTTTTCTGACTTGTAGTAATAAAGCTAGCTGCCATGTCTTATCTCTAATTACCCTTCCTCTCCAGCCCACCCCTAACTAACAAGTCTATGGAGAGCAGAGTGCCGCAGCAAAAAAAGGGATGTTTCTCTTTCTGTCTATTCTCAGATTCTGGCTTTTCCTTTATCAAGCTATCTGTCTTTCTGCACACTCCTCCCAATATTTTTCATGCAGGCCTCTGGGTGTGTCATTAGTCCTTTGCTTTGGAGACCTGCTCTTTATTCTTCTCCAGATAATCTACCTCATCAGCTAAGCAGGAAGTAATGTTGGGGGTTTAAAAAAAAAAAAAAAGAAGCAGATTTTGTATCATATCTTGTGCATGGTCCAGAACTGTCTGCTGAAGAGACTACTTACTCCAGTGAAGGTACTTCATCCTGCTCCTTTGCTGTGGAGTTTAGTGAGGGAGGCATAAAGTAGGAGTACTGTAGAGCTGAGCCCTTCAGATGTGTCCAGAAAGATCTCCATGCAGCTTGTGAATGATATGCTCAGAAAGAAGCAGTAACTGAGACAAAACATGCCAGGGGACTTCACATACTTGTAGAAGGCTTTTCACAGATTCACTATTAGATACTCTGCTGCAATTCCTCCAAAGTCCTGTTTTGAAGTTGGCCAGCTTTTTTCTTCCCTTGTCTGTCTGTGAAAGAAAGTGTTGTCTGTTCTATTCTTTTACCATGAGGGACTTACAAAGCTAAGATAAAAAATTGGTTTTCTTGTGATTCACAGTCCTTTGTTTGATCTTGGGAAGGTACAGCTTTTTTTGAAATGCACAATTTGTTTGTTATGAGTTTGGAACTGCTCATTGCTTAAAGCTAGCTTGTTTTGTGATATGAAGCCTCTGCTCCACATGTCAAAAGATAAAAAAACCAAAACAGTGTACTATTGTTTATTGATTGGTGCCAACTGTAATTATATGCTTGTCTACATGCAGAAGTTGGCCTCTTTGAAATGTCAGAGAAATACTATTTGACCTCAAAATGTTCTTGACTTTTTCTTCAAAGATGTCTCCTCATGGGACTTTATTTCTAGTATATTTTCATTATTTGCCATAGGAAAAAAGTTTGGTTTTCTGGTTACTTTTTTCCCACTATACTGGAGCAAATTAAAGGTAAGTTATGAATTTTTCCAGCAAGATAGCTTTTCTGCTTTGTCTTTGAGCACCCTTTCTTTCTCTTGTTTACTTCCACAGACCTTGCCTTCAACTGTTTTTTCATTTACACAGATGCTGTAGTCTTTTGAGAAATGTCCTGGAGTGGCATTCTTTTTCTCCATCGTCATCTTTATTTCCCTTTGTATTTCTCTTAGAAAAGTATAATTATGAAGGATCTTAGGTAGAAATAGAATCTAGCCAATATTCTAAAGGTCCAGAGGGGTTGCCAGGAGGTGATTATAGAATAAAACTCCCCAAATTTCAGCATTAATCAGCTATGAGAATTTTGTTCAGGATCATCTATCTGCTGAAAAGCTTGATTATTCCTTTATAGAGCAGTAAAATCAATAGAACTGCACTGTTGTGAAACCACCTAAAATGAAAACAAAGCCTAGAAAAAGTAACTTGTTTTCCATTTACACTGTATACTTAATTTTACCTTGAAGGTTTTTGTTACTGTTGGCTCCATTTTTTTAACAAATGGAACAGTTAATTTTCATTTTTACTTCTGGAAATGTTTCTTTCTTCTGTGACAAGTATCCTAGCATACCTTCACGACACAGTCATCTCATGCTACCTTTTAAGTCCTTGAGCTGACACTGAGCCATCAAGCGGATCTCTCTGTAGAACATCACCACACTGGGAAGAGATGCTTGCTCAATCACAGATTTCTGTACAGTCTGTGCAGTCACATTCATTTGAGGGCCACACTTAGGAGGTGCAGAACTAATTACATCAGGTGTAGGCTTGCTGTGATTCAGGCCTTCAATTCTTCACACTTAGCTCCACAAGGGACCAGCTGCAAGTTCTTCAGTTAGCACTCCATTTAGCACTACATAGCAACTGAACCAGGTGGGTTTCTCAGAAATATAATAAATGTAGTCTGTGTTGATTTAGTTTTGCTGCTATATTGCACCAAAAACCGGCTTAACTTATTTCCCACTTTCAATCCTGGATCTCTTTCATTAGAAATTTCACTACAGAATGGACACAGTAGATTTGCGAGCTTCTGAGATTTGACATCTGATCGGTGATTCCTGCTGTGATTATGAAGTTGGATAATCCTTGTGAAAGGTCCCAGTCTTTGGGTTGTCATTTTTGTTGTATTCCTTCAGGAAATTTGTTCCTGTTAGCTTATTAATGGTAGAAAATCTTAATAAAAGCTTTGGAAGCTGTTATTTGACCTCAAAGCTGAACTTACATCTTATTTCACTGCATTTAAAATTGAATCACACAACTTTGCTTTTTTGTGTGGCTTTTTAAATGCATTTTATTTCACCTGAAAGAGTTCATAACCAGTATACGCCATGAGCTGCAGGCACTATGTAACACTGCTAAAGTTTTCCAAAGCAATTGTCTTATTTCATATTACTTGTCCAGAATCTTTTAAAATATATTTACACTGATATGCACGTGTGGGCCCAGGTCTTAGCTTGGGGATCTTTCTCTGGGTCTTATTTTAGTGTATGTATATTAGAGCCAGAAACTGACTGTGTTTGTCAAGACCAGAGTCTTCAAGCAGCATGTGTCAGTGTTGTAGTAGGGTTGCTTTGAGGGTATATTGTGGGATATAGAAGCCTACTGAAGTTGCAAAAGACCTAAATTTTTTTTCTTTACCTAATTAGCAGTGACCACCTATCCTATATTTATAAGCACTTTTAAACTGTTTTACTGTGAAGTCTATGAGATTAACCTTAATCAAGAGTTTCAAACTGCTTCCAACAGTGATTTTAGGAAGTCTTTTTAATCTAAACTAGATGTAAATGACAGGGAGTGTTCATTCAGTCAGTTTTGACATTTCAGCTGGGTGGTGGTAATTAACAACCAAGACACGAACAGCTTCTTAAATAATTGCTTAGGAATAATTGCCCTGTGAACAAAGTCTATTTTGTTGCAGCTGACAGAGTGCATAGGTTCTTGTTTGATGTATAATATATTTTTTTCATAGTAATAAACCAGTATTTGTGGTTTTTTACTGTAGCTCTTTTTTGTTGTATGACATGCTACATATACAAGACTAAAATATAATTAAAGAAAAATACCAACCTTTGCAGAAATTACATGAGGTACACCATTTCACTAATGCAAGGATAGTACTTAAAAAACTTTCCTTAAGCTGTTGGCCAAATTCTGATTTCCTATTTTTCATGGACTGAAATCAGTAAAAAATAAAGATTGAAGACATTAATCTTGTAACAGTTTTTCAGAGTGACAATCAGAAAAATGGTATCATATATAGTACACAGGTTTGTAGTGCATGTTAGAAGGTTCAGCAGAAGGTGGGGGGGAAGAGGATAACCTGTGAGTGGAACCTGTAGGGAAAATTTATTGTATTAATATCACATTTCAATGTTTCTTCAAAGCAGGCAAGTTCTTGATTTTTAGGATTTTGCCTATTAAATGTATTGTTACTTATTTTACTGACATCATGATTAGTCTTGCTCCAATGCCAAGTATGAACTTTCACTTCTTGGGAAGAAAGTAATTTAGCTAGGTTTCAGGTTTTCAGAAGATGATGAGTTGGAGAGAAATTTCTCAGAGCCCATAGTAACACCATGAAATTACATTAGTTAAAGTAAATTATACTACCAAAAGTAGATTTTCTTGTATTGCTGAATCATTAGTCTTTAATTTGTTATTTCTCCCCTTCCTTTCTCATACTTTGAGAGAACTGGGAGGTGGCATGCTCATACATTAAGGATTGTTTAAGAGAGGAAAAGATAAGCTTTGCTTGTGTGCTGATAACCTGACAGGATAGCAAATCCATGAAAATTACTGAAAGAGACTGATGGGACTCTAAGTCTCATGTTCCAGGGCCTGAGAGAGGTTGTTTTGCTGAATAAAGTAACTTTGGGACGACAGGCTAAAATTTTACTTGGAAGTTATAAATTGGCTTGCATGCAGCTATCAGCTGCTCTACTCACCATACAGACATTGAGCAATAGGGGAAAAATCTCTTTATACATATTTTGGGGTTGTCAGAATTGGAAGCAACTGCTGGACCTGCTAATGCCAGGTTATTACACAGTGTAGAAAAACAGTAATTTAAAATAATTGGCATTTCGTAAGATAGATTGTGTTTCTGCTATTTTTCTCATTGCTTACCTCCTGTGAGCATAAGACTGTTGGGGTTTTTTTTAATCAAGAACCTTCTAGTCACTCTCGATGTTTGTCTGTCTCTCCCCCTCTCTGTCTCAAGCATGCACATGCACACACATGAGTAATTTGAAAATTACTAGTACAGCCATCAAGCCGAGGAGCTGAAACACATTAATTTGTAGCCTGCTCCCCTTTTCATACCAAAGAGCGCATTTAAGGTAAAAGAGCTGTCTATCAATTTTGTTGTTTCAACTTGCTTCTGAAATAAACTTCCAGTCTCTGGGACAGGTGCCCATTGCAGGTATGTCTTGTGAAGGAAACAGAAATGTGCCAAAACTCAGTAAACAACATAACAGTTCTTCTTTCAGTAATGGTGGAATCTACTCTAATACAAAGGGTTTGAGACCTGACTTGAGAAAATTTAGATTAAATTACATTAGAATTCAGCAGGTTGTCCAAAAAACCTCCCTCCAAAAAAAAAAAAAGAAAAAACCCCCAAAAAAACCACCCCAAAAACCAAAAACAAACAAACCAAACCAAAAAAAAAAAAACCCTAAACTCCTTCTACCTCCTAAACCCTCCAAGAAAAGCACAGTCCTGAGAAGATTTAGTTATTTAATAAAGACCAGTGAAATCAGTTTCCTCCTGCTCAGTGCTTTTCAGGAAATTTATCTCTTCTGTGGCTTGAGCGTTGCTAAAATATAAGAACATAAATATGTTTTTTTAATTTATAAACAAAAAAGCTCACTAAAAAACACCTTTAATCTTAAATTTAAGGAAATCATAACCTTTAGCTGGTGTGAAATAAAATCAAATTAGAGACAGATGTCTGGTTTATTCTCTTATAAAGGAAGGAGCTGAAATTCTGCAATTGTACTGCTAACAGAATTTAAGTAAGTAATGGAATTACTCCAGATTTCTGATTGTGTTGCTATCCTATAGCATAGCAATATACCCCTTGCATGTCACTCACAGAAGTTTCAAGTCCTGTAACAGGCCANATTGTAGCTAAATGTTAACTTTAGATGTAATAGAAGTAGGAGTACTGTGAGATTACACAGAGCAAAGGAAGTTTGGAGACAGTCCCTAGTCAGTTAAACCACTTTATTTTAAGTAGGTGAAATCCAGCACAATTTTGGTAGAGTCACACTAGTCCCACCCTCCTCTTTACAGCTGCAAAAGCTAAATCAAATGCCCTGGTGACAAATAAATTTAAATTAAAATGTTTCCTTTTTACATGTACTTCAACTGAAGTCACCAAATAAAGTGGAGTTTGAGGGTTCTTTAATCATACAAAAAGTCAGCAAATATTAAGTTTGTTCCTTTCTTGTATAGACTTTATATCATTAGGATGGGAATTGTTTTATGCACTCACTAATGCAATGTATGCAGATTATTTATAAAAACTGAGCTCTAGATAGTCTAGTTAAAGTATAAATAACCTGGTGTTACTTGCTTCATATTAAACTTTCTCAACCTTGGCAATAAGAGTGTCAACTTTCTGAGAATCAGATGTCATGTACCAATTGGAATACATCTTCCCTTACTCAGTTTGAAGTCTCACCATGTGCTGTCAACTCAGCCCAATTCTACCAACTCTAATTGACTGAATTTCTGTCCATCTCCCTGCCCCTGTCTTTCCCTAGACTGAGTACACACAACTTTTGAGAAGATTTACAAGAAGAACTGGAGTCAGTGAAAGAGATCTCTTGGAGTCAACTTATGTCTGTAGATTAAAACTTTAATCTTTGCAACTTTTTAAGTAAGAGATCTGAGAATGTAAAATTTAGCTAAATACTAATATACAACCATTTTATTTAGACTTGAGCAGTGCTATGCTAATGTGGAATGCAGTACATATTAGTAAAATACCAAGGGAAGAATAAGGAATTACGAAGAGTGGGTGGATATGAACTAAATAATATATTAAAAGTAGCTGAGGGCTATCTGAGGGGCATGGAAATTAAAATGGATGATTTTAAGAGAATGTTTGAATAACTGATGGGAATAGATGGTTACTGCTTGTTAGGGTGAGTTAGCAGAGACAGGAGGGAGAGGATGACACTGCACTGATATTTTCAGCATGTGTATGTAGATGTTTTAGGGACATCTAGAAATATCTGGCAGAAGTCCAGTCATAAACATTTGACAATGACAATTTTGTCCTAGATGAGTAATATGTAGTGCAATGAATGGGAATGGCAGGAGAAATGCCTTAGTGTCAGGAAAAGAAGATAAAATGTCCTTGGCAGGCTCCAGAACAAAAAGTACCTGTAGCTGGGCAAGAGTCAGAGGTGGGTGGAGAACTGGGGCAAATGTACCGTGGTCAGTAGAGGACACAAGCAGATGAGAGTGACCAGTGAAAGAAGCTGACCAGTTTACTGTGCAGAGAAGTCTGGGCTGATATTAAGCATTTCTCGGCTTCTGTCCCATCTACGTCTGCATACACATTCTCCTTCCAGACGATTTTTGTCTGTCAAAATCAAAAGGGAAATAGCAAGACCCGAGCTCTCTGTCATTTTGGGGATGTCAGGAGTGAAAGTGCAGGCCAGCAGCATGCCTGTCATTCCATGCTAAAAGTCATAAAGGCAGATCAGCCTGCCTGTGTGAATATCCTGTTATTTGTCTGAGACTTGGAAACTTAGCTGTTTTCTTACTTCGTAGCTTTGTAACTGCCACACTGACAGTCTGAAGTGATTTTGAAAATATCACTTTTGTATTTAGGAATTAAAATGGGATTTATTCAGCTTCAGTACCCACTCATTGTTCATGAAAACATATATCAAACATCTCTAACTTGTTAATTTCAGAAACGTTTGATCTTGTGCATGCACATGAATGCAAGGAAATGATGGAGACACAAATTTTGCCTTTTTTAATGTTTTGATTAAGGAAAAAATCTATTTAAGTATTAAATACCAGAATAAGAGCACCATTTTAGGACTGAATCAGCTACATTATCAAATGGGGGAAACTTGTGAAAAATGGAAACTATGCTAACATAAAAAAATGGAAAGGCTTCATGAGAAACTTGGTATTATACTATTCCTAACCACAAAACCGAAAATGTAAAGAAATCTTTGGAGAGCAAACAAAACCCCTCAAAACAAACTCTAATGTTTTGTAAAGTATTTTGCCTGTGTTTTCAAAGACAGCCCATAGATATGTAGTTGGAGTTCAAATGCTGGTCCTTTATTCCTTTAGGGGATGAAGAAGTACTAAGCTCCCAAGTCACCAGGGCCAACTACAGCTACTGAGTCATGATCATGCACTAGAGTCATCCACTGCTGTTACAAATTGGTGATTTTTCTCTCCTTAGGTTAATCAAATCATTAATAAATGATGCTGAACAAAAGGCATTATAGAAGCTGAGAAAAGTATGATATCCAAGCCTTGATATGGGTTTCCATGCAGACTGGAAGCCCATATATTTCCTCATGTATTGCCTAGGTCTTGAAAGCACAAAGTTGTCAGGCTCATATGATGAAATGTTTTTATCCAGCTGCACTGTCCTTCTCTGCTGTTAAATTGTTAATTAACAACTTAGGAGCATGTAGTTTTGAAGTTGATATAAGGCAATATTTTTTAAAAGATTGATTTAATATCATGTCTGAACATGATAAACCATTGATTTTTATAACAGGGCAAGGATGTATCATCAGGAATCTCTATATTTTTGCTCTGAAAATATAATTTGTCATATTTTTCAACAGGTATAAATCAGTAAAGCTTTAAACCATTTGTTGTAGTCTGCCAGTGAACACTAGCTGAAAATCTAGCTGACTTTTAACTGGATTAATATAAAATATATGGAAAAGACTGAGTTCTATAAGCTATATTTGCTGTTTGAAATATCTGAGAAATTAAAATAATGAAACATAAATTTCTGGACATTGAGAAGCCACAGCTGCTCCATACAGGGTAGTAAACCTTTCTTTTTCATAACACTGGGTTGAATTTTTTGGCACATATATACTGATGTTATTAACCTGAAATGAAGCTGTGTTTGATTTCTCAAGCTTTTCAGGTTTTATAACTTTTTGTGTCTAAACCAAATAAGTACTTTCTTGCATAACTTCTGTTTCTCTTTTTCTTCCATATTTTTCAGTCACCCTAGCTTTACATTATTTGGTGGTAGAATCACTGGTAGAATTTAGGCCTTGAGTAATTCTGAATAAATGAGTAAAAGTCTGTGAAAAGGCCAGATAATAGCTTGAGTTTCTTGTCTTCATTTGCACATCAAGTTGAATCTGTGCTGAAGTCTTTGCTGTCATTGCTCATTTTTAGCATAAAACCAACAGAACTACTAGATGGAAAAATATACAGCTGACTCACCCAGCACCAAATAATAAGCATATTGATTTTCAAGATTCCATGTTTCAAAGCCATTTAAGACTGTGGTGGTTATTATAGTTGAGCTGATTTATAAACAGGAATTAGAAAAAGCCAGATATTTCCTACATTGAGGTATTTAAGTGAGAGGTAGGATTCCTATGACTGATGTTCCTGTCTCTGTTGTACCTATTCACCCTGAACTCTTTCCATAGTCAATGACCACCGCTCTAGTCAACAAAAAACAAGCTATGAGTTGCCTTACCCAAAGCAGACTTCTGAAACAGACCTGATGAGCCATTTGTTAAACGAGGCTGTTTCTCCTGTGTGTCTTTAAGGAAAACACATCTTGAATAAATTAGTTGTAAACATTTACCTCAAGTGTTTAAATTAATCTTAGCTGTGTAATATACAGTTCTGTCAGTGGGGTGACAAATGTCCTTGTGTAGATACATATTTCTTCTCTCCCTAAACAGAGGCACTTTTGATAATCAGTTTTGTAAACCAGGCTAGGTACTGAAATTCTGCATGACTGAAGCTATACAGATCCTTCTTCCATGCACTCACTTTCTGGAACAAAGATACACTATATGAAAAATGCAATCACTTTGTACCTAGGTGAATTTCATGCCATTGTTACAGAGTATTTTTTGCCCAGAGTTCATGAAAAGTATAACCACAGAACTATTTTTATCCCATTTGGGCAATTATGAGACCACAGCAAGTGAAAGAACTTCTTGAGAAGTTGTTTTTAGATCTCTCTTATTCCTACCTTTATTTCATGTTGTACTAATAGCAGATGAGGTATGGAAAAAATTTTAGGGTTGCAGTTGCAGTAGAGATAGGATGATTCCCTTTGATTTCAATGAGCTTTGGGTCAGATATAGTCCTCATTTGTATGAAAATAAATGCAAATTTACAGATTTTGTTTGCATATATCTTAAAGAAGGAGCTCCAAAATCACTTCAGAAGTATTATTAAAATTAAATTGTACTTTTGTTGAAGGTCTTTGAAGGGATCTTGATTACACATCACTTATCCTATGCAAATCAAAAAAGTTCATTGAAGGTCCATCTGAAAAGACACAGTCTTCTGTAGAATTATCATCTAAGTGAACACCTTGTAAAGACAATTAAATTGTATTGTGTTTTAGAATAGTAACTCAGAAATATTAATACCATGACATACCTTTAGGTTCTGACTTCATTGATATCGTAAATCTCAAGTGACAGTACAGCTGTCAGCAGAGACCTTCATTAGAGCAATAGGGATTTGGGATACTCTGTAAAAATGACACTGCATAGAAATTGCTTATCAGGCTTTATTTAGATATTAGCTGGCAAGCCTGCTTCTCTTAGACTGCAGAATCTGGTTTAAGTCTTCAGGACAATATTGGCAGAAAGCTCACTGAAAAAACCATATTTCTAGCCAGAAGACATGGAATGTATCAACCAAAAAAAGGAGTGGCTAAAGGGCTGAATTTCTGAATAGCATTCATGTAAACTGTGCTTTTGCTTTCCAGATTGCACAGCAAGGAGGAATACTACTGTTCATCAACAATATCCTAAGGAAAAACCCCAGCTAATGAGAAAAACACTTCTGGAGAAACAAAACCAAGCAAGCAAGCAAGCAACAACAACAGAAAAAAACAACAACAACAACAACAAAAAACAACAACCCCCCACCAACAAAAAAAACCCAAAAAAAATGAAAAGAACCCCCACAAAACATAACAACAAAAGCCCAAAACAAAACAAACGAACAAAAAAAAAAAAATCACCTTTCCTGAGCTTCTGAGATGTCTTCTAATAATGGGGAGGGGCAGGGAGATAACTAGTGACTCTTGATTTCAGGTAGAAAGTAGCTACATTTGATGGGTTATAAGGATTTTCTTTGTCTCTTTTAGACTCCCCAATCACCTTTCTTCTTTTTTATTTTTTTTGATCATGTTGTTCAGAATTCTGAATTAAACATATTTATATCACAGCAGAACTTTGTTTGAAGCTTTTTTGTGGGCTTTTTATTGATATTGTTGTTACCAAGAAAAAACATCTTTTGTTCAATTTTTAATGAAATCAGCACTCCCAAGCCAACTTATGCATTGTTTTTTTCTTTTCAGTTAACCTCTGAGGTTTTCCTTGTCTGTCTTGGCTTAATGTAACACTTGCAAGCATCTTGCTTATTTCAGAAGTATAATTTGCCATATGGTTATGCAAGGGTATACAGAGAGACAGTAACAATAACCTGGACAGTTTCTATGACCAGCACATAATTTTGGCACTTGAATGGTGTTGCATGTACCATTTATTTTTCTGTCTATAAATTAGGGTTCTTCCAGTGTCTCTCTGCATAAAAAGTCCCACACTGTACGAATATTTAGCTCCATCAGAGTTTCCCTCAATTCACATGTCATCTGTGGTTTTGAAAATTTAGACACAACTTCATTTTGCCCTAAGTTTAGCAATGTTTCAGCTAACTATCTGGTTTGTTTTATCATGCAAGAAACTGTGCGTAAAGAAAGATTATTTTGGCATTGTGATGACCTAGAAGTGTATATATTAGCCTTGTTAGCCGACTCTTTTTTATATACATGCCCTGAGATGCTAACCCTTTTCATGGCTGTTGAAATAAAGAATAAAAATGTTAGACAGCGGGAAATCAGAAACCCTTAAAACTTCCCAACTGCATGACCTGCAGCAGCTATTTTCAGTGTCACCAGTAATACTGCTAAGGATTGCAAAATATAATTCTCAAAATGGAATGCTGAGAAACTCTGTGTCCCCTCAGATGAACCCACACAACTATGACAGATATTCACCAGCTGGAGGACATGATTTTGACATGTATCTGTTGAAAGAAATAAGAAAGTGGAGCTTTTTCCTAGTGTGATATTAATGAATATGGAGAGCTGAAGCAGTTGCTGACAAGTATTAAAAATCTGCATCTCATAATTTGTTTTGTCACTTTTTTCCAGTTTCAATGTGATTAAAAGTGATCATTTAGTCATTAATATTTTTCAGAACAAAATATGTATACACTTAAAACATAATATTTACTTTTTCAGAGAATTTAACAGGACTAAGAATAGTTTTTGATGTTAGGTAGTTTAAGGAAATTAAACAACATTTGACCGAAATTCTTAAATACATTAATAACAATTTCCTATTGATTATTAGTGGAGAGAGACGTTTCAGCACTTCTTTGTTTTTGTAAAGTATCTCTTGACTCTACAAGTCCTTTACATCAGGTCCTCTACAACTCTGTGAAGAAAGCAGGGTGCCTCACTTCGAAAGAGAAACCCAAAATCTTGAAAAGCAGGTTCTTCCTGCAAGGTGCTTTATACTTCAGAAACAATTTGCATTGTTCAACTGGTTGAATTGAACAGATCAATCTTGCTCACAGTTTGACCATGACTGACAGATACATCATTCTCTCTCTCTTAATATTGTGTATGTATGAATTTTCCAACCTGTGTTATTCTGTTTAGTTTATGAATTCAGGATATTTTTTAGCCAGCATTAATTTTCTCTAATTCAAATTCAGTATAATAAATTAAGAATCCTGGAGCCAAATTCTGGTGCCTTTTGAGGCTCAGTATATGACAGATTATGGTTTAATTCAGCACTTAAAGGGGCAACTCTTTTTAAGATGCCACAGCTGATCATATAAACAGCATAGAACAGCAGTAAGATGATATGTGCCCATATATGTGTGAGGTGGAGGGTTTAAATAAAACCTCTACTGATGAAGTTTAAGCTAGCATGCTTTATCCTTGCAAATGTATGCACAGATAGCTAAAATGCTTTAAATTTTAAATAATAAATTATTGTGCTGCTCTATCTTGACTGCATTTCATCATATGTTAATAACTTTCTTCACGCTGAAAGGCAAAATGTCAATGTTATTTATTACTGAAATGGCTGTACATGCCACAATCTCTAATATGCAGGTGCCAAGCTCCCTGTATTCTGCTCCAAATTCAGGAGAAATTCCATTTCCTCAAGCTTTTTCTTTTTCTAGGTTTTTTGGGGGTTTTCTTCACACTTTTTACATGAATGAATTTGGGAAACTTTATCAACTGGCCACTTCAGTGAAAGTTAGATACTAACTTATAGTTGGACTCATGTACTAGATTTATGCCAAAGAAAAGCACAACCTTTACTACTAGGATAAAGAGAACCAATATGATTTTTTTTAGTGCACAATATTTTGTTCTTGTTTGCTGTTTTATCCCCTTAAAAACTCTTGTCTTTCATAAGTTAAAGGTACATATGAACTGTAATGACTGAAGAAGGCAAAATTTATTTCCTTTGTATTCTTTGCATATGGAATCTGTCTTCTGATTGTTCAACAAGCTGTCTTAATGAATAAATCAGAGAAAAAGATAAAAGTGTTCTGTGAACACTGAGAGATGATGGCTGTTCTAACCACCTGTCACTTCAATACTGGCTTATCTACCCCACTTGGATGGCTCTCTGGGATTCCAAATAACCAACAGGACTTTTGTCCGTGCTATGGTTTTATCTTCCAAATGTGGATACAATCAAAATTTACTAAACTCGCTTGCCCAAATGGTGTTTAAAAGAGTTAATCACTCTAATCCCTAGAAATCTCTTTTCTATCAAGCTTGGTTGTCAAATGCAATTATTTCATTTTGCCTTACGTCCTACACTGAAAATATAAAACATAAAGCCTAGAAGGAATTCTGAAATGTAAATCTGATTTACATTTTGCTATTCAGTGAATCACAGTACAAGTCACAGCAAATATTAATTTGAGCCAATATGCTCTCTCTGGCAGTGTCTACTAGCAGGTGTAGGTGTATCCCTGGTGCACAAGCATCCCTTGGCACACTTTTTAAGGTCTTGGCAGGCAGTGATTTATCTTCGAGGTTCCCTGGGTTACTGTACTTAACATTCCCAGTGGATATGTCCTCTGGCATGTGATTGATGTGTTTTGAATCTATTTATAGATTCGGTTCTCACTGTTCCTGCAACAATGAGTTCCTCTGCTAAAAGGTGATGTGCGCTGTATAAGTACACAGCTGATTTATTCCAGTGTTACCCCAAAAATGTTTATAACTATGAAAAGTTACTTTAGTAAATGTTTGTTACTTTCTTTATTGCTTTTTTACATTTCAATAAAGTCTAAAGCTTTTTAAAAAAACTTTTATATAAACACACACAATTTGTGCTTTCTGAGACGTTTTTCAAATATTTTCTTCAATTCCTTAACTAGTATGGATTTTCCAGATGCAGAATTGCTTTTTTACAGATGACCTACATTTTTCCAAACAGTCCTCATACCACAAGAAGCTGTTATTTTTTATTAGTGTTTTACTTTTTCTGGTTTTGCTTTTTATTTTTTTCCCTGATAAATATTATAGCTAAATAATGGCTGAATAGAGCCATTTTGTGGAGGAGAGGTGAAGTTTTATAATTTTATAAATAATTTTTATGTGATACTGAGCTTAATTGAGTCAATTTTTCATTCCATATCCCTTGCAACACTTGTCTTTTTCATAGGTTAATCCAGAGCCATGGTGTTCTATACTTTACACAACTTAATTCCAGACTTTAATGAATTAACGCTGTGGAAAAGAGAATTGCATGGACTCCTGCGATTCATTTTAAAGTACAGTTTCATTATGAGATCAAGCCCACAGCAAGTAGGCTTTTGATGGCTTGGGATATCAGAAAGCAAGGTAGGAAATGGTGCCTTAATACTTTTCAACAGGATCCTTATTTACACTTCTAATAACTAGCTGTGATTTGTCTTAACTGGCATCAGTTAAAAAGGGGCCAAAACCAGAGGAAATAATGAGAGCATTTCCACATTAATTTCCTGGTATTAAACTTATGCAACCACAGTGTTTTCATGCTTATGTGCAACTTTTTTATGTCCAAACTCAGAAATCTGGTTATGAATTCAATTAATGTAGAACACAAAATGAGGAGAAGAGTTTTACTATAATAAATCTGAAATTTAAGTTTCCACTGCATTTTTAAGATGCCACATTTTTAAGGTTTAACAGAATAGATCATAAATATGTACAAGCTCTCTCTATATTATTTTAGGCACTTAAAATTCAGTGGTATTATAGTGAACACAGGGAAAAGGTTCTGAAGGATCAGTGGTTCATTGGCAGTGAAAAATGTAAGAAGGCTAAAAAATGTGCATATGCTTATGTTAACTCATAAAGATTTGGACATAAAGATAAGCTGTAACGTATTTTATTGAATTTGCACGTAGTTCACTGTGCTGTTGAAAACCCTTTATTTCTAAAGGGTTTTCCTTCATAGAGCAGGAGTGTGTGACCTGTAAGAGAGATGAAGTAAAGACTGAGGGGAAGAGACAGCCTGCCCTGCTCTCACTCTTATTGGCCAGTTCTTCATGACTAATGATTTGAAAGAACCTCGGTGATTTTAGGAGTTCTCTTGCTCAGTATTACTAGAAACCACACATGCTTGGCCGTGTACACGACCAAACTGCAGCAAATTAATAAAGCTTGTCCTCTAAGTATCCCCTGCAGATTAGATGTAGACTAGGCTTGAGAAACAGGAAAGTCCTTCAACACACCCAACTGAATCACAATTTGGAAGTCTTCCAAACTGCCCATCCTGTGATCCTGCAGTAGGTCTGTGGACTTCTGTAAAGCTGGGCAGACATACCGTTTCAGACAAGGTAGGGGACTAAAAGTGCATTACTGCACACCACTCACCAGGTGTGCAGAGTGACTCTTCCCTCCTAGGGAGGTGCCCCTTCCCTGAAGAAACAGCCTGCTTAGCTACGAGTGCAAGGATAAAGACAAGTTTTCCCGAGTGCTGTGCCTCCAATTAGTTATGAAAGATTTCTGACAGTTTGAGATATGACACAAAAAGTTTTAGAAATGAAGCTACAATATGCAAAGTTCTAGGGACCTCTCAGCTGGGACTTGCTGACAGGGTAAATACTGTACCATCCAGTGTGGCACATGGTTTGCACTTAGATGAAGTCATGAACTCCACAACATCCCTTTTGGTAGGACTGTGACTGTATTTAGCCCTGTTCACCCTCACCAGCAAACTCACAGTTTTCACATATGAGGTAAAAAATAAAATAAAACTTTTCACTTTTAAGTACAAACTAGTTTCTCTAATAAGACAATTTCAAACTGGGGAGTCTGATTTTTCCCTCATTACTCCAATCTCACTCCGGGGTAGACTTTTTGAGTTCTGAAGAGCTATTATTGATTCACATACTGGCATATATGAAGAAAAGCTAGGCCCAGAGATTGTTCTTTGCCAATGTCAGATAACATTTGAGCACTGCCACCAACTAATAATATGCTCAAAAAAAGTTTCAGGCTGCTGGGATAATAGATAATTACAGCCAGAATTGTCCAAGCAAAGAAATATCCAAATCTCCTGTAGGAAACCATGAATACATTGGGACCCATGAGTACAAAATTAAATGCCTGGCTTCAATAAATATGGAAAGAAAACTTCTTAAAAGTTTAGAATGTCATTAGTGTGGGATCTTTTGAAGGATTTTTTTCCTTCTACTTTCTCCAAAGCACACCTATTTAAGGCTCAGAACAATCCAGGGGACTGCTGCTGCAGCATGTGGGTAGAGTTCAAAATGCAAAAGCTCTCTTAATTTCACAATGAAAGTGGAAAATAGAATTTCTGACGATTTTTCAAACGTAGCACTTTCTTTAGGACAATGTCTAAAGGTGAAAATACTACTTCAGCAGCTTCCTATTTTTTTAATAAAACTTTTTAAAAAGCCATGAAAAAGAATAATAATGGCTTCTACTTTCAAGGTGAATTGCATATAATCTTTTTGTTTTGTATTATAGTTGAAATAGATCTGTTCATTATTTTAGTCTTCCTCAGGCTTCCTGAAGTGATGTTTAACATCATCAAAAGAATAGCAAAAAGGGGGAGAAAAATGCAAAAAAGAGGTACAGAATCATAGAATAGAATCACAGAAGATCCTGTGTCGAAAGGGACCTATGAAGATCATCAAGTGTAACTCCTGACTTCACACAGGGCAACCTAAAAGTTAAACCATGCATCTTACAGCATTGTCCAAATGCTTCTTGAACAGTGACAAACTTGAAGCCATTACTGCTTCTTTGGGAAGCCCATGCTGGAGCAGGCTCCTTGCAGGGAACTTTGGACCCATGGAAAGAGGAGCCCAGGCTAGAGCAGTTTTTCTGGCAGGACTTGCGACCCTGTGGGTGACCCACATTGGAGCAGGCTGTTTCCTATGGAAAGACTGCATCCTGNGATCCTGTGTCGAAAGGGACCTATGAAGATCATCAAGTGTAACTCCTGACTTCACACAGGGCAACCTAAAAGTTAAACCATGCATCTTACAGCATTGTCCAAATGCTTCTTGAACAGTGACAAACTTGAAGCCATTACTGCTTCTTTGGGAAGCCCATGCTGGAGCAGGCTCCTTGCAGGGAACTTTGGACCCATGGAAAGAGGAGCCCAGGCTAGAGCAGTTTTTCTGGCAGGACTTGCGACCCTGTGGGTGACCCACATTGGAGCAGGCTGTTTCCTATGGAAAGACTGCATCCTGTGGAAAGGGACCCTCATTAGAGCAGCTCATCAAGTACTGCAGCTCATGGGAAGGACTCCTGCTGAAGAAGTTCGTGGAGAACTGTCTCCCATGGGAGGTACCCAACACTGGAGCAGAGGAAGGATTCCTTTCCCTGAGCAGCAACACAAATGACCTGTGATCAACTGACCATAACCCCCATTCCCATTGTCCCTGTGCTCCCAGTGGGAAGGAGATAGAGACTGGGAAGGAGGACTGTGATATCTGTGGAATAACTGTGCTTTCTGGTGAGGAGAAATTGTAGGTCCCTGAGCAGGAGCTGGTTGCACAGAGACTGTCAAGATTTTTCCCATCCAAAGCTATTAGCTGTATCTATGTGCAGCTACAGATTTTATTTCTCTATGACTTTCTGTAACTAGTTTATGTAAGAGAACAGAACTTCTTTACTGTCTTGCCAGAATTGTTTTGTAATGATACCAGCACAAATCAGGCTCTCAAGTTTGCAAAAGGGAAAAACTGAAACATTAGAAAAAATTCTGTGTTTGAAGGTAGTTGGGAGACACTTAGTATGGTTTATTAATTTCTTTTGTATATAACAAAGAAATGAAGAATTCTGCACTAGGTGAGAATGATTTTTCTCCTCCACATCTTAAATAACCCACAATTTTCATTAAAACAAAAAACCTAGGAAGTGCTCCAGGCACTTGAACTAGGATCTTTCATGCAACAGCGCACAACACGCTTAGAATCAGGTAAATGGTTTATGGCTTTTGAGGATGCCTTTGTTATTCTTTTAGATACCTTTGGCTGTTTAGATTCTGTTCTGAAAATTGATATTTCTAGATGAAGTGAATAGAGTTAGAGGCTGATGCTCATTCTTCTAGGTTAAGTGGATTCATTTTCAGATGTCCATTTTTTCCATCATTTATAGAGGAAAATAGACAGTCTTATACTTGTTCCCACTATACTTTTGTCTTCTTACACAGCTGCCCATTGATCAAGTAGTGAACGCACTCAGTTTCAGCAAATGAGATTTTCCATACGTTGACCTATTTTTACACTGCCATCTTTCTAGTTACATACTGTGGCTTGAGGAAAATTGAATAGGATGGAGATGGAAGAACTGATTTCAGTATTTGTTGTAAAAATTGCTACTCTTCAATAGTACCTTGTCAAATTTTGTTTTGAAGTTGTCTGGAAAAAAAACATTGAGCGTGTTCTCTCAGACACCATTGCAATAAAATAGCAAACACCATCAGAATGGTCATTACAAATTTCCCATGTGAGTCCCCCAACACTGACAGGAACGCTGTCAAACAAGCTGCTGAGAAAAGAGAAGGGTGTGCATGCAGTAAATAGTACAGTTTTCTTGCCCTTCCTGCCCCTCGTTGCAGGTTCCTCCCAAAAGAAAGCACCACAGGACATCCTGAAATGCATTTCCAGGTGTAAGGTATCATTTGTGTGAAAGTATTCAAATTGTCTCAAAGCAGCTATAATATTGTGACTGTTATTCTGATTTTATTGTTATTATGATTCAATTATGATTTTGTAGCAGTTTGCACTCAATTATGAAGTAAAGAATAGGAGGAAGATTAATTTTTCATTGGTGTAGACAAATTGGGGTGTTTTAAGTAATCTCAGCATAGAGATAACCTATGTGTGTGCATCTGTGTGTAGAAAGACACACAGAGTAATGATTGCTGCATGTGTATATTTCTGTCATTGCTACCTCTTTGTCTTCTATCTGAAAAATACAAAGGGAAAAAGAAGATCTCTTGCTTCTGTAGAGAATGTCTCTCTCATTCTCCTGAAAGGTACAAAAGAATGACTGGGAAAAGCATATATTAGATCACAGAGGAAAAGATTTAATACAGAAAAAAGAAACAAGCACCCATCTCCAAGAGGATCCCCATGGCAAAGGTTCAAAGGGCAGGAAGAAAAAGACTGAAGAGTCCTCCAATTCTCTTAAAGAAAATGACTAAGAAAAAAGAGGTTTGGCTTATTCCCTCCTGTCCCACCAAGTATGTAATTCCAGTCTTGTCAGGGCTGGAGGAGGGATTTGCTGTTTAAGCTCTTGTGTGACATACGTGTCAAAAGCCTGATGCTTTTGGGAAAAAGAACATCCTGAAGGGGCAAGAGAGAGGCTGGCATCTGAAGCTCTGTTCAGGGATGCCTTTGCCAGTTCTGACATGAATGGCATCATAAGTTTAAGATGGAAGCAAAAATGGATTCTTTAAGACAAGGAAGTAAGTTCAGTAACTTTCCCTGGGGTATTCTCAGGTTCAGATTCCCTTTTCGCCTCTTTTTTCCCCTCATTCATTCAACAGTCAAGAGATTTGGATCTCATTCCTTTTCACCATGCTTTCATCTCTTGTTATAAAACAAAAAAACCTTTGGAAAAATAAGCTTATTCTGATATGAAATAGAGAGGAAAGAGGAAGATATCTACCTGCTTTCCTTTCAAACTAATCTCAGGTCATAAAACATCAAGATCTACAAGAACATCAAGTATGAAGCAGATACTCTGCAGGTTCTTGTGCAAGAAGGAGGTTCCAAAAGAAGACATTTCTTATCATAAGATGGGAAAGGAATTTCTTGATTGGGAATAAGCTCAGTATTTTTGAAGTTATTCTATTAAACTTTTTAATTGCTTCATTGTGGGGTACCAATGAATTGAAGAATTTCAGAAGGATGCTCTAAGAATGTCTGGCTGTGTCAGAACAAAGCCTGTCGTAGTATCTCTAACTCTGGCCAAGAATGAAAGCTTACTGGAAGAATAGGGCAAGTAGACTGTCTCTGTAATATCCTCCAAAGTAATTCCAATTCAAGGATCAATGTAAAAGTACTTTTATAGACAGAATTATGTTTCTGTATTTTACAGCCTTCACAAAGGTTTTTTTTTTGTCAATGTCTTTATTCTTTCACTGACTAACCAAAAAATATCTGGTACTACATTTGTAAGAAGTATTTTTATTATGGAGAAACATAGATCTAGATGATGTTTTTCTACTGATTTTTTGTATGCTTATGAAGAAGAAAAAAGATGACTGTTTATGTAGTCTGATTTCAGAATATCTTGACTAATGTGTAATTATTTCTCTTTGGGGGAGTTGATCTCAGAAGACATCTTGTACTCCGAGCTGGAATTTGACTCATTGTAGGTTAGCTATATTACTGGTAAAGTCAATTTTGATAGCCTCATTCTCTGAAAGGGTCAACTTTAAAGGAATAGTAAAACCTGCTGTTTGTTAGAGGGGAGCAACATAGTTTGCAAAGTTTTATAGTTGATAACTGAAGGAAATAATGAAAGGTTCACTTCTGGAAAGATATGTACAGTTCTATTTTATACATTACAATATTTTGAGATCAACATAGCAAGACATTAAAATATTTCATTTATAGTGTTCTTGGACTTGTAGCAGTCAGAACTTGAAAGTGGTTTTCTTTCATTGCTAATTACACAGGTATATTCTCAAAGCTGAGTACGTTTATTTTATGATGAATGCATTAGGGAAAAATAATGCATTGTTTCATTGTAGCTGGAAAGTTTTTAGGCCTAATTTTCTAAGGGAGTAAGCCCTTTGCTGCAATATAATTTTTATGTCCCCTAACCTGAGCTGGAATTTTATTTGTAGATGCAGCATATCCTCTGGATCCATTTTATAAAATATTTATTTTCATTCCTTCGAGAAAGCTCTGATATAGATTTGATGACGCATGTGTTTATTCAGCAGTTTGGACTGTTACTTATGTTTTCAGAAGTTTCTTCTTGAAGGAACTCAGTTTTATAGACTTGCAATTCCTGTTGTGTAGATTAACCCAGGATTCCCATGAATTTGATGTCACATTAAGATACAGTTGGACAAATGTAGTTCATATCATTAGCTGCGCCCTGCAGCCTCTTTATGTGACTGCAAGTGGTGTGTGGGAACTGCATACTTTTACACTGCACATCTAAACAATAGATGTGTGGTATAAGACTCAGGAAATATTGGACATCTATGATACATCTGGAGAAAAAGGTCTGAGGTTTCATTTTTATCTTCCCGGCATTCCCACCTACTGGTGCTTGCTCTCAAGCAATGCAGGTACCACAGCATGGGGCATGAATCTTGGGCTCAGAAATGGAACAGTTAGTCATAATTTCATTTACATCTATTCCTCACAAAACAATTTCACCAACAGGGGTTAAATGAATGGATTTTCAGCATCAGATGAGTTGATAGATAATAACAAAGGACCCTAACTGCACATACATAGCAAAACAATGAAAATCTTAGTTTAGACTCCTTAAAATAAGTTGGGATTTGGGTAATGAAACAGAACTAGGATGAGTTAGATTCAGACAAAACAGAGGAGATGGTTCTTCACACAGTGGCTGGTAGAGCTGTAGAGCTCATTGCCAGAGACTGTTATAGATAGTGAAAGGATACCTATGTTGCTGTCCTATAGCATAGCAACATACCCCTTGCTTGTCACTCACAGAAGTTAAAAATCCAGTAACAGGCTAGCATGGTTTGAAATACCCTCCAGCTGTTTTGTTATTTGTTAGTTTTGTATTGTTCCTCCCCTGAGGAGGTTCATTATTGGTTTACTATCATGTACCTTCCTTCATGATTGGTTCATTCTGTTATCTCTACCTGATGATGTAACACTTTAAAACTCTCTGCGAGAGAACAAACGGGGTCTCTCTGCTTTAGCTCCCCTTCAAGCTAACTGGCCCCTGCCCTCTCGGGGGCAGGAGAAAATAAACTTGGAATGCAGCTGACAGAGTTTCCACTCTTTTCTCCGTACCTTCCGCTGCTGGCTACAGCATGCCTACTTGCTGTGAGGAGGCGTTGGGCTGCACTGGTAAACTGAGGCACGCAAACCTCAGTTACCATCTTCCCGTCGCTAGCTCACGCGGGCTCGGACCCCGTTAACCTGCAAGCCAGGCTGGGAGCAGCCTGGACGGTAGAGATTTTAACATACCTAGACCCAGAAATTACTGGACAAAAGCATGATAGATATGTATTTCATAGAAGTACTCAATATATATCCTACTGTGTAAGTGCATCTTACAGAAAATATTTGGCAGGACATACATATAAATGGGAAATATCCTCCACTGGTTCTGGTTCTTTTCTGTTTTAACCATCTGCTTGTGACCAGGATTTGAGACAGAATGCCAAGCCACCTAGACGTCTGTCCGGTCTAGCACATCTTTTTTTATTTTGATGTGAACACACCAAAGTTAGATATTAACTTTGTTAAGGTATAAAGATCTGTGGCTGTCTGCAATATTTTCAGGTGTACAGAGGTATAAGGCCTTTGTAGGCTATAGTGAGTGAGGAAGGCCCAAAGCCCTTATATTTATGGACTAACTTGCAAGTCTGCCAGGTCTTTTCCTCTTTTTTTTAGTTTTTTTCAGAGGGGTTTGGTGGTGTAGACTGAGAGATAGGGCAACAAAATAACCTTGTTGGTAACTTGTGTTTTTGTTTTATTTTTACTATAAAAATTGTATAACAATGAAAGAAGCTACTCATCAAGCATTCAGAAAATACAGCACTGCCTGGTGGAAGAGTTAAATTTCTGTCAAGGTATGTGAATTTACATTTGTATGTTCAATTTGGGAAAGTGATATTCCCATCACTTCAGAGACATGTCTGCTGTTTCAATAGGAATGACTGACAGAAAGGTCTGGAGTATCGTTAGTTGTCTGTAAAGCAAGTGGAAGCATCTCAAATACGTCTAAGCAGAATTTAAAAGTCTTGAAAGAGTATATTATTTAAGAATACTTGGCTGCGATGAGTAAACCCCAAGAGCATGTATGCTTTCTGTCCTGATCCATGAAAATTACTCAGGAATGGAGGGCAAGGAAAAAATGTAGAGCATCTTATCAGTATGAAAGGTAATGATTATGATGCAGCAAAAATATATTTTTAGAAACCAGGAGACTGAATGACTCAGAACGTAGCTAGAGATGGGGGAAGACTCACAGACACTTTTGCAGACTCTTTGCAGATGTACTTATGTCTGTAAGATTGCTGGTAAAAGTAAGACAGAGTGCTATCAGAAAATCAGAGTGAAGACATATGGTAGTTATGTGTGCAATTTTGAATGCCTATCAGTGTGAACACAGCTGTGAAAGACAGCCTCCCACTGATACCGTGCAAATAGCAGTATTGCAGTCTTTGCTGGTGAACCTCCTGGATGCAAAAGGTTGCATGTCATAAAGAAACACATATATTGTCTTTAATTAAAAAATTCTGACTCCATGCAGAAATGAAGAAATCCAGTGTTTCTAGTGGTATACTAAATTTTATTCACAGTAGTAGTGGATTTTCCAGGAAACAAAGAGCAAGCATATTCCAAAGACCATATACTCACGGAAAAGAGAAAAACCACCCCAAAGCCTATAATTACACTACCACTGAGAAAGCTAATTTCTTCGACAGTTTGAGTACCATGGATTGCCAAGGAGCAGAGGCAGAGAGAAAGCTCCAGATGCTCCACCATATGCTCCTGGGGCATGCCTTAGGGAGGGTTGATAAAGAGAGGGTAAACCAGTTGTATGTTTTTCCTCAATCCTAACTGGAACAAATAAGGATATTCATATGTGGGCCTAAAGACAAAAGAAAAGGAACACAGAGAAATTGCATAACTCGCTCCCAGTGGGATGGAGGAGGGGAAAAAAGGTGGGTGGGAAACAAATTGTCCAGAGGAATATTCCATACCATATGACATCACACCCAGCAATAAATCAGGCTAAGGAGGGTTGGGGTTCTGTCTTCCAATATGTCCGTTTCTCAGAGACTGACTGGGCATCAGTCTGCTTGTGGGAGGGGTTTTGCCTTTGCAAACCCACCCACTATCTTTCCTACATTTGTAAATTATTTTTTTCAGTCCCACAAGTTTTTCTGCTTTCTCTCATCCTGTTCTCTCCCCTGTCCTGCTGGAGCAAGTGGAGTAGTGAGCAAGTGGTGGTGGGGGTGTCTAGTTGCTGGCTGGGGTCAACATATCACAACACAATGTAGTTATTTACTACTATATGAATGTCCACTATCACTCACTTTATAGTTAAATATATTCCAGTGTTTTTACATATTAAAGACAGTGTTTGTACCAAAAATATGTGCCAACATTCACAGCTTTTAGATTTTAGCTTATTCTGTAATAGAGTCTTGCGATTTTGGTTTTAACTCTCAGAAAGGTACAAATGTATCTTAAATTTTTTTAATTAGTTTCTAGAGTGGAGTCAACACACCTTAAGACATATTAGCAAAAAAACCCCAAAACCAAAAAAATAGAATTTATAATAAACCTTAAACTGACTGGAATTAAGCAAATTATTTCTTGTCTGGGAAATACTGATTTTTTTCCTCCTCTTTCTTCAGTTCAAGCAGTTTTCTGCTTGTGTCCATTAATAAGGCTAAATCTCTGTATTTAAATAGAAAAACCTCCCACAGACTAATTTTTTTAAAGTATAATCACAGCTAATGAAATGCAGCCCTATCAATGCTACAGAGGTCCTGTTTTAAAGAAGGTCTATTAGGATAGATTTTTCAAGGTACAGTCTTGCACTAGAATTACTAGAATTATATATTTTATTGAAAATTATTTGCCTGAAAATTTGAATTTATGAATTAATATGTTTACATATCTCTGTCCAAAGTAAAGACTGCACCTTAGCAATGAGCAATATATTAACTAGTTCTTTCTTTATGTTCCTGTCTCGTGAGCTTTAAGACACACATCAGTGACTTCCTGTTAATGTGTTTTTCAAAATGTTATTGGAGACTATAGCAGGGCTTTTGATTTTGAATCAGTGTAAGAAATAACAGAGAATATCTAATTGCTTCTTTAGCCACTAAACCACTGTAACTTATTTTTCCATTGATAACTTCAGGGTGTAAATTCTGCTCCTCTTCTCCATGACTATGTTTTTTTCCAGTCCAAAGTACTTACCAAAAAAATGAAGTTTTAAGAGAGCATATCACAGAACTTGCACATAGACTTTTTGTTCTACTGCACTTGCACTAATGCAATGAACTGATACAACAGATACCAGATATTCAACTATAAGTAATTTCTGAGGGTTTTTTGAGCCCAAGAGTATTGTGTTATCTGGCATACATATGGTTCAAAGATGAAACATACTCTTGTTTCCTTAAAGATTATATAATTAAGTGATAATTATTCTCTTTTCATCCATGGTTCTAAGCAGCCTTTGCAAACATTAAACAGCTTGTGAAAGTAATTAAACATTGTCTCTCCAATCCCTAATCTTGTCAAGTTGTGTGGTAAGAGATGTGGAAGGCTCATTAACAAAGGAGGAAATAATCCCTTATTTTATTACAAATATATAAACAGCCAAACTGTTTTCAAAAACAAAGCTCCAAAGTCACCTGTAAGTTTATAGAGTGCTAAGTGTTGGCTTACAAAAGCAGTGCATTCACCTGAGCTGAAGGTCTTCTAAATTAATTCTTGTTATTTTTATGTTGTCCATTTCTAGTCAACAACAAATAGAAAAATTAAGAGTTTTTCCCTTTTTTTTTTTAATAGAATATATTGTCAAGCTCTAGCCCAGAGATTCTGTGCTTGACAGAGGGTCTTTGTTTTCTTTTTACAGCTGTGGGAAAAATGTTATCTCTTTTCTCATATTTTGCCCTGTTTATGTCTCCAACTCAGGGTAGTTATGTTAATGTTACAGGAAAAAAAAAAAAAACAAAACTAAATCAAAAAACTCCACCATGGTTAACTTGTGGGCACATTTTATGTCATACCCCTCTATTTAATATATTTTAATGCCTCTTAAAATTGAGATTTTAAGATGACCTCTGGTCATTTATCAGCCACGAGAAAGACATGGCCTGGACAGCAAAGCAGGCGTACAGTCACTTCAAACCATTTGGCAACATTCCTAAAAAGAGTACCTGCAGTAATATGTTTGGCTCCTATGTGCCTCTAAAGAAGAAAGCTATATGAAGAATGAACAGGAGAGCCTTGAGAACATGTTACAGTGCCACATCTCAACTGTATTCACCAGTGCATTTAGTTTGCTGGGGCATATTCTGAAAGCAGTAAGTAGCTAGTTAAGAAATCTTCAAAAGCAGAAATATTTAACTAAAATGCAAGTATGATTACATAACAGGGTCTACTTGAGCCTAAAGTAATTCTAGGTTTACAGGGGTTTTAAGAGTGAAATAATACAAATTTCTAAGTCTCCTAATCCTTTGTGCTTATCCAACAAACACAGTTTATAAAAATTTCTCAAGTCACTGGCTGGCTGAACTTGCAGGCTTTAGGCACTTAAAGTGTTGAAGTTAAGGATCTCCTGCACTGCCAATCAGAGCAAAAGTTTAGACTTAAGCATCCCCTGCACTGCCAATCAGAGCAAAAGTTTAGACTCACCTGTAGAGACTGATGAGGAAAGATCATAGCTGCCTTTGCCTCTAGAGAGGACAGAGGCAGAGGAAGCTCAGCACCTTGGCTCGTGGTAGGACTGTGTCAGCCTGGGAGTTGCATGTCTGCTCTACACCATAGGTTCATTTACAATGAGGGGAAATTGATTTCCCTGAGCCTTCTTTTATGTTCATATGAGTAGGCAGAAGAGGAGAAAGTATCTTGATGGACTGTAGAAGGAACAAGACCCAAGTTAGTTCTGGTGCTAGTTTGGTGCCTACCTACAGGTAGCTAAAGTCTGAGTAAAGAACCCCATGCCGCCCCTGCTAATCCCCTGCTACAGAAGTGTCATAGTGCAATGCCCATGCATGTTTCCTCAGTCTATCTTTAAAGAACTGTAATTTACTGGAAAATATATTCCTGAATATTACTATAATAACCCTCTTGAGTCTCCTATATCACTGGGCGCAATCGAAAGGGCAGACCTTGAGCTACTGTAAATCACGCTGGCTCCATTGATTTCAGTAGAGCTCTATTGATTTACTGCTGCAGAGGATCTGGTCTGAAATATTTCTATGGTATTGTGTGCATTTAGAGTTAGAAGATTTACAGGCTCTATAATAAAGCTAAGAAGCCTCAGCGTAACTATTCTCAATAGTTGATGTATTTCTTTATCTTAGTATATAAACAATTAACATCACCAGTCCTAGTAGCGTAACACAGGAAAATTAATACCTGGGATAGGGCAATGATACTAGCTGCTAGGAAACTTTTCAATCAATGCTAATAGGAAATCATTTCTTCATATATGTGCCTTTTACTGACATATTCAGGGTATAGGGTCATACTGCAAATGTCTGAGTCTCAGAATTGGAAGGAAAAAGACACACTGGACTGACGTGCCTTCTAATCACCTGTATAGAATTTTACACTTCAGAGTAAATGTCTTTCATGATAATTAGCAAAGTTATTTGTAGAAAAATAAAAGATGCCAGATGTGTTGAGAGAAATGAAACTTGAAGTGTTGATAACTGGTTCACTAACGATTTTCAAAGGTCATTTCAAGTGCCATAATGAATTCTGCTTAAAAGCTTGTCTGAATGTATCCCTTTTTTTTTCTCTACAGATGGAAAGAATGATAATCTTTGTTGTAGGGAACAGCAGTGCACCAGACTGCTTTATCAGTACTTTAGAACAATTGCAGTGTAGATGAGAAGGTGTTAGTTAAGTCCCAGCTACCTAAAACCAGAGGTGCAAGTGACTTAATTTTAGATATATCAAATAGTTGGAATTGCCATTGTCTTTGTTTGGGTAAGACCTGGATAACTTTTATATGCATGTATGTAGGGTGTTGAGACAAGGAAAGCTTAACCAGTGTAAAAACTTCCCTTCTACAACAGGTAGAACTGCCCGACATCCTGCTCTTCCCTTCCCAACCCTGACCAAACAGTGTTCTTGCCTTGGCACTTTTTTTCTTTACAGCTCCTTTATGCTTCTGGAGTACTTAATATTCATGCCAGTTTATCTCACTAAGCTGACAGTGAGTGGGAGGAGGAGAGCAAATAATTTTCTTTAGGCTTACTTGAGGCATCTGAAGAAGAGCCAAAGTAGTAAAAATGTGTGGGAAAAAAAATGACAAATCTGGGAAGTGAGACAAGGCCCCACTTCTATAAAAGAAACTAACTGCCAAACAAGCTCAGCTGTTTTATCTAAATGTGGCATCCTTATGCAGTATAACCTAAACATTCTAGACTGAACACTGAGAAAGCACTAGTCTCTGAGTATGCATACATTTCAATATTCAATAATGTTTCTGTAGTTGCAGAAATATATTTAAAATATCTAGTACTAGAAATAAAGATTGTCAGAACTGGAACATGTTGTTCCACATGCTGTGCTTCACAGGAACATAGGAAACCTCTGCATGTAGGCATATATCATCGTAAGTAATGACCCTTGCTAGCTGTTATAATACAGGTGTCCAAAGAGCAGGAATTCAGTTTTTTTCTTACATTCATAGAAATTTGGAACTCAAATAGTTCACTTTAACTTCAGCATTGCTAGCTTGAAAGTGCAGAAGTCTTGTTTTACCACCCGAAATGATCTCTGCTGATCCCATTTGCTCATTAGAATTCAATTACCTTTCTCCTGAAATTTAACTACCCTAGATTGTCCTACTGTACAAAGCATGTCAGTGAAGACCTGTTGAAGGGAGGACAAAGAAGAAAATGCAAAAGTAATCTGAATCTAAGGAGGAAATGGAGAACTTGCTAGGGGGGTCATAAGGTAATCCTTTGCAAAATATAAAAGAAAATTACGAAACTACCTTACGTGATCTCAGAGCACTGTCCCTCTGAACAGACAAACTATATAAATGGCTATGACAGGTCAGATAAGCTTCCCTCAAACTAGAAAAAAGTAACTATAACTTCCAAGGTATTGAGACTATTGCCTGTATTGTCATGCAGTGTATTGTCATTTTGATTGTAGTATGGGTGACAACTCAGATGCAGCACTTTGTTGGTTTGTTTTGTTTATTAGAACAATAGATGTCTAGTTGCTAATAACTTGAATAATAATGTCCTTAGGAAATGTGAATAGCAATGAGTACATTTCTGGATGATGTTTCTGTAAAAAGCCCATTTAAAGAATGCAGGGTCTACAGAATGGTTTGCGTTGGATGGGACCTGAAGGATCATCTACTTCTAATGCCCCTGCCAAGGCACAGACACCTTCCACTACACCAGGGTGCTTAAAGCCCCATTCAACCTGGTCTTGAACACTTCCAGGTATGGGGCATCCACAACTTCTCTGGGCAACCTGTTCCAGTGCCTTACATCCCTCTCAGTAAAGAACTGCTTTGTAATATCAAATCTACATTGACTCTCAGATTAAAACAAATCCCTTTGCCCTATCACTACAGGCTCTTGTAAAAAGTCCCTTTCTCTCCTTCTTCTAGCCCTTTCAGATACTGGAAGGCTGCAGTAAGATTTCCCAGGAGCCTCCTCTTCTTCAGTCTGAACAGCCCAACTCCAGATGTTCCTCAGCCCTCTGATCACTTCTGTTGCCTCCTCTAGACTCCCTCTAAGAGGTCCATGTCTATCCTGTACAGGGGACCCCAGAGCTGGATGCAGTACTCCAGATGGGGTCTCACCAGGGTGGAATAGAAGATCAGAATCCCCTCGCTCGCCCTTCTGGCCAACTGCTTTGGATGCAGCCCAGGACATGATTGGCCTTCTGGGCTGCGAATGCACGTTGCTGGGTCATGTTGATCTCCTTGTAAACCAACAGACCAGAGTCATTTTCCTCAGACCTTCCTTCAGATTATGGATTTGGGTTGAGTATGATACCTCGTGTCCTGCAAATGAAATTTTAATTGCATATGTGTTCAGACAATGTGGAATAAGGAAGGCAAGGGAAATGAGTGAGTTATTGTTGATCACAAAGGCACAAAACAATACAGTAAAATAAAGATTTAGAACAGAACAGAAGTGGGTTTTCTATTTTTTGACAAATTCTGCTATTTCAAATCTAGTTTATACATCTAAAATGCAACAAAAATAAAAGAAAATGGGAAAAATGTCTGAATTGCTTTGAGCTAATAGTAACAAATATGATAAAACTAAGATCTCTCATTCTCATGTAGCTTATTTTTTCTTTATATTTATATACATAGAAATATATATTTACGTGTGCATATATGCGTGCATGTATATTTAAAAATGCCTATTTTCTTAAAATGTCTCATAGCTTCAGAAATTGAAATTATTCTTTCTGGGAGGTGACTAACCAATATAAATGAAATATGTCAATAGTATTGAAAACTATTTGGAAAGTCAGTGAATGATTCAAGTTTTTCCAAAATATGTTAGTGAAAAGTAGAACTTTGACTGTTTTGAATAATGGTAAATTGAAGAAATGTGCTCACAATGGAGCACGCTTTCCCCTATTTTTCCCCTCTTGCTGACCTCCTAGACATAGAATCATAGAATCATAGAATATACTGAGTTGGAAGGGACCCACAAGGGTCCTTGAAGTTAACTCCTGGCCCTGCATAGGACACCCCACAGGTCACACCATGTGCCTAAGAGCATTGTCCAAACACTTCTTGAACTCTGTCAGGCTGGTGCTGTGACCACTGCCCTGTAGAGCCTCTTCCAGCGCCTCTCCAGCCTCTGAGTGAAGAATATTTTCTTAATATCTAACCTAAACCTCTCCAGACCCATACGTATCATATATCTGGTATAAGATCATATACAATCCGGTATAAAAATGATAACACGCAGAAATTTGAAAGACAGCGCATTAAACTTAAAAACTGTGTTGTATTTGTCACCTGAGTTACAGATTCATCTGAAGCAAGTAAATATCATTAATTTTATTTTTTTCTGGTCCTTTCATAGAGTAGTTTTGAGCCAATAGCGCTCCATGGAAGGGACAACCCATGGAATTCCATAGATCCACAAAGTATGCAAGACCTCGGCTTTTTATTACAGCCTGGTTTGGACAAACTCCAGCTAATTCCTTGTTTTTACAGATACCCCTCTGCTCTAAACTGCTTTTCTTTGAGAGCTTCATTTGTCCATGGCACTGCAAGTTTCTCACTGCTGTGAGAAAGTGCTGGGGCAGCTGTTTGGTGTATAAAACATTCTTTGTGAAGAGTGTGCATGAAATTTAGGAAGGTGTTAGGTTTTTCTCCCCCCAAGGAAAAAGTGGAAATATATATGACTTTGCAGAAATTTCATGCAGTGTTGTTGCTTTAGTCCCATCTTTGAACAAATAAATAACTTCCAGAACTATAAAATGCATTTTCTGAAGCTGGACAAAAAATGAGATTTTTACATTAAACATGAAAGTAATTAATTCTGTAAATGTTGGCTATCTGCCATGTACTGATATCTTTCACTAGCTCCTTGCACAGTGAGTTAAGACTGCTAATGTGTGCTTGTCCTAATCCTACACTGCTGAAGAAAACAGAACTTAACTGAGGCCTAGAGGAAGTTGAAAAAAAACATTTTGAAAGTTTCACTGTAAAGCTACCCTCAATACTATCCTCATCCTTGTTTTTTCATTATAATATTAGCCTGAATTGGGCTGAAAATGGACTTTTCTCTTGGCTTCTAAATTCTGTTCAACACAGTAATTCCCAAACTTTCATTTTTGTGATTCACACTGCCATGGAAAGTGGTCTAGCTGGCTTATGAAGTTTAAGAGGAAAATCTGCAAATTGTCAGTGTCAGTGCATGTGTTGACCTAGGAAGAAGGATGGGTGTTTGAAAATAATTCTGAGGTTGGAAAACAGGAGACCTGCTAGATTAAGAGTCAGGAATAAAAAAAATGTATAGAAGAACAGCCTAAAAATTTCAATACATCAAGCAAACATTTCATTCCTTACCAGAAACAGTGGTGCAAGAATCTCTCAGGTGCATGTAAAAACATTCATGATGGCACTGCTGAATATCTCCAGAATAAAAATAATTAATTTCTTTTTTGGGGAGGAAGGAAGTTGGGAGGAGAGGGAAAGGGGACAACTGCTGTATAATCTATCAACATTTTTTCTAGCTGAAAGTGATTTTTTCTTTCTTCAATTCTGCATCTGAGAGCTGGCATTTTATCAGTTCAGTATGTCACACTGTTACACTATGCAATGTGGTTAGGCATTGAAATGTCAGTTTCATCTAAAAATGGAAAGATGTGCCACACACCCATTTTCAGCTAATAAGACATCCGTTAGCTCATGTAACAGATTTCCAAGGCAATAGGAAGAGATGGGTTTAGCTGAGTACTCTTATATATTATTCACATATCTAAAAATATAGAATGTTTACCCTCATAAATTTTGAATTCCACATTTTCTAGAGTAAAAATGTAGTTAATCTATTAAAAAATATTTTGTCTTTGTTTAGAATAAATGAGGGTTTTCTCCATGGCTTCATACTCCACAGCCTAGTAAACAGGAATATGCCTTGCTCTTAATATATTTATTTCCCAGCACTGCTTAATAAATGTAGAAGGTGACATTGCGTGATTATGTTTCATCCAATTCTGTCTCATCCAATCCTGTGTGTGATAGAAATAAGATCTGAAAATGAAAAATTCTTTCCCTGGCAGCCTTCTTCATCCTTGCTCCTTTTTCCTTGCCCTAAGGCTGAGCTGTGTGAGGGTCCATAAGGAATAGGATCAGCCCCAACTGTTTCTCACTAAAATGTTCAGAGTCAATAATGAAATAAAACTGTGGCAGTTTTGCTGAAAGGGAGTATGTAAAGTATCAAGGTTTCATCTGTACTTCTTCTTCATGTTCTTAACAATTTCTAAACTCATCCAAGGAAGAGTATGACTAATAAAGCTGTACCTTTCCTCACAGTTTTTATTAGGCTCAGTGTTAAGAATGTGTCAGTTTTGTGGATTCAGTTTGATCTAGGCTTTTGAAAAAACTGTAAGGTTATTTAATGCCTAAGAAAATTATTTTGTAACTTTCTTGTAAATATTCATTGCTAGTATGGGTTATGAGTACTGAAATAACTAAATCAATCCCAAAATCTCCAAGAACACATATTTCAGTGCTGTAATACAGGGGGCAGGGAGAGGGAATGTAGATTTTAACACAGTTCAAAACATGGATAAAAACTTATAGATTTTCTTCTCTGAAGGTTGATTGAAGCCTTGCATTTTCTCCTTGCCTTTGTGAGTAACTTTCATGATCTCTCTTTTCCCTAAGTAGTGTCCTCTTTGTTGCATTGAGGAATTAATTTCCTTAAGAAGGTAACACTGAATTGAAGTAGGATGGCTTGGAGCATCTAGGATCTTTTAGATATAGGTCTCTTGGGTTTTGCTTGTTGTCAGTGAAAATCGTTTCTTCCACAAACTGTCACCACTGCTTTTTTTGGGTGGTAGCAGCGGGAAGGGGTTCAGGCAGAAAGAACATAAGACCTACTTCTTGCATGGGGTGTTTCTTACTGCTCAAGAATGTCATGTTGCAGAAACACAAAACTTCTATTATATTCTAGTCTACATTCCACTCTACTTTTTTTTTTAACCCTGGAAGGAGTCACGCATGATGCAATGTTAAATACATACACCTACCAGTATGGTTGGACATCTTCACTACTGTAAAGGGAAACCCAGCCAGGTCAGTCAGTAGAATTATCACCTTATGGTGAGGTTTTTTTTCAAAATCATATACATAATGTATATAATGTATTTATATATATAGACTGAGACCACTGAAAGCTGTTTTTCCATGCTTTGATACACAGGTAAGATTCTGAAGACTAAATTTGAAGAAAAGGCTGTCTACACAAACAACAGAACCCCTTTTTATATTGCACCCTCTTTCCATCTCAGGTTTAATCTGAGATGTTTGGGGCTTTAAGTTTATTTATTTAATTTCTGTAAACTTTTCTTTGAAGCAGGAGAGTGCACTCACAGGTTATTCATTATTGTTTATCATTTCCACATTGCCTTCCCATAAAGAGATGTAGAATATGGACCTCCATAAATAATTTTCTTACACCTTTATTTCAACCTAGCACTATTCCAAAGAAGGTCTTACTGAACTTTGCATGGACTAGGATACTACAGAAAATGGAAAAGCACTCCGTCTGTTTCTGTGCTGTTTAGTCTTCAGTCAGAGCTGATGAGAGGAAACAGGGAATTGCCCTTTTATAGGTGATCCTGAGTTGTGGAGTCTTTGGTTTGTTTTACGTTGGAATTAAATGTCAGCAGTCTGGAATCTCTGGCAAAAGCTAGCAGTCCCTTTTGGCCCATCTCTCTGTTGGAGATCCCAAACACCAGATGGGTGCCTGTGCATCAGGGGAGCTGGAGAGCAAGCTCAAGCCTTTCTACCCGCCAGCCGGACAGACAGAGCTCAGAACCGCAGCAAACCAAGCAGCCAGCAAGAGGATAAGGCATTTGGCAGGGGGAGAATGGTGGAAGCTGTCAGGAAGGCAGGAACTGGGCAGCAGGCGAGCTGGGCAGGATCCAGCTGTGCTCTTGGCCAGCTGGCCAGAATCTCTGCTTGCCGGCTTGGTATCTCTCCAGATGATCGCTTGTCATCCTGCTGAAAGTCACAAGGCCATTTTGCAGTTTAGGAAAACTGGGGGGAAACAGGTTTTCTTTTGTGTTATTTCTTTTATTTCTCATAAAAGGCTAAACAGGTAATTTTCCAGCTTTTCCTCAATACTAGGAAATTTAGAGATTTGCTAACTTTTTAGAAATGGCAATTAAGAGTGTGATACAGGCCCAGAGCCACAACTTTGAAGTTGCCTTTAAGTCTTGGAAAACTGGAAAGATGTAAATAAATTTTTGATATGTTAGTTCATTTTGGAGACTTACCTGAAAAATAGCTTGAAAATATACCACAGATAATAGCTCAAAACCATCTGTCTAAATACTTTCTGCTTTTAAATTTTGAATGTAGGCTGAATGTAAATTTGAAAACTGCCACGATATCAGAAAATAAAAGGTTGCTTGAAAATTCATATGATATTTAAATATTTTTCTTCTTTCTTTGGACAAGTCTGATTTCTGGAAATATTTACACAGAGTCGCTGGTTAGGAAATATTGTAAGTGGTAGGTTTTTTAATTATACCTAATGGAAAGAGTGAGAAAAAAAAGCTCTTAAGTCCTTCTTGAGGTCTAAATTAGAATCAGTAAACTTCAAAGATAAATACAATTTTAAATCCATTATCCAGCATGATTCAGGATAAGCATTTATTGATTAGTCAGCACTCCATATTCAGCTGCTTGAACATTTGTGGGAACATACTGGAAAGCTGCAAACTCGGCTAAAGTAAAATCACATACACTTCCTATCTGCAAAATAGTTTTGGTAGTACTTGGCAAATTTCATTAAAGTGTTTTCTTATAGTATTAGGTTTAACTCAGCCTTGTGCCTGGAGACTGCAGCTATGAGTCTACCCAGATAATTCTGTATTCACGGGAAAGGTTAGAGTGAGACAGATGGAGATTTCTTTGGAGTACAGGGCCCAAATCTAAGAGTTTGATTAATCACTCTGCATCCTACTTCATAACTATTACTTATGGTTTAAGAATAACTGCTTTCCTTTGTCCCTGCTGCAGACTGGAATATAAAGACATGTGGTGGTGCATGCTGTGCACTCAAGGACAGTTTCTGTTTTAACCCTTCACATGTATCTGCAGGTTCTCTTTAATATGTGACAACCAGAAGTAGGGGCTGATTCCAGACACTGCAGCTTTTTTGCAGGGATAGCGTGAGCTCATAGGGTTAATATTATTGTTGTATTTTATTATCTGCTTTTGTTCAATTTTATTATTATAGTGATGTGTAAATTTAGTAATGGGTTTACTTGCAGACAATTTGTGATAGTTGGGTTTTTTTATATTCTTCACATGAAACAGGTAAAAAAGGAAATCTAACCCAGTTTAAATCTGGAGTTCAGGTATGCAGGTCAGTCATGTGCAGCTAGAAATTCGATACAAGCTCCAGCATGAATGGTGATAATCTTTTTGTCCAGTTTGGTAGATCCGATAGTCTGACTAGAGCCATCTGTCAGAATGGCTGACATTAGCAAGTTCTTAGGGCAGAAAAACAGACTTGCTTGCTTTTTCTCTGCCAGAGCCTTGAAAAGTTAACTTTTTGTTGAGAACTCTGGGAGCAGTAGATATATTTTGACTAACAAGGGAAAACACACGCCAGTCATTGTTCTGTATTCAGGACCAGCAGGCAGGAACAGGTCTGGTTTTCCAGGATGCACATTCTTCCTCCTTCTCCTTTTCCCACTGTGCTCTTGTCTTTAGGATGGATATGTTCTACTTTGCCTCTTCTGTGAGGTTGTGATATGGCTTTGATTTCACCCATGACAAAACCAGCTGAGTGACCCATGAATAACTATTAATGTAACTGTAGAGTACAGGGCTGAGTTAGGTTTTGTCCATATGTCTCCATGAAGACAGAAGCGACTGCCACCAATTTTTACCTGTTAGGTTTTGCTAACGGCAGTGTTGTAATAGCTGAGAAATTACTAAGTGTGATTCTTCATCTTATGTATGTTTTAGACTAGTGTAGTAAGAAACAGCTTGCATTATTTCAAGTAGAGGGGCAGCCTGAATAAATGTTCTCTTAAATCTTTGAAAACATGTGACACATCTTCCTAACCAAGAAAAAAGTGGATTCACTGAAGGACAAGCAGGATATAGCTTATTTGACCAAAAAATTCCGTCATTAATGGGCAAATAAAATATATTAGCCTTCTTTTTGCTACCAGCATAAAGGGTTTTATTTACAAAGCATGGAAATGCTGGAAAGTTTGCAGGATATTTTAAATAGTGTGTTTTAAAGTAAATTGCAGCATATTTAAATGTGAATAAGGATAAATGTGGTTCAAAGCATGGTTCAAAGTTCAGATGACAGACAAATTATCTGACACAGCAAAGCAGAAGTTTATGGTTGACTCATTTCTGTTCCAATCTATGCCTGTGAAATCCTTTCTGGTAGTGGTGTACAAGGCATGAAAAAAAAATTAGTTCAAAATTAACCCATTGTTTTGTGTGATCTTCTTAACTATGGTTTCTGGCGTTGTTTGGGCTTTTGCTTTTTAAACTTCTGAAGGTATATGCTGGTTAAACAAAAACGTGATGCAATCAAAGATAGTAAAAGTGAAATTCAGAACAATCCAGCTATGTTTTTCAAAGTTGGATGCAAATCTTTGGAGACACTCATTCCGTTTGTGCAGAAACTTGTGACTGGGGCCTCCTACTAGTTCAGTATCAGGCGGGTTATATATAAGAATTCAATATTTGGTATCTATTTGAAGTTCCACAATTGAAAAACAACAACAATTAACTATACATTAATATACATTACTCTAGGGTAGAACCCAACAAATAGCCTTATTACACATTCAGGAGCCCAACTATAAAATATAGCTTCCTGTTGCTTATGCGAATTTTTGAAATAAAGACTGCAAGTCATAAAACAAAAGAAAAAGCAGGTTGCTTTCACATCTGATCATGACCTTTTTATACTTGTATCTGTTTTCATTCAATACTTGTTTAATTTAAAACTTACTTCTAATTATTTTGTACTGAGCAGGTGTCAGCTTTTTTAGAATCTTGGTAAGAAAAGCACTATCACTCTAAACTGGTAAACTGAATTATGGAGTAAATGATGGAAATTATAGAAAAAGGGATAGCAGTCTTATATCTCATCTAATGCTAGGAACCCCTGCTGCAGCATCGGACAAATTGTTCCATGTGGGCCATGGCACACCGTGCAGCGTTCCTGTCCCCAGCTCAAAGTCCTCCTGCACTCTTGTAGGGTTTTGCTACACAGGTTCATTGGTTACTGACAGCAGCCAAATCCGGAATGTGCACTTGGAGAAGCCACTGTACAATATGTTCCCACACCCTTATCTCAATAAAGACAGAGTTCCCAAACAAGTGCATATAATATTTCAAGTGGACAAGAAAATGCACTATTATGCATAATTATGACTGAATGCATATTGAAAACATGCACCTTAATTAACTCTGCACTGATTATTTTTACATTGGTTAATTATTGCATGGAGAAGTTTCATGGTATCCTTCATCCAGAGACACGCACTTGAGTAACCATGAACACTCTGCCATAGCTGCTTAATAAATGCACATAGACTATTCAATGTGAAATCTATGTAGCTGAGAAGGAACCAAGCATGTGGATAGCAAACTCTTCCTTCCACAGTCTTCTGGATGTACCACTGCACTGGTGGCTTGGGAATTTTAGTTTTTTGGTGTTTTGTAAAGAAAGGAAATGCAAAGCTGAAGGACACAAAGAAAGTGATATGGCCGAAGTGCCCTTCCTGATACAACATAGTTAATTTTATGGTATGTCTGTTTTCCTGCAAAACGAAGGTGGCTGTCCTGATGCATAAACAATCACGAGACTTAGAAGTAATTCAACATCTTAAATTCACACTGTTTAAGCAAATGAACCACAAACTTTGCATCACTCATGACAACAATGGAAGACAAAACTTACTAGGTTTGAATCTTTCTCAAGATGGTGGTATTTAACATGCATTTGCTATTATCCACTGAATTAGAAAGTACTGCTGTGTAGTGAGGGAGCAAAATCATGACCTCTGCATTGTAATGCAGCCATAAAATGTATTTATTATATTATTATGGCCAAACTGATATTTTTTCTTTTCTTTAACCTTTAAATGTAGGTCAGACTCTCCATTCTGAAAAATAGAATTAAATAATACAATATAAAAATGAAGACAATAGCATTAAGCAGCATGCAAAGCTAAACCAAAACTCTCCAAAGTCTGTGATTATTAACTGTTAAAGTTGTCTAATCTGGTGATTACTTATAATATATTCCATGTATGGGGCTCGAATTTATTTTCACATGATCAGTTTTAAGCATATGTTTTCAAGAAATGTTCTTCATTATGTAAGTAGAGTCAGATTATTTGATTGTGGTGGAACAAGCAGCATTTTGATAAAAACTTTTTTTTTTACTTTTATCCATTCATCTGTGAATTCATTTTAGTATCATTTGATAATCAAGGACCACTAGAGTAATTTTACTATGCTCTGATTAGTTCATCAAGGACAGCAGTCCATAATGGAGACTTAATAAAGCACTGACAACCCAGTTCTGTGCAGCAGATGAGCAACTTGCATCTGATTTGAGCAAAAGCCATGAACTTGAATTACTCATCACTTCATAATCTCTGATCTTTAGGGAACATCACATGATCTTTAGAGTGTCACCTCTTCTCTCCCCACACTGATTTTTTTGATGTTACCTCATTTAAACAGAATATATTGTATGGAAAAATGTTAATTACATCCTCTTCCCCAATGTACTCCACCTGATGGGAACACAACTGTATGGCTGATTATATGATGGGGTGTTACCCACAGCTAGAGGCTTCTTTAGGAAGAAGGCATATTTCCATACACTGGCATGGTGCAACAGCTTGTCAGGGGCTTCCTGAACCTGCAAAATGGGAAGCCAGCCTAGCGCAAGAAGAGGCATTGCAGTGGTAGTACAAAGTGTGCCATGGCACAAGGCTCAGAAAAGGAGAAGTTATGGAGCAGGGAGAACAATTCATTTAGGTGCTCTTCCTGGTAAGGAAAGTATGAAGTACAGTATAAAGTCAAGTGCATGTATATGCTTGTGGATTTTGTGTTGCAAGATTATTTCAATCTACCAAATATCTGTTCTAGGTATACAGGGGAAAAAACCCACACTGCAGATGCATTTTATGCCTGCACAGAGAGCAGGCGTATGTACATCAGGTATAAATATGAGTGACATGACACGTATGCCTTTAAGATTTTCTTTGTATATTGAAAGACGCATAAAAAGAGCATAAACTCTAAACTGGAATTTTGCCAGGAACATAAGCCAATGATACTTCTGATTGGGATGCATTTTTGCTGTCATTTGGCTTTAGTGCAGGTGTAGTACTGTCTGCAGTATTTCTAAACTTAAGATTAAGCTCCTTTTTCAGCTGAAGTATAGTATTTCTAAATCTCTAGAGCTACTGGATTTAATTATGTTAATTAAAGTAAGATTCAGAACTATAACTCTAAGATTTATTATGAAAATTCTTCAACTTTTTTGCATGTTTGGTTTTATGACGCAATTAAACATTGGCTGTGAAGTTTATTTTCATCCCATGTAATGTTTTTGTCCTTTTACAACAAGCTTATAATTAATGAGACAAGTAAAGACATGTGACGTATATGAGCAAAAATGCAACATAGTACCTATAAATCTGAAGGTGTTTACCATCTCCAAACATGTCTGTATTATTCCTTTAGTTAGATGTATATTAAATGTGGGGTTTTTAGGATATATTGAACACAACTAGTCATTGAATTAAAGTGCAAAATAGCACAGTATCTGTAGTTGTAAGAAAACCATGTTTTCAAAGATTTTATTATGGCTAATTTTTTAAGACTTGGTGGTGTAGGTATCTGCATATTTTTACATATTAAAAGGAAGATATATTTTTTTATATTGATTTAACATGTAAATATTTTACAACTGGAAGGACTTAAAAAGCCAGTCTTCCTGTCTTGAATGAAGACTCTATATTGTCAAATAATTTTTGTTAGGCTTAGGCTACTACTTGTTTTTTCCTTTGGAGCATATTCTAGACTACCTGTTTTTGTTTTCTTTTGTTTTTCCCCTGATGCTAACAAGGACTTTTAAAGGTCTGTCCTGGTATCAATCATTGTTGTGGGTTGACCCAGGCCAGATGCCAGGCACCCACCAAAGCCACTCACTTAGTCCCCTCTGCAGCTGAACAAAGGAGACGAAATACAACAAAGGTTTCATGGGTTAAGATAAGGACCAGGAGAGATTGCTCATCAAATGCCACTGTGGGCAAAACAGATTCAACTTAGAGATATGAATTTTTTACTAATCAAATCAGAGGAGGATAATGAGAAGTAAAATAAGCCCTTAAAAACACTTCCCACACCCCCCCCANTGACAAGTAAAATAAAACCTTTAAAACATCTCCCACCCCTTCCTCCTTCCCAGCTCTATACCTCCTTCTCCAGTAGAGCAGGGAGACAGGGAAATATTGGGGTTTTGGTCAATTCATCACCCAAAGCCTCTCCTGCTGCTCAGGGAGAAGGAGTCATTCCTCTGCTGCACTGCGGGGTCCCTCCCACGGGAGACACTTCTCCATGAACTCTCCAATGTGAGTCCATCTCACGAGCAATAGCCCTCTGCAGGCTGCAGGTGGATCTCTGCATCCCCATGGATCTCCATGGGCTGCAGGGGCACAGCTGCTTCACCACAGTGTCTGCACCACGGCCTGCAGAGGAATCTCAGCTCCGATGCTTGGATAACCTCCTCCCCCTCCTTCTCCACTGACCTTGGTGTCTTCAGGGCTTTTCTTCTCATGTGTTCTCATTCCTCTCTTCTCTGGCTGGAATTACAACTGCACAACAACGTTTTGTTTATTTTTCTTCTTAAATATGTTATCACAGAGGTGTTACCAGCATTTCTAATTGTCCCAGTCTTGGCCAGTGGCACATCCATCCATCCAGCAGGGATTGGCTCTGCTGGACATGGGAGAAGCTTCTAGCAGCTTCTCATGGGAGCCACCCCTGTAAGCTCCTCCCCCCCCCACCAGAACTGAGGCCATGCAAAACCAATACAAACACAGATAAAATTGGCCAAGAAAATCAAAAGGGAGAAATGTATGACAGGCCTGTGAGTATGACAACCTAAGCTTTAATTATGTTTGCACCACTGTGTAGCAGAGACACTAATAGTAGCTTTCACATTTGTTGAGCTGCCACATCCATTCCTCCTTTGCTTGCTTATCTGTGTGTACACAGTTTCTCAGTGTGACAATGTTTAACATAAGGGAATGCTTTCAGCTCCAGTGAAACTCATGTAGCTTAGCATGAGGGCTTGTCCACATACAGCTTCCTGAAGACCTGTCTTTCCATTCCACCAAGTACCCGCTGACTTTAGTTTCATCTTTCTTCTTTTATTGTGTTGCATTCACGGACTGTCACCTCATTCAGTTATTGATCTCTCCTGCGCTACAAATTCACTCAGCACTGCCATCCCTGCCTTAAAATGATTTCCATGGGGGAATCTTGAATCTGTTGCTTTGAACTTAATTGACTTTTAAATTGAATTGAAGGAAGGAATAAAGTTCCATTTCTATTCTGTCTGGTTTGGTTCTTCTGAGCTAAGAGGTGAAAAATAACTTCTGTCATCAAAAAAAGCAGGCATGATGCTGAATGCACACAGACTGTGTTTTTAAGCGTGTAGATTATATTGTATAATTTCTTCATCCTAATATTGCTCTATCCCTACATGTTCAAAGGTATATAGAAAGTCTGGTAGGTTATTTGTTGAATTCTCAGCTATTGCTTTGTAATTCCGTTGAGAAGGTCATGCCATATGTCTGAAACCCTACCGTATGCAGCATGAATAATTCCCTTCTTGGACACAGTGGGGTTTCTTCGTATAGCTACCTTCTACCTTCTTCTAGGCTTCCCTAAAGGCAAAAGCCCAAGCACTGCAAAGGTTAAGTGATCTGGCCTTTGGGTCACAGCAGGAAGCTTTCTAGTTGGTGTTTGTTAATTTCTGTCAAAAACATTCCTGCTTATTGTTTTTCTTAGCTTTTCCTTCCCTGAATTTTTAAAGAACTGTTTATACTTCAAGCACAGACACTGTGCATGCTAACATGAGAGACAAGTATTCTAAGTGGCTGTCCAATCAGCTGAGGTGACATTGATATGCTCTGCCAATTAGAGAAATTACAAACCTAAGAACCTCACTGTAAGCTGCTAGCCATCTTGGCTATTAACCAAATCCAGCCTGGTTGTACAAAGCATCATCTGGTGATCTTTTAAGCAGTCCTTCGTGTCAAAGAATTTACTTTTAATAAAAGAACTGCAAACATCTAATCTTTTTTGCAAATTTTGCCTCTTTTTTTTTTGTGGAGAATACAGACTGGAAGGGTTGGTGTTGTTCAGCCTGGAAAAGAGAAGACTCCAGGAAGGCCTTATAGCCCCTTCCAGTACCCGAAGGGGGCCTACAAGAGGGCTGGAGAGGGACTCTTCAAAGAGTTTGTAGTGATAGGAACAGGGGGAATGGTTTCAAACTAAAAGAAATTTAGATATTAAGAAGAAATTCTTTACTGTGAGGGTCATGAGTCTCTGGAACAGGTTGCTAGCCAGAGAAGTTGTAAATGCCCCATCCCCTGAAATGTTCAAGGTCAGGTTGGATGGGACTTTGAGCAGCCTGGTGTAGTGGAAGGTGTCTCTCTCAATGGCAGGGGGATTAGGATCTTTAAGGTTCCTTTCAAGCCAAACCTTCCATGATTAGCACAATTCAATTATGGCAAGTAATTATGGAAGAAAAATTGTATATAAGTAGTTACTGCTTTTTTTGGAGGCTAAAATGCTTCCTTCTTTTTAACATTTATTTTCACTGCCTTTAGTACTTCTGTGAAAGATATACCTGAAAAAACATGTTCTGGACTGGTTGTGGAAGTGGCAGTAGCTTCTGCAGCAATGGAAATCTTGAACCAAAATTCATGGAAACACCCTTTGGTGGTCAGATTTATGGATCTGCTTTGCTAGGGTGTAAGTCTGAGATTTTCGATCTTTTATCTGTGGTACATGGAAATCTGTAGGACATGTTCAAACTTGTCTTTGCATTAAATTTGCAGAATTAAATTCCACAGCTGTCTTGGAAAATATTTAGAGGTCCATAAACTGAAAAAGGTTGAAAATCATTTCTTCACAAATACAGCTTCATGTTATTTACAGAATCAGAGAATAGCTTGAGTTCGAAGGAACCCAGAAGGAACATCAAGTCCAGCTCTTAAATGAATGGCCCATATAGGGTTCAAACCCATGGCATTATTAACACCAGGCTCTCACCAATTGAGCTAATCTCAGATTACTGTTATGAGTGGAAGCTTGTCATATTTTGAGTAAAGATCATTCTGATTGATCCACAACTTTTGTACTGGCAGAAAATCATAGAATTATAAAATAATTTAGTTTGAAAAAGACCCCCAAGATGATCAAGTTGAACCATAAACCCAAAACTGCCAAATCCATCACAAAATCATGTCATGAGGCACCACACCTCCCCAGGGATGGTGACTCAGAAGATATTTTAGGACAAGATAGGTATAAAAACCCCAATGATATAACAATCTATAAATATAATAAATTTAGAAAAAAAAAGAACTATCTTGTGATACTGGCAGAAAAACAAAGGGTGGAAATAGAAGTGTTAGATATAGCAGGAGTGACATCAGGTTTACTTTACCATAATAAATGCAAATTTATATCTAAGGCTTTATATGGTGCTGCTGATATTTGCTGCAGATACACACCACTGTCGGGTTACGAGGTCTGTAGGAATTTATCTTCTTTTTATAATCGTCCCTTTCCTATCCCATTTCTTAATTATTTAGTATTCAGACTTCTACCATGTTCCTCTGCATTCCTGCTCCAAGATCCTTTCTTTGCTTCAGGAAACTCACTAGGCTCATTAGACATGCATGCACCATTTGCTTGCATCCTCAGTAAGTGCCTGGGAAGCCAAAATAAGATAGATGAGAACTGGAAAAGGCACTGAAGAGGATTTAGAGTTGAATTTAAGCATTCTGATACAAAATTGAATAAGCCTCTGATTGTTCATGGTCCAAAAACCTCTGTAGTTTTATCAAATATTATCCCTTATTATGGCATCTAAAACGTAGAAAGGAATATAGTAAACATCAACTCGTACTGTCTTTGCCAGANGACTCTTCAAAGAGTTTGTAGTGATAGGAACAGGGGGAATGGTTTCAAACTAAAAGAAATTTAGATATTAAGAAGAAATTCTTTACTGTGAGGGTCATGAGTCTCTGGAACAGGTTGCTAGCCAGAGAAGTTGTAAATGCCCCATCCCCTGAAATGTTCAAGGTCAGGTTGGATGGGACTTTGAGCAGCCTGGTGTAGTGGAAGGTGTCTCTCTCAATGGCAGGGGGATTAGGATCTTTAAGGTTCCTTTCAAGCCAAACCTTCCATGATTAGCACAATTCAATTATGGCAAGTAATTATGGAAGAAAAATTGTATATAAGTAGTTACTGCTTTTTTTGGAGGCTAAAATGCTTCCTTCTTTTTAACATTTATTTTCACTGCCTTTAGTACTTCTGTGAAAGATATACCTGAAAAAACATGTTCTGGACTGGTTGTGGAAGTGGCAGTAGCTTCTGCAGCAATGGAAATCTTGAACCAAAATTCATGGAAACACCCTTTGGTGGTCAGATTTATGGATCTGCTTTGCTAGGGTGTAAGTCTGAGATTTTCGATCTTTTATCTGTGGTACATGGAAATCTGTAGGACATGTTCAAACTTGTCTTTGCATTAAATTTGCAGAATTAAATTCCACAGCTGTCTTGGAAAATATTTAGAGGTCCATAAACTGAAAAAGGTTGAAAATCATTTCTTCACAAATACAGCTTCATGTTATTTACAGAATCAGAGAATAGCTTGAGTTCGAAGGAACCCAGAAGGAACATCAAGTCCAGCTCTTAAATGAATGGCCCATATAGGGTTCAAACCCATGGCATTATTAACACCAGGCTCTCACCAATTGAGCTAATCTCAGATTACTGTTATGAGTGGAAGCTTGTCATATTTTGAGTAAAGATCATTCTGATTGATCCACAACTTTTGTACTGGCAGAAAATCATAGAATTATAAAATAATTTAGTTTGAAAAAGACCCCCAAGATGATCAAGTTGAACCATAAACCCAAAACTGCCAAATCCATCACAAAATCATGTCATGAGGCACCACACCTCCCCAGGGATGGTGACTCAGAAGATATTTTAAGACAAGATAGGTATAAAAACCCCAATGATATAACAATCTATAAATATAATAAATTTAGAAAAAAAAAGAACTATCTTGTGATACTGGCAGAAAAACAAAGGGTGGAAATAGAAGTGTTAGATATAGCAGGAGTGACATCAGGTTTACTTTACCATAATAAATGCAAATTTATATCTAAGGCTTTATATGGTGCTGCTGATATTTGCTGCAGATACACACCACTGTCGGGTTACGAGGTCTGTAGGAATTTATCTTCTTTTTATAATCGTCCCTTTCCTATCCCATTTCTTAATTATTTAGTATTCAGACTTCTACCATGTTCCTCTGCATTCCTGCTCCAAGATCCTTTCTTTGCTTCAGGAAACTCACTAGGCTCATTAGACATGCATGCACCATTTGCTTGCATCCTCAGTAAGTGCCTGGGAAGCCAAAATAAGATAGATGAGAACTGGAAAAGGCACTGAAGAGGATTTAGAGTTGAATTTAAGCATTCTGATACAAAATTGAATAAGCCTCTGATTGTTCATGGTCCAAAAACCTCTGTAGTTTTATCAAATATTATCCCTTATTATGGCATCTAAAACGTAGAAAGGAATATAGTAAACATCAACTCGTACTGTCTTTGCCAGATCTTTTCCTGCCCTTCAGCATGCCTCTCTCCCCATGCCCATCCTCCATCTCAATACATGGGGAACAAGGCCAGCTTTGTGATGGTCTTGTGAGGTGCAAGAGTTTCACTGGGAAGTAGCTGCTGACTCCAGGGTTTAAAAGTACTAAGACTGGGACACAAAAAAAAAAAAAAAGAAAGGAAAAAGAAAAGCAGAACAGAGCATTTCCTGCCCTTCTTTGTCCTATCTCTCAGATTTGTTGCAGAAGGATGGTTTCTATCCTAGCTATTACTGCCTCTGGGTTTTTTTGTTTTCCACTCATAGCTCTGGAACTGCTGATGAACCAAAATCTTCTTAGCTGCTCCCAGTAATGCAATCTGTTGTTTTTATCTAAAATTATTTTAATTGTCTAATTAGCATTTAATCACCTAAACTTTGGTCTTGTGTTCTGGGTTTTGATGGGTTGTGTATATTCAGTTTTGCTGTCACTTTCCTTCTGGTCTCTCTTTTTCCTTCATGTAGGCTGAGAAAGTGTTTAAAAGGTGCTGAAAACTTCGCTTTCCTTTTAAAACCATTTTGGTATCTTCAGCTACTAACTAAATTTAAAAATTCTGTAATAATATTCTTTTTGAAAAATTCAAAATCAGATCTTAACTGGAGATAGTCAGTGTATTACTGCATTAATAATGTGATATTAGTAGTTTGGTCTTAGCAGCTGGGTTATAGTTGAAGATAAAAGAAAGGAAAAGGCTGGAGAGAAGTATCCTTCCAAAGACAATCAACAAGAACTAACAAGCTTTGGCTGTAGGAGGTTGCCTGAGGAAGGGTACCTTGCCACACAGTATCTCTATATTTTCCAGTTACGTAATTTAGCCTAATAGCTCTGGTAACATATTCAGTATGCATCCCATTGGGATAAAATTTATTCACATGCTGTTTCTTGCTTGTGGTCAACTAAATATCAGAGAAAGAAAGACATCATAAACTCCAGCAAATGGTGCTCATTGAAATAATGCATTTCAGGTTTTAGGGGTTTTTACTGCTCCTGTTTCAGATTATATATCAGAGCATAAATCAAACTGGTGGGACACAGCAGTTTCCTCACCAAAAAATTGTGTAGAGATGACTGTATGGAAAGGTCAGGCTGTTTCTGGAGCCCATGCTGGTGTGGGGAATCACTGTCCTTTTGCTCAGGTAACATATTTAAAGGCCCACATCACTGTGACTTCTCCATTATGTCCCTGAGTCTCACAGGACTTCCAGCGGCACAGATAAAAGGGTCTGCAAAAGTTGTCTCCTGCCTGAGCGGAGGGATGGTGCTGCTTGTAATCCTGTACCAACTAACACTAATGCTGCCTGTGGATGGAGGCTGTTCCTCTGCTGTTTCAGTTTAAAATTAGGTAAAATAATCTGCCTTTGATTTAGAGTGATGTACTTGTTTTTAAACCAAAAGTGCCCAGAGAAGGAAGCTAACACAGTTAGTTCTGCTCGTGCTAGGAGGCAGTAACAAGAGTTGAGAGCTGAGTCCACAGCCTGCCCCTTCTCCCCCTCTCTTTCTCTCTTCCTCTCTCCCTCCCTCTCTCCCTCTCACCCTCTGTCCCACTTTTGTCTGGTCTGGTACTGCAGAGGGAGGCCATTACCAGCTTCAAGATCAACCTGGTCATTGCACATTGAATTTAGACATTATCATATGCATGTTACCATAACCATTCTTTGACATGAGAGGTATTTGCTATTATCAAAAAAATAATAACTGTAAGGGCCTAAGAGCATTCACTTTTAGTAGAGTATAGTGAAATATACTGAAAACTGTCATTAAATGCTTAGGGACACTGTTATTTCACTACCTGTAATAGCAATTGCAGCCTGTAATCATTATCTCAGCAAAATAAATCACTTGTTACTCAATATAATTGGCAATTGTTCATAAACTTTACCATAAACTAGCAGGCTAAAAAATCTAGAAGAAAGATGTTATTGACAGTTGCTGGGCAACTGACTATTGAATTCAAAGAACCAATGAAAGCAAAAAAGGAATCATAAAGCATATTTACTAAATGTGGATTAGAAGGGTGTATCAAACCTGATAAGATTTTCTTTGGGACAGACTTAGTCAGACTGGAGTGAATCAATTGAAGTAAAAAGAATAACTCTGAGTTAAAATCAGAGCAAAGATTTGATTCTTCAATGTTTAGCTGTTAATGCTGTCATACCTGGGCCTGTTTGCATACTGTAAGGGACTCCCTTTGCCCATTTTGTAAGATGTAATTCTGAAAGGCCAGAAAAATAAAAAAAAATCTATTTTGTCTCAGAGTCCAGGATATGTGTCAAATTCTATTGCTTATAATGACTTTAGAGAGATGGGATATCAGAATATATTAATCCCAGTTTTCAAAGCAGTAGACAAAAAAGAAGAGAATGCATTGCACCCTCCTTCATGGACATCTGTATGCAAAGCTGGAGTTGCTACATAGAATAATATTTGGTATCAAAATGGTGGTAGGAAGAAAAGGTATTACGGTGATTTTAGACTTGATTCTAGACTGAGAAAGTTCCTTTAATATAGACTAAAGTATTAAAATGAATTTTTCATTAGATTTAGTCCTAACACAGAAACTTGATCTTAACACAACATTTGGAGCTTATTCGTCTCTCCCAGATGTGGAGCTCAGTAGCAAGATAAATTTTGTACAAATTTCACTTTTCATTATACATTATTAAAGATAACTAGATTCTTTTTTCTTTTAATACTGGTAAAGCTTTCCCTTGCAAGACCCTTCACAATCTTCCACGTTTTTTTAATTTAAGCTGCTGCATGAGTGCCCAAGTTACCTGCGTCAGAGCAGAATTCAAGTGCTGTCCCTAGCTTTGTATCTCTAGGCATCCCTTTAATCTGTAGCTCCACAGCATTGCCCCTTTCCCAGTACTAGAAATGTTGTGATGTGAACACTTAAATCCTATGACTAATACTGGTTCCAAAAGTCTCAGTATCAGACAGGCAGTCCAGGTTTGGTTTATGCCAACATTTATGTTGTGGTTTATGTCTGGGTTTGGTATATGAATTGAAGTGTAGATTCTACAAAGGTTTGAAATTCAGTCACCATTTTGGGGCTGGGAGAGAAGAAGAAATGAAATAATAGAATAACTATAGTTGTATTTCTGCTGTGAAAGAATATCATGCTTGACCACTTTTAGGACATGAAGACTTCTTGAGCTCTTGCAATTCTCTCTACTTCACATTTTAGTTTTTCAGACTTTTCTGAAAAGAGATTATTTTTTTTAAATGCATGCAGCTAGTCCTGTGGTTAACATTAATGACAAGTACTATCTTTTCTTTTGAGTTCAAGTGTTTGTTCCTTTGAGTCCCTTGAGTATTTGTATTCTAATACACCTATTTGTTGTCTTTGCCCTGTTCTTGGGAAAAGTCAAGTTCATCAAATCCCTGTGAAGCAGCAAGAAGAAACTGGTTTTACTCCTTTTGTTGCCTTTTTCCTTCTTCACCTAAGTGCTGACGAGATATACTGAAATACAGATAGATTTTAACTGAATTCGCAATAGTCTCTGCACCTAGGTGCATTTATAAACATATTTGCATCACTTCCCTCTTACTTTAGTAAAGGAAAATTATAAAGAGGAGAGTAATAACACTAGAATTAAAAAAACAAAAATCAAAAAAAACCCAACCAGAATATCTAAACCTTACATAGTTTAAAAGCACTTAGTATGCAGTGAAATTAAACTATCATGTATCATATTCAAGTGTAATATGCTTTCTTTCCTCATTTTCCTTCCCCCATCTAGTTCAGGAACAGCTTATTAAAAGGGAAGCAACATGTGTAAAACTCAGCAATACAGTCAAATGTCAATGCATTAGCTGGATAAAGAGAACAGTCCCATGAGTACACTTAAAAGTAAATTAAAATAAGAACATCCTGCAATTTTAACCAAAATGGCTATTTTAGTTGCCTAAGATCTGTGAAAATTGCAATGGAAGGTAATACTGCTCCAAATTATTTCATCTTTCACTCAGAATGTGCTGTTAATTATAGGAGCACCTGTTAGCTGTACTCACTTATTGTTAGCATTTCAAATGAGCATGCTCAATTGAAATGTATTCTTTCATGGCTGAAATCTACAGCCTAATTGTATTTTTAGTATGCTTTTGACAGAAGTATTTTGACTGTTACTCTTTCTTGGAGCAAAATGCACACTTTTTACAAACTCATTACACTCAGGGTCAGAAGGACCCCTTAGATAATACAGTCCAGTATCGTTGTCTCTCACCCAGATATTCCTATGTCTAGCCTGTAGCTTCTGGTTATATCTCCTAGGAAATGTTTTAAAAGGCATAATCCTTACATCTTGCAGTTTACTTGCTCACATGCTTCTCGGCTCTGTATTTATTAACACTCCTTTTCCAGTTGTTTGCATATCCAGATTCAAACATGATATGTTTCAGATACAGATTTCCGGATATGAATCATCTTTTCAATTTTTTTATATCCACCCCAAGCACATGCCATCTTTTAAGTTTGCTCATGTTATTCTTGTAAGTTGTAGGTCAGCTCTTGAGACGGTATCACAGTAATGATCCACTTTAGTGACTCTCAAAATAGCTACGAAAGTCTCTGTGAGCAATAACCAAGGGAAATGGTATTTGTGGGTATGTGTCTTCCTCTATCCTTCCAGTTGCAGGGAGCGATGAGGGAATAAACAGGACAAACCAGCAGACCAATACCTGTCTCTGAGCCTGGTGTCCACCAGAAGAGTTTTTGGTTTTTTGGTCATGGATCAGTCTACACCACACCTGACCTGTTGCTGACAGATGGGGAAAAAAAGGAACTTTCTGCAGGAGTTAGCAGGGCTTATTGAAAAACTTTAAACTATATTTGAAGAGGGAAAGGTAAAAAAACCCAAGGTCTCTAGAGATAGGTCTGAGCATGCCTATGTTTGAGGTATGATTTTCTAGCCAGGTCCTTTGGTCTCAGGTATCTTTGTCATCTCAGTGGAGGTAGGGGAAGAAGATTCATGTGGCAGCAAAGACACAAGTTTTATTGATGCGTTAGAAACCATGAATGTGCCTGAGAATGGTGGGAGTCTGTTACAGACCACCCAAGGAGGATGAACGGGCAGATGAAGTCTTTGTTCTCATGCAGGTCTTCAAAGTCCAGATGTCTGCTGGAAATGCAGTGCAGGCTGCCCAGGGAAGTGGTTGAGTCACTGTCACTGGAGGTATTTAAAAGACGTGCAGTTGTGGCATCTAAATACATGGTTTAATGGTGCACTTGGAAGTGCTGGATTAAAATTTGGACTCAATAATCCTAAGGGTCTTTTCTAACCTAAATGATTCTATGTAGTTTCATGCATTATCCACTGCACCAGTTTCTGAATTTATTGAAAAACTGTGTAAACAACTTTTTTCCTTCTGCTCCACATTCCCTTTTCAGGTATCAAAGATTATAATTTTGAAAATGATACACAGATTTCAGAAGCTGCATAATTTTTAGATACTGGAAAAAAAATAATTGCTGTTTTCAAGATGTGAATGCATCGACTGAGCTCTTATAATTGACATGTTTTTTAAATACTATAGCATTAATCCCTAGCAGTCCCTAACTTTCTGTGGTGTGCCTACAACATTAATAAAGAAAAGATGACATAGTATAGGAATGTATTTTCAGAAAAACTCTTTAAAAAGGAGATCTTTATTCTACAGTGCTAAAGAATCTGTAGATGCTGCAAAGCAAGATGTGAAATTTTGTGAAAATTTAATTTGTCACCTAAGCTTTGTCTTGAAATATTTTAATATAATATAGTGTAAAATAGTATGATAAAATGTATTATGCAAATGTTATTATATTTCTGTGAAGCAAAATATTTTTCGAGATCAGGGCTAATTTTAATCTAACTGTAATTTTGAAAGTCTTATAAAACTTTTTTTGAACAAAACAGATTGTTGTCCAGTACTAGATTGATCTAGTTTTGCACCATAATTAAAGATTGTGTTCCATCTATACGTTTTGCTTCTGGGAAAATCACTGATGTCCAAATAAAGAAGTCTTTTTTTCCTTCCTTGATTCTATTTCTGAATGGATTTTCACAGCAATACACATTTTTCATCAGTTATTTTTTCAAAGATGAATTTACAAGGAAAAAGTTTAATTTTTGAACCCATGCATGACATGCATAACAAAACAACTAAATGAGCAAAGTGGGATTTTTTTGTTGTTATTGTCTATTTAGTTTTGTCAGGGTCCTGGTTCCGGCCAGGACAGCGTTAATTTTTGCAGTAGCCAAGACAGGGCATGGCAGGACCCAGAGGTTATTCTGCACCACCCCACGTCATTTTCTGGGGAAGGGGAAAGGCTCCCTTCTGGGTGGTGTAGTGTGACAAAGGGAGTGGTCGGGTATTGTTGGGTGTGAGCAATCATGTGTGAATCATACACCTCTTTTCCTGTACACTCTGCCATTAGTACCGCTGCTGTTACCGTCCATTGTCTTATTTCACTGTTGCTTTCAATAAATTGTTCAGATCTCAACCTGTGGTCTTTACCTGTTTTGCCTCCAATTTTCCTTTCCAGCCCACTGCAGGGGACAGGGAAGGGGAAGACCAAACAGAATGTGGTTTGGAGTGTTTCAGGGGAAGCACTAGATTGGGGAATACCATTCCTAAGTCATGGAAGCCAGCCATCAACTCCAGGACTTCTGTTGTACAAGTTCATGCTCCAACAGCACTGCCAAGGTTCTGGCCTTTTGTTTAACATTTGTTAAAGATGACACCTATGATTCTGTCTACCCACTGGCTGACCAGAGGGAGCTTTCTGTAAGATTGCCATGGTGAAACTACTTAAATGCATGTTGATCCCAAAAAATTACGTCCAATTACAGAATGTATACTCCAGATTTATCATCTGTGGAACTGGACAAGAGCCACCCCTGGGCATCGGTATGTACTTTTTACTACTTATAAGTACTTACCTCTCAAAAGGCCATCAAGTCTTCTGTTGAGACTAAATAATCACAAGGAAGGGAAGATCAGAAATTCTCAGTCATTATCACTTAATTTATATAATAGGATAATTGAAGTTAAAATTAAATTTTAGGCAAAAATGCTGTCTTGATCGGTCTAAATGTTCTTGAACTCTGTCAGGCTGGTGCGGTGACCACTTGCCTGGGAAGCCTGCTCTCGTTCCTGACCACTCTCTGGGTGAAGAACCTTTTTCTAATATCCAACCTAAACCTCCCCTGACACAACTTCAGGCCATTGCCTGGGGTCTTCTTACTGGTCACCACAGAGAAGAGATCAGTTTCTGTCCCTCCTCTTCCCCTAAAAAGAAAATTGTAGACTTTGGTGAGGTCTCCCCTCAGTGTTCTCTTCTCTGGGATGAGGACACCTCAGCCATTCCTCATACAGCTTCCCCTTCAGACACCTCACCATCTTCGCAGGCCTCCTTTGGGCGCTATCTAGTATCTTTATTACTTCCTTAAATGTGGTCACAGTGCATCCCTTCCTGACATAAACCAAGTTATGTTTCTGACCTTGCTGGAAAACTTAGATACCACTAATCTAGTATGACAGTCTGAATAACTAAGAAAGAGTTGAGATTTACCTGGTGGTCACAGACTGTATCTAGTATATTGTGTCAGATATTAAGATCACTTGTATTTATGCTAGAACCCATCCGTCATGATCTCACATCTTAATTTTCCTTTGCTATTTTTTTCTAATAATTAATCACATGTATTTTTATAAAGTGTATATAAGTTTTTGTTTAATTTTAATTTGTCTTTTTGAGGGTTCTAGCTGCTTCTCTAACACAGTTAGGAGCACTTTTGTACCCAAGATTCCCCTGTGAATGTAATTTTCTAGTAGTCTTTAAAGTTAGAGGTATTTTCCTGCCGTATAGAGCGAGGTCCTTAAGTAACTCACTTTAGCCCATTTTTTGTCTTTTGAACAGTTTCTTAGTAGTGTGGAACCTATTAACAATTTGAGTGCTGGTTCCACATACAGTTTTAGTCTTACCCACTGTCGTGGTTATATGTCATTAACCTTGTTTCCCACAGTACTGCACTTGACTCTGTGTTCAGTGGCTTGTCTGCTATAGCCTCCAGGTTCTTTTCTGAATTACAGATTTCCAAGAAACAGTCAGTTCTCCTGTTCATAAGTTTAGCCTGATTTCCCTATTTGCAGATGAATAACTAATGGCTTATGTTGTATCATTGATTAAATAGATAACGACGTCACCAGACCTGCAATGTCATTAGTCTTGCTAAACCCCTCCACATTTTGTTGTTACTGCTGATACCGTTTTGAAAAATCTGTCATTTTAATAGTCATATATCACCAATTCCTAAAGAGGCAAACAAAGAATGAGTTCCTCTTTCTGAGAGGTAGTGTATAAATACAAAGAGGCAGTTTTTCCCAACGAGCTTACCCTTAATGGACTATTATTTTAAGATCCTTATGAGGATTTAATGGCCATTATTAGTAAGTATATTACTCTGATCTGCAGAGATTACTGATATACTAACATATTAATTTTCCACACATCTAGACTGTATCACTTATCATCAAACTAACAAAGCATCTCCTAAGTAAAGTGTATCAGTCTCTGACACGTTAAGTAGACCCCTAAAATCCTATACTACCCTTATGTTCCTAAACAAGAAAGATTTCTTTGCATACATACACACAGTTTATATATTATCTATATGCTATTTTTCTGTCATCCCTTAGTGTAAGTTCAAAAGCACAGTGCTGAAATTTGTAATTGTTCAACACTTCTTGTCACTTTGCTAGAAAGCTGAGAAGTGCTGATGATATCATTTCCATCTTAGACATTATGCAGATCTGTATTGTCATAATTCCTATATCTAACTAAGAAGAGAGAAGTTCACTATAGTTAAATTGCTATAAAATAGCTAAATGATTATTGTCTGTGATAATAGATATGTAAAAAAAGCTGTGCTGAAATAAAAGATTGTTTAAATCAATATGGCTTCTTGAAGTGAACTGGCAAATTGAAAGGGTTTTCAAGCTGAGGGTGACTTTCAGGTGTGCCCAGTGCACTTACAGTGCCTGAGACTTAATTTCACAGAATCACAGCATATACCGAGTTGGAAGGGACCTAAAGGATCATCAAGTCCAACTACAGCCCTTGCACCATCTCCAAGAGTCACAACATGTGCCTGAAATTATTGTCCAAACACTTCTTGAACTCTGTCAGGCTTGGTGCTGTGACCACTTCCCTGGGAAGCCTGTTCCAGTGTCCAACCACCCTCTGGGTGATGAATCTTTCTCCTAGTATCTGACACAAACGTCCCCTGACATAGCTTCAGGCCATTCCCTCGGGTCCTGTTCCGGTCACCACAGAGAAGAGATCAGTGCCTGCCCCTCCTCTTCCCCTCATTAAGGATATTGAAGACTGTGATGAGGTCTCCCCTCAGTTTCCTCCTCTCAGGCTGAACAGACCAAGTGACCTCAGCTCCCCCTCACACAGTTTCCCCTCAAGGCCTTTCACCATCTTTGTTACCCTCCTTTGGACACTCTCCAATAGTTTAACGTTTTTATTAAGTTGTGGCACCCAAAACTGCCCCCAGCACTCGAGGTGAGGCCGCCCCAGTGCAGAGCAGAGCAGGACAATCCCCTCCCTTTCCCTGCTGGCGATGCTGTGCCTGATGCACCCCAGGACACACTTGGCCCTCCTGGCTGCCAGGGCACTGCTGACTCATGTTCAACTTTCCATCAACCAGGACCTCCAGGTCCCTTTCCACAGGGCTGCTTTCCAGCATCTCTTTCCCCAGTCTGTCCATATGCCCAGGGTTGCCCCATCCCAGGTGCAGAATCTGGCTCTTCCTTTGTTCAACTTTATATGGTTGGTGACTGCATCGCCCTCAAATTTGTCAGGGTCTCTCTGCAGGGCCTCCCTACCTCCATGTTATTCAACAGCTCCTCCCAGTTTTGCACCATCTGCAAACTTGATGGGTATCCCTTCCAGTTCTGTGTCCAAGTCTTTTATGAAGATGTTGAAGAGCACAGGGCCCTGCTGAACCGCTGCTGGACATTTTGTCCAGACAGATCCTGTGAGAGACCCTAGTAAAAGCTTTACTGAAATCCAGAAAGATTACATCATCTGGCTTCCCTTTATCAGCCAGGTGGGTTACCTTGTCATAAAAGGATATCGATAAGCAGGACTTTCCTCTCATGAAGACTGTGACTAATGACTGCGTTGTCTTTCAGGTGTTTCAATACCTCCCAGAATAAACTGCTTCTCCATAAGTTTACCAGACATTGATGTGAGAATAACAGGCCTGTAGCTTTCAGGATCCTCCTTCTTGCTATATCTGCAGTTTGCAAAGCCATTCTCAGCTGATATTTACTATTCTGAAGAGCAGAAAGATTGAAGAAAAAAAAATAATCTTTCCAGAATACCTATCTTTTCAGTCAACCTTGTCTTGTCTGAGTGTGTAAATAGATGGCAGAAGAAAGTTCCTGTGTTATTGCAGAAAGGCACTTAGAGCAGCATCTGGGTCAAAACATGTCTAGCGTTTTGAGGCACTAAGGCACTTGTTTATTTAAACAGAATCTAGATCAGTGTTGTAAGAGAGTAGTGAAAATACTGAAATGTGTTACATAGTAATGAAAATACAAGCACACTACTCTGCATAAATTCTTCGTAATCCTGCAGTATTTTTTCCACAAGCTAAATTGTTGTATTAAGATATACTTAGATGGAAAATCATAATTTCTGACCACTGAGCATTTCTAATTCTTTTAAATCTAAGTTGAAATATTGCCCTGTTATGGTGCTGGGAACAGTTTTAGGAAATGTGCTATACAAGATCCATATAAAATACCTACATTTTAAGTTAGATACTCTATTGCTGGTAATTCTTAAAACACTATGGGCATTTAGGACTGCACTGACAGTATTTATTTTCAGTCAAAGAATTTACTTGTTTAAATCAGGATGTATATATATTTTTTAAAGTCAATGGAAAGAAGTAACCCTCTTCCAGCATGCAGTGGTAGTCTGGAAGCTGATGGTAATGGTTTGTGAAGGATGTATGTGTTTAAAAATTTTACTGGATGCTCTGGTTTATACATACTCATAGTTGCAGTTGCAGTTTCATATGTACAGCTTTAAGCATAAAAATGAATCAAGATTGGCCAGTAACATGACTGCAAACCCTTTAATCTTGAACAAACTGCATATACCAGAAACACTAGTAATCAGCAATTTTCTTGACTGGAAGGATTTATATTACTTCAATTTTCTGTGTTTCCATTAAAACACATAAGTATTGCAATGTTAACTGTAAATCGCAGCAAAATACATGTTGATGACTTTCTTTCCCTAAGTTTCTGTTAATTATTTCTATGAAAAATTTCAAATGGTAATGGCATACTGCTGAGGCAGAAGGATGTTAAACTGTTTCTCATTCCAGAGAGGATAATGGCAAAGTATCTAAAGGTCAAGAAGAGTGCTGGGTGTATTAATATAAAAAGGTAGCTATAATTTAAGATATTACCCAAGTACTGTCCAGGTGATGAGAGAATATTCCACTTTGAACAAGGCACAATCTATAGGTCTTCAAAGGGTTGATATAATCATAAAAGTTCAGGTTTAGAAAGGGCCCCCAGGAGGTCATGTAGTTTTTAAATCTACTCTGAAAAAAACCTATCTGCTTAGAAACTCTCTGCAGAGATGCTGATCTTATACATTTTTAAAATAGATAGAAAGAAAAGCATAATAATATTCTATTATTGCTAGATACTGTGTATAGAGAGTAGTAATTGGAATATCCTATTGTCGCTTAGCCTGCTGCCTCTCTCTCTATCTCACAGGAAAAAGGCAAGAGGTCCCTACAAGGGCACTACGTTACAGACAGTAATAGCCTGAAAAGGAAATGCAAAGTAAGAACTAAATAAGTCGGTCCTAATTTAAGCAAGGGTCTACTTTTATGAGTAAGAAAAGCCTGGGGAGTAGGGCCAGGGACTCTGTGTTGAAATATTGTTTCATCATACTCTGGTATTTGATTAATTCCTTAATCCTTTGCTCTGTTTTTTATATAAAGACCAATTTTCTTTCCTAGTCAGAATCTCTTTCATAGTGTTTTTCTAGTTTTCATTTCATTCCAGGCTTACTTCTGAAGAATTCCAGATAAATGTTACAGAGGTTTTTGTTCTTTATAAAGCAAATGAGACATGAAAATGTTTGTGGAGACAGTTTTCATTGTAATCCAGAATTTGGGCTGTTATCTGAACAATCATTTATAGATCATAGTGAAATTTGTTATTCATATTTATATTTTAATAATAGAAGTCTCAAAAAAATTAGGTTTTCTTTCATACCAGCTAAAGTGAAATCCAGTAAATACATCATATTCTAAACTGTATAATCTGCATGTTGTGTCTTCAAGTTTTGTCATAATGTGACAATACTCATATTGCAAAATCAACACCAACTCAGAAAGCCTCCTTCTGATCCACAAAATGTATGATATAGTCCTATTGCCTATCCAGGTGAAGAAAGATGTCAAGATTCTTAAAGATGGTAAATACTGATATTCTTATTAATGAGTCCAGTAAGAGAAATAAACTCCACAGTACTACTTAGACTTAAAAAGGATTATAAACTTCTAGATAACTTCTAAACTTGAAAGATACCTTTAACAGGTATGTTTTTCACAAGAATTGTTTGTTTTTATAATATTATTATTGTTCTTTTCACAAGAGATGATTGCTTTATGGGAAGTGATTAGTTGCCCTGTTTCTAGGCTGTGAAATCTAAAGTATTTAAACTGAATCATAACATTTGTCCCAAAGGAACATGTTCTTTCCCTGGTGGCTCATTTAAAAGTAATTTATGCACTGTAATGTCACTGTGTTTCAAATAAAAATTCAAAGGCATTGATAGTAGAGTCTATGAATTTTTTTTTAAGTTTCTGCTTTATAGCTTTCTCTTACTTTTAGGCAAACAACCAACTTTTAGTTATTATATTAACAAAACAAGTAAAGAACAAAGATGTATTTATTGACACTTACAGTTGTGTTAATTGCTTTTTATATTAATGAAAAAAACCCCAGAAAACCAACAAGCAAACAGAAAAAACCCCTCAGAAAAGTGTGTTTCCTTTTGGAGCAGATTGATGGAACAGAAACTAGTCAATTTACTGTCACAGAGCATGATCAAGGGCATCTAAACAGGCATGTTAGAAGGGAATATCTGCCTTTTCTATTACGAGAAGTATGAGTTCATGCTCTGCTAATTTTCCAAACAATTGAAACTCCTCCTACTTCAAATTTACAGTGTAATCTGAAAACCATAACTCTGTTAATCTTCCTTAGACAGGTAATACTATTCCTATCTAATTACCACCTTGATTTTGAAATTTAATGTTTGCATTATTCCACCATTTACTAGATCTCCTTTTGAATTATAACTGTATGAATGTCAGTAGATTCAGGAGTTGAGTTTTTTCTAGGGTTTTTAGACAATCTTTCTCATCTTCTCTTCAGGAGGGGAGCAGATGGCTTCAGAAATTCCCCTGGATGGGAGTCAACATGTCGTGAATAACACTGTGATCTTACTAAGACTTACTCCTGTGCTTAAAGGCACTAAGCTCAGTGTGACAACTGATGTGTTTGAAATCGAGCACGTGAACAAGTGGTAAATTCTTATACCAGGGCACAATAATGAAACCCAAGAGAATGGAGAACCAGGTTTTTACTCTTGTTTTATTTCAAGAAAGAAAAAAAAATCTATCTTCTCTTCTACAGATTAATAACTGTACAAAGAACAATTCCACTGCTGGTTCCCTGCGTTTCTTTGCACGGTACAACTTCATCATTATCATGTTACATACTAATAAATCATGGAAATTACTTATTACTAAGATATATACAGCTTCGTGAACTCATTTTAGAATAACATTTTCCAAAAAGACCCCCAAAAACCTAATGCTATTTGTTTGGAATGGTTGCTGAATGCTTGGGAGCCTTTTATAACCATAAAATTTACAATGATACTCACTAGGGAGGGTTTATGAAAGGTGATCACGTAAGATAATTTTTATACAGGGAAATACTGAAAGAAGTTTCCAAAAAGAAGCAACAGACTGCAATATGTAATTCTCTTAAGCAATAATAAATTTGCCATATAGAATTAATGATCTCCTGACATTTCTTTCAAAAGACTTGAAAAGAACTAATTAATGTAGCACATTTCAAGCTAAGCAAATTGCAATGATAAATGGGATTAGTGGAAGCTATAAATGCAACTCTTAACTGAAGGAAAAGTGCAAAACATTACTCAGAACATTAAGGGATGCAATTAAGCAAAACATTTGGAAGTACTTAATTACAGCTGCAGAGCATAGTTAAGTGAGATCTGGTGCCTTGCACTAGTAGCAATGTCAAAGCTTCAGAAGATTGCTTAAGCATAAAGTAGACCATTTGCCATCAGGATAATATCTGAATTGACATGCAAGAAAAATATTTCTTCATTGATAAACTATGCAAATGTCTGAAAAAATAAACCGGTTCTTATCAATGGCAAATTTTGAATTACAGGAAGAAAACTCAGGTAGGTATTAAGTGGACACTTTCTTGTTGATCCAAATGTCTTTTGGTATAATTAATGTATACCAAAGTAAAAAATACGCAAGAAAATGGGGTGGACTGTAAATCAGCTCGAACTTAATTCAGCAAATTGCAAAACTATATGGTTGTAATTAAGCAAAGCCCTGACAAACTTATATACTTTCATTGATTTCATATCCCTTTTACATTCTTCACTGGAGTTTGAACTTAAGGAATTGATCTAATAGATGAAACTCTTAGAGTCAGGTATTAAATCATGCACTCTCACAGAAAGGTAAAAGTTGTCTTTGTGAAGGCACCAGGGAGTAAATAAGCCTTGGGGGTAGCTGGCATGGAATGGCTTATATTCATGTTGTTCAGGACAAGCATCCCTTGGAGGAGAAAGACTGTGTAGAGTGTACATATCAGCCCGGAGAGGTCTGGTAGTTTTTGCATCTCTGCTGCTTGATTGGAGGCGGCCTTGACAAGATCCATCAGTTCAACCACATATATATTTCCTCCTGTAGGAAGATCTCTCTATACAGGAGCTCAGGAATAAAGGAGAGATCATCTGAAAGACAAAGCAAGATCACTTTGTAGTTAGATTTTCCTTCCTTGCCTTCAGTTTATTCCTAGAGAATAGGCTGGCTATAGCACCTTGTTCCCTGTTTCACTTTACCTCATCTTGACCTGTTTTCTTGGCAGCTGTTATGATTTCAGCAATGAGATGCTTATAGCTGAATGTTTGTGCTTAAAAATGTAATGACTGAGTTATTACCAGAGATCTATAGAATCCCAAGTCTAGACACACTGCTTAGTAACTGGATTGTCAAATACAAGAGCCAGAATCCTTGTGTTCTGTTCCTTCAACTTTCTAAATTGTTCTAAAACAATAAAGCTTCACTTAAAAATTATGCATATTTGAAAACTGGCTTATGCATTTTGAATATCAAATATTTATGTCTGTGTAGTCTATAGCTGTCTTTTGGTTACTAAGGATATAGTGGAATATTACTGAATGTTAAATAAAAATCACAAATAAGCGTTTTTTTCCCCTTTCTTTGCAAGTCAAAAATTCATCTAAAATTGTTTTTATTGCCTGACCAAGCAAGTTGGGCAGTTGTCAGTGAGTGCTTTATTATCCTCAGAATTTTCAGTGCACAACTGTTGTAATATCTTTTGGTGTATATCTAATATAACTGCTTTTATGAGTCTATTCTGTTGATCACATGGATAACATTACCATTTTTAGTGTTGTTGTTAGGACAAAGCACTGCTGAATAAGCAGTGAAATCTTTGCTTAATGTAATATATAAATGTTTCTATTTAATTTTATTTCTTCTTCATGGACATTGTTGTGACCTGTACTCATTCTGCATTTTATACTCTGCAGCAAATTCTAAAATTAAATAAGGAAAAGAAAAGGGAAACTAATTGAAAAATACAGCTATCACAGAAGTAAAGCTGATGAAATAGCACTGTAAAACTAAAGAGTATGTAAAGGACTAATAATTATTATAGGAAAAAAATATCAAAGATTATATGAATGAAGGAAACTTCTAAGTTGAAAATATCAGTGTTTGATTAAACCAGTTCAGGATGTGTATCTGTATGTTTTTGCTGCTCTCACCTCAAAGAAAATTTCCACAGGAGGCATTTGTTATGAATGACTAAAATTATGTAAAAAGTAACTTTTTATTGTTGTGATGCAATAATTTCATGAGGATATTGAATGAGATTTTTTAATCAAAAAATTAAAGGAGAAAGTAGCATGTCTTTCTCTTTTTTTTTCTGAGAAGCCTGTTTCCTGACCAAGTGTATAATCCCTCATTGTAACTGCTATATGACCAGCCCTTGGGTGCCACCTAAACCTATGCCAGTGCTCTGGTCTGTCTTTTTGAGACCCTTTTATGCCTCCTTACTGCTTTGATTTTAGATTTCTCAGATCACTTCCCACTGCAACAGTCTCTGAGAGATGAGGACTTAGGACCTTGCAACACCTTTTGATGATGGTTGTTCTTTCCTTCTGTGCTTCAGTATTTCAGCTGCACTGTACAAGATAACTGATCTGGAGCGCACACAACTAAAAGACCACACAGTTTTTCCTGGGTAATTTTTAAGCGTGTCCAATACCCCACTCCAGAGTGAAGAATGGCAGTCCAGTTTGTGGTTTGTAGGGAGGGAAGAGAAGAAGCCGTGCTTTCCAGCACCTCTTTGACTGATCTTGGACACTGGGCTTTCAGGGGCTTTGCAGCTCTGGCCCCTGTGGTTATCACCAAGTTCTCTTTTACAGGAAAGCCTGTGATAAGGTCATCAAGAAACTTGTTTTTCAGTAGTTGTGGTTAAAGAAACTTCTCCAAACAGCTACAGAGCTAGATACAGGACTTGGCATTAGTAGCAATGGAATGGAGTTTGTTACAAAAAAAATGTCCCACCCAAAAAAAAAAAAACAAAAAAAAAACCGGTACTGGAGTACTGGTTATAGTAGCTCTTTTGTACTGAAATCTCCTCTGCCTAATTTATATTAATTATATACATTTTTCCCGCTACAAACCTGCTGACTGGCCTAACTGCAGCATTCCTCAGTTTTGTTGGAAGGTGACAGACTTAGAAAGGAGTAAAGACAAAGGCTGTCAAAATTGTAATCTGTTTATTATTTAGGCGTCCAGATTTTAGGAGTTTTATCCTAGGATCAGTTTTAGAACAAAGAAAAGTAATCTGTTCTTTTTCCTGCATTTTCTTTTTTGAAAATCTGTTTATGAAGTCTATACATGAGTGATATTTCCTGTTTGCTAGCACATACTTCTTCAGATATGACTTGTAGATAAATAAAAAGCTGAGCATGCAAAGGTTTGGCTGCTTCCAGGGATATGTAGCTGAAGAAAGGGATAAGATCTCAGAAGTATGATGGGGGCAGTAACAAACTACTTCAACTGTATCGAGATGATCAAAGCAAGACAACCAGTAGGCTGCACATTTAGAAACTTGAAAAAGTTTTGTAAGTATTGCAAATCCTCAGATATTTTTACACATTAAAGAACGTGCTCTAATTTTGAAGGGCATTCTGGATGTAGTGCATGGAATCAAACTCAGGATTACTGTTTGTAAATCAGCACTAGTTAAGTAATCCCTGATTTAATTAAGAGTAGGTGGGATCTTTTTAGATATATGTAACTCAGATATTGAGCATAAAATTTCCACATTAATTAATCCTGACTCAAAATGACATTTGTTTTACTCTACTGTAATGACTTTGCTTTTCTTTAGCCTTCAGACTCTGAAGAATTGATACATTTGCCCATTTTATTTCACTTTTATAAAAGATTTATGGAAAAATGTTGTGCAAACTTTCAAGGACTTTTGACAAAAGCTGCAAACCCAGATAATCAGGGCTATTCCTGAGGCTGTACCTGTAAGTTAAGTTCAAAATGCTACTATATGACTACTGCTACAGCAGATATTACAGTAATTAAAACACTTGAACGAGTACTGCTGTGAATGTGTTTCACAGGCCCCACAAAGTGCTAAAAGCACACCAGTAACTATTTTTAAAAACTATGCATTTGTTTTTGTCTGACTCAGTATAGGACTCTCTGGGCTTATTTGGAACCTGAGAAAAATGGATGGCAGAGTTGCTCTTTTTATTTGCATCTATGCAATGCAAGCTGATGGGAGTCAAGTTGATGATTTGTTTTAATGATTTAGTTGGCTAATTTGTCCCAGATTTGCTCATTTGGTTCACAGTTTTTTTCAAGTATTTTTCCTTTGTGCAATAAAGAGTACAGTAAATGCTAGCTGGGTCAGCCTGGTAGTTCTCTGAATTTTGTCTTTAATACCAGCAGAGAATTCATTCTCTCCTGTAGCCACATTTATAGAAATGGAGTTTAGCTGTCTGCTTTGTCTAATTGGCATTATAATTCAAAGTCAGCCAGCATATTAGGGTTTCAGTTTCCTATTTAAAATCATGACAAAATACACATAACTCTAATGGGCTGAAAGTTTTATGTTTCAACAATTATATTTTGTAATGCATAACTAGCAATGATTATTCTCTCAAAAGAGCTCATTTACATAGGAAGAAATTGCCAATATTAAACTGGATATTTTCCAATAAGGGAAAGAGACCTTTGAAATTCATCCTTTCATCCAAAGTTCCAAACTGGTATTCTTTCTGGCTTTCTGGAAAGCCACTGTGGCCACTCCATTTTTCTTCACATTCTGTTTTCTTCCACACCATTCATTCTGTCAAAGACTAGCTGTTAGTATGTCTTTTCTTCTGCTTTCCCTCCTGTTGCCCCATTCTGCTGTCTCCATCCTTCACTGTCTAGTCCAAGCTGCTGCTTCACAATCAATCAGACTATATGGAACTCTGTACTGGTGTCTGTCTCTACTTTGATAGATACTCTACTAGTCTTGCTCTCTAATTATACCTGTTCTTTTCTTTCTTCATTGAGTACAAGATCTAGTTTTCCTTGAGCAGGTAATATGCTCTTGAGTACTTGAGTCCAGTCTGATTTTGAAGAAGGTGCTTCTCTTGAGACTGCTTTCTTAGAACTGTGTCCATTTGTAGTGCTCTAGCAATGAATGTGTATATAACTAAACATAAGACTTTATTTTCAAAGGTTGTATACAGGAGGTAAACTATAAAGGTATACAAGTTTCAAGCTCCAGTGTGCCTCATCATTAAGGGAAGAACACGTTTTAAGTCACTTTTAATGTGTGCAGATAAACCATTTTGAATTTGACTATGCACTTATATTTCCATTCAAAACCAAACACAAGGAAACTTGCCAAGCTGAAGTGTGTGACCTGAAAAAAAAGGCAAACACCAATAAAAGTTTTTTAAAATATTATTCATTCCATATGAAATGTATCAGGCTGACAGATGGAAAGTGAAATTTTCTATCTACATCTTTGATCTGACACAAGCAGGTAGTTCATTCTTCTTCAGCAAGAAGAAATAAGGGCTACTAGACCTCTATTCCTTGTACTAAAAAGGCTAATATTTGAAGTGGTGGTCTGCCCACTCAGCGGGAAATCTGCAAGGCAGTGGCAGCCACAACATCACCAGTTAAATCAGTAAACAGTTTTGCTCTTAAATAGGAAGGTGTGATACAGAACCACTTCCATGTGCTCAATGAACAAGCCATAACAAAGTAGCAACAAATATATTTTCACTATAACTTGTCTGCTACCTATTTCTCTTGATACCCAATGACATATTCAGGTTGTCAACATCTCTGCCTGGTGCTGTCAAGAAGAGAATCAAAGTTATTTCTACATGTTGTGAGAGAATGCTTTTCAGTTTTTCAAATTAGTGTCTTCTTAAAAATGAATCAGAATGAAATGGGGAAAGAAAAAGACTAAGCAAAGAGCAAGAGCCAGATATTAATTACATTTTGCACCACTTTATACAGATGATCTTTTGCCTCATTTGAATAAGAAGCATTTCTTTAATTACTTTTTGTTTTAGAATCTCCTTGAAAGGAGAGCATCTATTGAAAGTTGAAGCATTTAGTAGGGATGTTATTAGTACAACTGATTATCATAATTTTTTTCTTTAAGTGATATGAATCAGATACTTCCCAATGTTGCCCTTTTGTTAGCCTAAAATAAAGAATGAAGCTTTTTTTCTCTGAACTGTGTAAGTATAATGTTTCACTCAAATATGCTGTAAATCTGATTGATTTTGGTAAATAATCCTTTTTACTTTTTAAAAAACTTAATAGAATTGCTTAAATATCTTTTATTCATTGTTTCTTTATTTATTTTTATTCCTTCCTTTCTTCTTTCTTTTTATAGTTTTCATGAAAAAAAATAAAGAAAAAATCCTCTGTTGAGAGGATTTTGCTTCGTTATTTTTGTATTTCTAGTGGTCTGCTTCTGCCCTCACTAAAGTGATTGGAAAAGCATCAATTAATTTCAGATGGCCAGGATATGAAGTAGACGCTGCATTTGTCCTGAAAGTTGTCTGACTCTTCATCTGCTACTACCAGGGATGAGTATAACTAAAACCTCCAGGATCTCATTTGGTTGCTGGCTCATGGTCAGTTACACTGGTCTCTAAACAACTCTGTTGTGGATGAGTGAAAGGCATCTCACGCAAAAGAGAGAAGCAGCAATATGTTTTATTGAGGTAAACTTTCACAGAGTTCAGTATAATCAATGGAATTTAACAAAGATTATCAGTGGTTTACCACGGTTCATAAAGTTTGATGGCAAGGTTCACCTTATTAATTACTGCATAGAAGAAACACAAAAGAACAATGAGTTAGAATGTGCAATGAGGGGTAAAGTGTATATATCACACTTCGCCCCTGACTACTCAACTTACTCCATGTCATAGAGTCCTGATGTGGTCACCTCCTGTCTCTATGCTATAAACACTTGATCTATCCTGTTGACACATTTGAGGATCCATGATAAGAAAACAGCTTTATGTTTAAAATATTACTATGAATTTTATGGGTTTTTTTACACTATTGGTTGATTTCACGTGATGAACATGGAGTATTAGCATTCTTAAGTACCAAAACTTTGCATGGAAAGATTGTAAGTAAAAAGCATCTTATTGTTAGAGCTAACAAAATCAAAACTGTATGCAGGCTTAGAATCAAATTTCTCTTTGCTGTTAGTGACCATCTGAATAAGTTATCCCACCAATTATGTTTTCCATCCTTTGCACTCTTCAGAAGAGAACATATTTATTTTGCTTCATAATGAGCAGTAATCCATATTCTTTGTCCATTTTCTTGAACTTTTTTTCTGCAATGAGTAGACATCATCATGCTGTAATAGCTTTCTTAACAATGTAAGATTCATTCCAATGGAGTTGGGTAGTAAATCTTGATGCTATGTAGAGTTAAATTGTAATAATTGATGAGAAGTGGCTGGAGCTGAATAGTTAAAGTCACAGCCCATAGTTTCAGTAAAATTAAATCTACAAATATTTGAGTGATTGCTATCTACAGTGATATTGCCTAGAAATATAAAATCACAGAGGGTTCTCATAAGAAACACATCCATTTCCAATGTACACAAGTACAGTTTCAGAGGTTGTGTCAGGATATATCTCAAAATGGCAAATACTTGTTCAGTGTCAAGACAAATGTCTTAGGCTTTAATAGCATTGCTTTCACAAATCCTTGTTGTTCTCATTCAACACATATATCAACATCAACAGTTTGCTACTTTTTTTCCTTTTGTTGAGCCCGTACCCCATGTTTGATTGTACAGAGTGCTGTTCCATTATTATTTAATTTCAACCCAATAATGTGGGATGTAGTACATACCAAAGCATTGGATATTTATACTGAAAGTTGTGGATTTACTGTCAGTAGAGTAATAGGTAAAATTGACTGGACACCACCAGGATTTGAATGACTTTTCAAACTCAGTTGCATTATCCTAGATTACCTCTTTCAGTGGGTAAGGTGCTCTCTTCACCTTTTCCTACAATTGCTGCCACAGTAGATTGTACCCACAGCTGAACCTGAAAGCAACGAAGAGCGAGACAGACATTAACTTGGGTTGCATATAGTGCATTTGCAATTAGTTGGTGGTCCTTTTCCTTCTTTCCCATTGCGAAAATACATCAGATAAGAGCCATTGGTTAGTTCCCAATGCAATAGCAAAGATTGTTATGGGTGTTTTAACTTGTGCAAATTACTAGTTGCAGAGCTTATTTGTTGGCTAAAACTTCAGCATTTATGCTGTTTCATGCTCCTAATCCTACTCCTTAGATACCAGTTGGATCTCTTCTTGATTGTTTTGGAGAGGTGAGGGTGGATGCATGCAACCACTGTAACCATCCTGCGTGGGACATACTTAAGAGTAGTGAACAAATAGGTTTAATTGCTGAGATATTGATCTGTATTCGTAGTTTTACTCATTTGAGGGAGCATGATGAATTAAACAACACTCACTGTTGGCCTGTGTATTTAATTGCGTAACTCTAATTTCAGTAATTTGTGGGGATAAGATTTTATTGATTCTGGGAGTAATATGGTAGGAAGTAGATTGATAGGCAGTAGGCGTGGCTGTTGGTGTAGTAGTGCTGTGGGAGTAAGAGAAATGTTAAACTTCCCAGGGCCCACTGTGGCACCTGAACCATGATTTTGACAGTTAATTGGCACACAAACTCCCATAATTAATCCAAATGGCTCCATTCTTCTTAGGCATTGCCATCCCTTGTTGGGCTTACCTGGTATTGTTACCTGTGTGCAGCTGTATAAAAGGACAAACTTAATAGGTCCTTCAGCAGTATCATGATCGTACTGTAGGGCAGTTTCTCCGTCTATAAGGCAAATCTTAGTATCTGCAACCCAGATTCCTGGATGCAGACAACTGACACTTAAGCAAAATGTAAGGTTGATGTGTGTGATCAGACGGATGCCTTTATTCCTGCTGCCCACTGGTTGATTTTGGATATGTTGAGCTTCACTGTACATGTTAAGGCAGAGGTTACCATCTTGTTTGATTACTGCATTCGGTACTGCATCTCCTGACACTTCAGGGCTGAACTTGGTGATCCTTATGGGTCCCTAAGAGTATTCTGTTATTGTTTGATCTGTACTGCCACAAAAGTGGCTGATCTCTTGACTGATGATTAAAATAGGTAGGTTAAAATAGACTGGTCTCAGGTTTTTCTGGACAAGTTACTATGTTAGAAAGAAAGAAAAATCTACAATGCGTTGATTCTATGCTTTGCACCACTACAATCAGTAGCTTTCTAGGCAAGTAGACCACAAGGTTTAGTTAGACTAATAGCTACGGTTCTGATTTGTGGTAAATTTACCATGACAGGTTTTCCTGACTGTAATGCTATCAGATGTTTACTTTAATCAGAAGGTGGAGCATGAAGCTCCACCTTTTGCAAAGAACGTTCAACTCACAGGGCTCCCATGGGCCCATACCAATTACTCAAATGCATTAATTCTGCCCAGGTAGGGTGTTGTTTGCAGGGATCATTATCACCTAATCCCTCATTGTGTTCCGAGTCTCTTTTAATTTCATGCTGTTTTGCAAATAAGTAGGTTTAAGAACTGCTAGGACGCCTCTAAGTAGTAGTTTTAGCATCACATAATCAGTTGTAGCAGATAATAGGGTATCATTGGGTTCTTGTGTATGTATATCTTGTATGCAGGCAAATTTTGTGATGGCTGTAGGAGAACTCATTAAGACATCTTATGGGTTCACCTTGCTCCATAGCATCTATTTCCCCAGCCCAGTAAGCTACTCTGTTGATGATAGAATGGCACCCCCATATTCACGGTTGGGTCCTGTGTTTAAGAGAGGTCCTGACCCCAAATGTTGTTTGCTTCATGTCTAGTCAGCATTATTCAGGAGGTGACATTTAGCAGCCTTGCCACAAATACTATGTTTCTATTTCACCTTTTTGTCATATTTTTCTTGTAAATTTGTCCATGGTAGCAGATCCTGGAGTGACTCACACAGTGTATCACAGAGCACCACCCTGAGGTCTGTCAGACTGTTCAGTTTTAAGGATGGGTCTGGCTTTGGAAAACAAAGAATGATTTTCCCCCTGGTTGCTATAATTGATGCCACCCTATAAATTGCCATCCCACAGTTCAGGGGATACTATTAATTTCCTAATCTGCACAGTGCCAGGTTGATAGGGAGCCTCCATAAGCATAATCTTGACCTTTTCTTCTAACTTTTATTCTTTTTACCTTTCTTCCTGTAACTGTTTCAGCAGCTGTTCAATTTTCAAATACGGTATTAACTCAGCTGCCTTTTTGTCTTCAATTTCTTTTTTTTGGTTTTCCTCCTTTTTATTATTATTCTTCCTATCCTGATCAGCAGCTTCTAAATGGGTACCTAGCATTTCACAAATAATTCCTTTCTCTTTTGCATCCTTTGTATGCTCTCTAGCCACTTTTGGCTGTTCTTCCACAGCTTCCTAATCATGCCAATTATCACAAGCACATTTTTCTGAGGTGGGACTCATGTTTATTTCATGATTCCATAAATAATCTGTGATGTTACTTGCCATATTTTGACAATCCCAATTTTTTGGAGATGAATGAAAGGCACATCACTCTAAAGAGAGAAGCAGCAATATGTTTTATGAAGTAAAATAATAATTTGACAGAGTTCAATACATTCAGTGGAATTCAGCAAAGTTTGTCACTGTTTTACCAAGGTTCAATTAAATTTGACAGCAAGGTTCACCTATTAATTACTGCATGGAAGAAACACACAAAGGCACATTGAGTTAGAATCAAGTTCCACACAGAGACCGGAGATGCAAAGGATAAAGAAATCCATTCCATTGAGTCATGAGGCTCAGAATGGACCCCATTGTTCTCTAAACTCCTTAGACAGCCTAAGTTCAGCTAGGTCCAATCTTAGTCTCAGACTGGGACAATGGTTTACATCTCATGGAAATATGTCTACAAAGTTTATAGTAATTAATATTGAGTAGCTACATGGATTGGCAATGTTTCATAGATATTAATTCAGCATTATCAGTCACTTACCAAAGATCTGTTGTGAGAAAAGGTATTTTTCCATCTTGGACAAGGAAGGAGGTCTTAGTTTCAGGGAAGGGATCTCAAACCTTGAGAGTCATCCCTACTCAAGGGGATAGTAACCAGCCTGCTGCATTTTAGGGAGAGCTCAAAAGTGTGCTCATCCTGATGGGAATATTTCTAGAGTGAAGTAGTTGGCTGTTAGTCAATAATAGAGACAAGATAGATGTCTTTATTTTAGCTCTACACTCTTGTTTTTTACTTTGGTTATCTTGCATTTTTGGGGCTTCAAAGCCAGTTTACAATATATTTTACCATGCTCCTTGAGTCCCCTGTATGTGAGGCAGGAACTTTCCAGCTCACAGGTTCACCACAGGATGTGAGGTTTGTTCCCCTTTAGTAAGCCTGAACAAAAGTACAGCAAGGGGTCAGTGCATCTGTCACAAAATCTCACACCGTTCATGGACTAAAGGAGTTGCACTGATTAATCACTGGAGTACCTTGGCATCCTGTGGGTGATGCCACTGATCAAATCATGATAAATATCAACAGGAAAAGTGAAATTCAAGGAGAAGGTGGCTAACTGAGCAACAGGAAACTAACAGGAGCCTGTATGCCTGGTTGTTTCTTCAGTAGCTGCTGCGAGATCTGCTCTGAAATTATTAGCTTCAGGTAGGAATAAAGTTTCTCTGGTGTGTGCAGTTGCTGCACTGACTGCTCAGCAACTTGTTCAGGGGAAGTGAGAGAGGAAGCCTGCTTTCTCGGTATTCTGAAATTTACTTTTTTGACGTATATGGTTCCAAGTCAGAAAATGTATGCTTCATTTTTATTACTTATACAATCCTTTTTTACTTTCTGTTTGGTAAATACCACTACTCCTCTACAGGACATATCAGACCACTAGTAGTTCCAAGTTCACAATGAAGATGGTACTCATATTTCTGTTGGCATTTTAGAGTGGAGTTAATTAACATTTTTATAGGAGCAATAATTAACATTTTGTGAGCTGGATTCCCTCATCCCTTGAACCTACTTTGGCTTCACTTCATACTGGAACATATAAGAGGGTAATGTTGGAAAATGCTAATGTTCAATTTGGGTTTAAGGGCAAAATGCACTTCATAAATGCTTCTGAATTGCAGTAATAGCGAGAGCTCTGTTTGACGGAAAAGAAATGGCAGGAAGCCCTCAGCACCTGTCCAAAATGCTAAGCTAACACTGAATAATAATTGTTCTATAAGTGGTGTTCTGTTTGCTGTTATGCTGGCTAATATTTTCTTAGTGATACAACAGTCCCTCAACTATCTGAATCTGTGTTATTATATATTTAGATTGTAAGCAAATAGGGGCAGGCCTCTTTGGTCTCCTGACACTGCTAGAAAAATGGGGTTTGGTGTAAAGTGCTGAAGTACTATGCCAGGTCAAAATTTTAATTGTAATAAATGATCTGTCAGAATATTTGAGGAGGTATCTAGGAAAGCAGCAAGTTTTAATGCCCTACTTAGGTAAGTTTGTCTCAGTAGCACTCCGAAGTTTATTCTTTCTATCTGCAATAGCATCGTTGACCACTGCAGACACAGAGATACAGATTTCAAGAATAGAAGCATGGCTATTACTGCCTTTTCAGACATAATGTCTTGCATTGTAGAGAAAATGCAATTAATTGAGTATCTGTTATATTTGCTTCAGTTTCTGTGGTATCTCTTCTTTACAATGGGGGATTTCTGTGTAAGGTGTCCCACTAATTTAAAAAGAAAATTTTTTTCGTTAGTTCTATTATTAAAGAATGTAACTCAGATGAAATACTATATTATCAAAGTGCAACCATACTGTGTTCTTGTCCTAGTTTTAGCTAGGACAGAGTTAATTTTGTCACAGTTCCTGTGAGGGGGTGTGGAGCCTGGATCCATGCCATCGTGTCTAGGTTATTTATTCTATATCATGCATATCATCACTGGGGGACATGGCTTCTGGTGGAAGAAAAAGGGAGTGGTATGTGGAACCACCAACATTTTTGCTCCTTTTTTTATCTGGGGAGCAAAGCTGAGTACAGAGCTGTGGGGTGACATGGTGAAGAAGTTTCAACTTGGAGGGTTTTTCCGTCACTATTTTGCCTCGTTTCAGGCTTGGGGAAGAAGTGTGAGTATGGATGATTTTTCTGACATTGTTCGTTGTTGTCTTGGGGGAAAGAAACCCTGGCTGTGGTAACATCCGCCATTTTCTCCTTTGTCTCGGGAAGCTGCATGTTGCTGGCTGCGGGGTCAGATTTGCACGAGCATTTTTTCCATGAAATCACCCACTTTTAAACACAGTTGTTATTAGTATTCTTGCTGTTAGTGTTTGTTTCCTTATCTCATTACTGGTTTTCTAGTAAATCATTATCTCAACCCATAATCTCTGCCTTTTTGTCCCTTTCTCATTGGAGGGACCGGGGGAGGCAAGTGACCACTTGGAGCTTAATTTCTAGCTGGTTTTAAAAAGCAACAGTTCTTAATGTTTTTACAAAGCAAATAACATATTTTATTACGATTTCAGTTCACAGAGATGTTTACTTATAGCTATGTTCTATCAAATGTTCTTCTTTATCAATACAGTGTTCCAGTGCCAGTTCTTTTAGCTCCCTGGATCTTGGTTTACTTGTGTTGAGTGATCTGATTTTTTTTTTGCTACACACCTTTCCTTGCCACGTGAGAGAAGTATCTCACTAAGAAAAAATCTTATTTTTTCAACTTTGAGATTTTAAAAATAATTTAAGTTAAACTCATGAGAATTTAACTTGTTAAAGATTTATCTACTCAAGATTTAAGTCCTTGCTCTTACATTTTGCAGGAAACCTAGAGTAGTACTGGAGGTTTACATAGCTACTCTGAGTTTTGCATCAGGTGTCTCTTGCAATCTGTTTTACTTGTCTCCTGATACTATTTGAAGTAGTAGGAAGCCTGTGTGCATAGAAAAAAGTGCAGACTGTTGCATAGTGGAAAACAAGTGTTGTCTGTATTATCTGCTGGAGAGATCGCATAGAATGGAGCATTATGTCATTTAATGTACATGGTTTAGGACACTTTCTTGGCTCCAGCTGGCTAGGACAAATGTTCTCTTTCAAAATTCCCTTTACATAAGAAATCCCAAGGGGGCTAGATGGGACAGCAAAGAAAGGCAAATGCAATATATGTCCTTATTTCTAGTCAAAATGTTGTGGATTGAAAATCGATGTAGTTTCTGCAGCATTACTTCATGTGCAAACATTGGATAATTTGTCAGCTGTAAAATAAAGAAGTTAGGTAGCAGGTGTGATTGCTGATGATACTGGGGCAAATTACTGACTCACAAACATTGACGAGTAATTGAATATTTCAAAAGTCAAGCTCTTTAATCTTCACCTGAGTTGTAATCACATCTTAAGAGGTAACTTTTTAATGCTTTGACAGACAATATAGCATAAATGCTGATAAAACAGAAAAGCATGCCTTTTGAAAAGAAAGTTAAACCATTTTGCACAGTAGAGAGAAAATACTACAAATAATTAAAAAAAAGTTCATGAAGGAAAAAGTCACTCTTTTCTAATGGTCTGATGATGTTTAATGAATTCTTTAGCTATTTGCAGCTTAGGATAGCAAACTTAATGATGTGCCAGTAAGTAGTGATGAAAATGGAAATCTAGTGGTTTTTCTACATATTCTTATGACAGAAAGGAGAAGTAAAGCTATGTTTATGTAGGTTGAATGTATCAAAACACACCTATTTTAATATATTGAACTGTAAAATCCAGGAGCAATTGAAAAGATATGCTATACACAATTTCTTGTTTTCATTTAATATTTTAGCACTGTTGCAATACCTAGCACAAACAAAATCAATTTACTTATCATTAAAATCTTTATAGACTTCCTCTGGGAAGGAAACTCTTCTTTCAGGAGAGTAACACTAATAACAGAACTGGCCTAAATGCTGAGCTGTTCACAGTCTGATGGTTCTGAAAATATTTTCTCTTCTGCAAATTGCCTAACAGATTCCAAAAGGTATGATATATTAAAAAAAAAAAAAAAAAAAAAAAAGATCAGCATTTTGGCTGGGCAAATAGGATTTCTCCACTTCCATCTCCAGCTGGTGATTATAGTTTGAGCATTTGCTGCATTATATAGTGACTGTTGTGAGATCAGCCCTTCCTCAGACATTTCCGTACCAGTTTAATGCTGGTACCAGAGAGCTGGTTGCCCAGTTGCTATTTTGACAGCTCTACAAGTTGGCCAAATTTAAATGAACCACAGAATTTAGAGATAAGTGGATCTACTAAACATGTTTCAAAGTGCACCATTCATGTGAAATCAGTTGTGTTGTCATTCACCACCGAGGACTAAATCTAGAATACCTGACAATGGAAGAAGCCAATCACAAGATATCTTCAGGTGGAATATCTGGAGGCATGACGTAAGGTATGTATAAACTAGGTAGAAAATCTGTGGTGGATATGGACCTTAATCTCTTATTTCTCACATTTCAAGTTGAAGCTCCTCTTAAGAGTGCAGAATGTCAGTCTTGTCATTGTTCTTACTGTACTGTGAATTCATTGCTAATGTCAACATTGCAGGAGCTGTAAATTGATTAATAATGTCCCTTTCAATCAGTGGAAGAATAAAGTCTACTCCAAGAAGTGTATAACCTGCCAAGATTATTTCTGTGTTTTCAGTCTGTCTAAGTAAATCAAGAATATGGTCATCACACAGTTTTCGGACAACCACAAAAGGTGAAAGGATCCTCTGGAAGTCATTAGTCCAAACTCCTTTTCAGCTTTCCTATGTTAGATTAGTTCAGTTGTGGCTACATCCTTCCAAGTCTTGGAAATATGCAAGACGGGCACTCTTCACCTCTGAAACTGGTTTGATGTTATACTATGATGCTAGTAAGGAAACTTTTACCTGTGTTCTATCTTAACATGCCAATGTGCTGTTCATGGCCATTACTACTTGCAAACTGGTTTGGGGAAAAAAAGCTGTAGTAAGCGTACTCTGTGATGAATGATTTTCCATGGTCTGTGGTTTGTGAACTGTCAACTGAGAGTCTTTGTCCTAGGTCAGGAGGGATGCTGTGCTGAGTTGAACGGAAACTCAAGGTGCGACATCCAATATTGTTCATCAAAAATGTGGTAAGATCTGGAGAAGCTCAGCAGGCATACAGACTGACTGGTTAGCAGTGGATTTCTTTACAATATATCCTGTTGGCCCCAGTGGTATTTCCGATGTGTAATGTAAAGGTAATGTAAATGTAAATGATAAGAATGTGATTTTCTTTCTAACTAAAGAGTATGTAATGAGTTTTCCTCACACCATATTTTCATATCTTTAATGCACCAGTTCATAAGCTGAGAGGGAGTGGAGGGAGTGTGCAAAGCACAAAAACAATATGGACTCATAGCAGGAGCATAGTGAAAGTCAGATTATACTTTCCACAGACAGATTTAGATTTTATGTTGATGGGGATCAGTTTGAAGTGTCTTGTAGAACACCTGTGTTATGTTTTGTAGGACTCATGCTTAAGACATTTTTAGAATCAATGGGAGAAATAATGTCTTTGTTCATAATTGCCATTTTGCTTCATAATTGCTTATTTTATGGGGTAAAATTTAGTTTAGCTGGTATTGTAAAGCCATACCTACTTTGAAAAAAGAAATTACATTTTTGTAAACAAAAAAATACAAGTACACATGGGTATGTACAGAGTCAGCAGTTTTTGTTGCCAAACTTCATTTTCTAGATTTATTGTACATCTTGGTGTTTACATAAGAAATATATATATATGTGTGTGTGTGTGTGTGTTTGTAATATGTTTCTTCATCTATGAATCTGACCATCTGTCTGTCATTTCACGGTAATATTCCGTGTATTGCAGAGATTAACTGGTAATAGCTGTGTCTTTTTAGTTCTACCCTATAGTAAGTCTGTAAACAGAATGCCCTTTAATCTAGAAATTGCATATAAAATTTAGGTAAGAAACCACATTACCTTGGTTTTATAGATCTATTATTGAATGTGTCCAGGACTTAGTATTCTTCTAAATGGAGTGTGTATTCAGTAAGTGCATGTTTATTATGTAGTTGGCTATTGCCTTGGCAGCAAAGAAAGCTTTCCCTTTTGTCTCTTTATGGGTGCTAGACCAATACCAGAAACACTGTTTCTCACCTCATTAAATCTAGATACACCTTAATGGTTTTTAAAGCCATGCCCCTAGTAATAGTAATAATATTGCAGTGCGTTTTTTACCTTATTTCTAGTTAACTGCAGAAGAAACCTACTGCTCTTACCTCTATGTAAAATTATGGTTTTTAATTTGAATGTAGTTTTAATCTTTAGATAAATTCCCTGATAAAATTAAATTAAATAAAAGTATATCATGCTAGAAACACAGAAAAAAAATTAACTTACTAGCAATAATGTGTTTTTGGGATTTGTGTTGGTTCTTCCTTGGAAAAGGAATGGAGAGAGAGTGTACTCTATTTGCTGAAAATATTGTACATTACCAAAGGATAATATTATTAAGAAAAAAGACATGTAGCCATATCAGTTATTTAGTTTTTAAAGAGGAGAAGCCCTCACTTTTTCTTCTGCTGATTATTCTACTATTTGAACTACATGGATTAAGAAGAAATAATGAATGTATTCTGCTTCAACAATGCCTTCCTGAAGGGTATTGTGAACATATTGCAAGGACCACTGTCTCATAGATCTTTATCAAAATAACTAAAAAAATTCATGTTTAGCAAATTCCAGATAACTGAAGAAAATTAACTCTTGACTTATTTCTTTCACAGGCTTTGCAGACTGGCAGATTTGCATAAATTACATAATTCTTCAAGACGTGAGATCTTGAATCACAGAGCATAGCATTAGGAAAATTATATGTACCTATCTTTTCTTCAAAAGAATCCAAGTACCTATTGCTTCAAGGGCAAGAACTGCCTTATTCAATCAATGAAATAATTGCTGAAAGTAAGGGAAGGAGGGGTCCTGATTGGACACTGAAAAATTGACTTGTTAAATTGAGCTTATCTGGAGGTGTTCCCTTAAACTAAAAAGTGACCTGTTAGGATTGACATGAAAAACATGCTATACAATTATTTGTCTTTGTTAAGCTCCTCATTTAAGCAAATTAAATCTGTATTTAGAAACTGGGGTTATTTTTAAGTCTTAGAATAATCATTACTATGTGTAATATTTCTAGTGCAAGACTATTTAAAATACTGATGTATACATAGGAATCTTGTTTTTCATTAATAACTCAGAATGTCTCTGACTGTTACAGAGATGAGTCCAAAGGAGCCAGCTACTTGTCCAGTGTTTTTTTTATGTGCTCTTGCAATTGCAATGTTTTGTTTACAGGTGTAGAGGTTGATGCTTTTCCTTCTTTCTAATAGCATGTTAACATAAACTGGGATAGCCTGATCCCAAATAAAAATTATGATGCAAGTAAATGCACTGCATAGACTACACCATTTCCCTGCCGTCCTGCAAAAACCAACCACACCTTTTTCCTCTCCCTTGTGAAGTAACTCTGAGCAATTCTGGTAAGATCCCTGGTATGACATCAAAGTGCCATAAATGGGAGTCACTTCCCTGGCACACACTGATCAAACTCCAGAGCAAGTGAACCTGGGTTTATATGAAGATCATATAAACAGTTCTGCTGTCTGTGTTCAGCCATCCAAGAACCCGGACATTTATCCTGGCATACATTACGACACTGAATCCTTAAGAAATATTGTAGTAGTTAAAAAAAAAAAATTAAGTAAGAAAAAAATATGTGCTTCTGACTATCATAGCATGGCTATGAGAAGAAAACTGTATAGTGGTAAGAAATAGGGCATCATTTTTAATGACTTGGTTTAGAACAGCTACATTTGTACATCCATCTCCAAAAATCTCAACCGAAACTCTCAATAAAACCCTAGCTCTTGCTTTTATTATCCTTCTGAAATTGTTCTTGTTTATTTGCTGAGCAATACAACTTGCATTCTACTTCCCATTGATAAGGGCATAGAAAGCAAACCAAAATTACAGTCCTACTCGCCTACTAAGACTATAATAATCAATACGACTTATGCATGTAAATTCTTGGGTTTTGCCCTGAAAAACCTCTCTACATTAACTCATCTGCTTGGTCTCATGAGACAAGTTGATCGTTACTGCTGTTATTTTAAAAAATCTTAGAAGACTTTTTATACTTCTTTGGCACAGTGGTAATTTAGGAAAAAATGAATATTCAATGCAGAAGAAACAAATCTTTAAAATACATAAATGGACACCAGTCCCTTGCCTTTGTTGGATACCTGAAACCTTCTGTCTAGAAAGGTAGTTAGCATGCTGTTATCTACTGCTGTTTACCAACGTAGTGCTCTTTTTAACTGCATTTCCTGCTCTGCCTTCATGTTTCTTTTTTCAACATTTATAATTTATGAGCCATTAAAGATGTTGTTTGATGTAGGTGCAGCACAGAACAGATTAACTGCTGCTGTAAAACACAAGTTTTGGCAGTGTCAATCAAATTATGCTTCCTGCATAGTAATGTGAGTTTTACTGTTATCTATGAGAAATTGTTTGACTCATTACTGCTGTGAATGCCAAATAACGCTATAACTAAGATACAGGTAATTGTGATGAAAATCAGAACTTTGATTCTCATCAGTTGTCAAGAAACTGGTTCTGACTGTATAGGTTATGCGTATTTGATGACAAAAGTCTTTTCAAACTGCAGCTGCTTTCTTGATACTGAAAATATTCAGAGCAGAGAATTATCAGAACACTTCCTCAATGATACACAACAGCAGCTCATCAAAATCAAGACCATTTGTTACCCACAAACAGTTTATAATGGGAGACTTCTCAAGCTAAAGGTCTTTTGATAGAGGAAAAAATGGAAGAGAAGACAGTGGAAGTGGACAATTACCTCTTCAGGATGACCCTGACTGCATCTGCTCCTGAACAGAGAAGTAACTTGAACCTAAACCAACTGATTCCCAGGTAACCACTTGCTAGCCCAGGCTTGATCTATTACTTTTTCACTGACCTTGTTGAAAAACAGTCACTTTTGTCGATCATGTCTGTCCAGAGGTTGTAGTTCAGTAAGTAATATTTAGAGCTGATCGAGTTAAATTGTGTACCTCAAGGACTGCTGTCTTTTTCCTCTGTTCTCTGTGCACTTATCCAGCACATCACTGGAGACATTACCATTTTAGTCTTTAGAATCTCTTTTTTTTCCCTGTTTTCTGATGTGTCATAGACAGCAGGTGCCTTTTTCTTCCTTACCCCAAAAAGAAATAAACAAAAATATATACAATCACTAAATGGTAGAGTTTTGGATTCTTGGAGAAGTAAGGAGGGGGTTCAGCAGAACTGCCACACTGGATTTCCAGAAGGCAGACTGCCTTTTTAGGAGGCTGGTTGAAAGTCCCTTGGGAGGCAATCCTGAAAGGTAAAAGAGTCCCAGAACACTAGATATTCCTCCAAAAGGTACAGGATATGCCTTAAAGGCACAGGACCAGGCTGTCCCCATGTGCTGGAAGATGAAGTGTAGGGGAAGAAGAAAGGCCTGTCTGAACAGAGAGCTTTGGCTGGGGCTTGGAGCAAAAGGAAGAAGGAAGTGAGGAAAGGGCAGGCAACTCAGCAGGGCCGTTAGGTTATCATGAGGTTATGCAGGGAGAAAATTAGAATGGTCAAACCCAACTAGAACTTAATCCTGATACTGCAGTAAAGGACACCATGAACTTTTTGTAAATTCATCAGGAACACAATGAGTGATAAAGAGAATCTACATCTTCTACTGGATGCAAGGAGAAATGTAGTGACAATGAAGAAAAGGCTGAGGTACTTAATGCCTTCTTTACCTCAGTCTTTCATAAAAAGACCAATTCACAGAGTATCCAGTATCCTGAGCTGGAAGGCAGGTACAGGGAACAAAAAGATTCCCCATAATCCAAGGTGGCCAGGGACCTGCTACACCTCTTAGACACACACAAGCCTATGGAACTGGATGGGATCCACTCAAGGGTACTGAGGGAACTGGTGGAAGTGCTCACTGATCCACTTTCAGTCATTTACCAGCAGTCCTGGCTAGCCAGGGAGGTCCCAGATGATAGAAGGCTAGCCAATGTGGCACCCATCTACAAGAAGGGTCAGAAGCAGGATCCAGGGATCTACAGGCCTGTCAGTCTGACCTCAGTGCCAAGGAAAGTAACAGAGCAGATCATCTTGAGTGCCATCATGCAGCACATACAGGACAAGAGGATCAGGCCTAGCCAGCATGGGCCTGACAAACAGGTACTGCTTGACCAATGTGATCTCCTTCTATGGCAAGATAATCTGCTCAGTGCATGAGGGAAGGGTGGTGGATATTGTCTACTTGGACTTCAGTAATGCCTTTGACACTCTTTCCCACAGCATTCTCCTGGAGAAACTGTCTGCTCAGGGGCTGGACAGGTGCACTGTTTGCTGGGTTAAAAACTGGCTGGATGACCAGGCCCAGAGAGTGGTGGTGAATGGTGACACATCCACCTGATGGCTCATTAGTAGTGGTGTTCTCCAGGGCCAGCCCTGTTTAATACCTTTGGCAACAATCTGGATGAGTGGTCAAGTGCATCCTCAGTAAGTTTGTAGAAAACACCAAATTGGGTGGGAGTGTTGATCTGCTGGAGGGTAGGAAGGCTCTACAGAAGGATCTGGAAAGGCTGGATCAATGGGCTGAGGCCAGTTGAATGAGATTCAACAAGGCCAAGTGTTAGATCCTGCCCTTGGGTCACAACCATCCCATGCAGTGCTACAGGCTGGGGACAGAGTGGCTGGAAATCAGCCCATTGGAAAAGGACCTGCAGTTGTTTGTTGAAAACTGTCTGAACACAAACCACGGTGTGCCCAGGTGGCCAAGAAGGCCAATTGCATCCTGGTTTGTATCAAAAATAGTGTGGCCATCAGGACCAGCACAGTGATTTTTCCCCCGTGCTCAGCACTGGTGAGGCTGGAACTAAAAACCTGTGTTCTGTTGTGAGCCCCTCACTGCAAGAAAGGCATTGAGGTTCTGAGGTGTGTCCTGAGAAGGACAACAAAGCTGCTGAAGGGCTGGAGGAGAAGTCTGATGAGGAGGGGCTGAGTGAGCTGGGGTTGTTTAGTCTCTAGAAAAGGAGGCTCAGAGAGGACCTTATCATTCCCTACAACTGCCTGAAAGGAGGTTGTAGCCATGTGGGGGTTGGTCTCTTCTTCCAGGTAACAAGTAACAGGACCAGTGGAAATGGCCACAAGCTGCAAAATGGGAGGTTTAGATTGCAGAGTAGGAAAAAAATTTTAATGAAAAGGGTTGTCAGGCATTAGTGCAGACTGCGCAGGGGTGTGGTGGAGAAACCATCCCCAGAGGTATTTAAGCGACATAGTTTAGTGGTAGACTTAGAAGTACTGGGTTAACAATTGGACTCAATGTTCTCAAGGGTCTTTTCCAACCTAAACAATTCTATGATTCTATGATTCCATTCATAACTACTGTGTCAGGTTTTTAATTACAGGCTTGGGTGAAACAAAGTTTCTAGCAAGAAGAAAAACTTTTCCCTTTCTTAATGATTACATTATGACACACTGTTAAAAATGTGTAAGGAGATTCATATTAAAACCTGCTTGTGCCAATCTAGTCCCAACTATGCAAAAATTGCTAGCAATAAAAATATTTCTTAAGAGGGAGCTCTAAATATTTCTCTTTTATGTCCTCTATAAGTGTAGATACTTTCATTGTACCATCTCAAAATAAAATAAACATCCCTAATTTATTTTGCATGTCCCTTTCCTCTTTTACATATTACTTCTTTAAAAATTACTTCTTGAGTCATAAGACTACGGGAAAAAACCCTCAAAAAACTGCCAACATATCAAGTCGTGACTAAATAGGCCAAAGTGAAAGATTCATTTCTTATTGTCCCATTAAGTTCATATTGTATCTCAAGGAAAAATAAAAATAATAAATATTATAAATCACTTCTTGTAAGAAATTTTTAGCAGACGATCAGTGGGAATATTCTGCCAGCTGTGCTCTCTCTAAATCAATCTCTTGGGTCATTCCAGAGGTGATGTAGATTCCTGCCTCTATCTTTTTACAGTGCCCACTCTTCTTTAAAAGTCTAGCAGAGACAGGAATAGAGCAGGGCTGGGTCTCTGTGATCCACCTGGCCTTGGTCCCTGTAGAGGGATGGGAATGTCACAGTCATAGCCCTACCAAATTAGTGAAGCCAAGGCATTGAGCTGTTGCTGGCAGTGACCATTGTTATGACCCAGAGAGGGAAGTTGTAACAAATCCTGAGTGCAAAAATGTGGAACAGCCTGCTCACAAGGACAGTGTTTCTCACCCCTTTTGGTGACAGGTTGAAACGTGAGATTCTGGTCCTTTGAACTTATTTTCTCCTAAGTGTTCTAATGTCTCTGGTTCAATGCTTTCGTGAATCCTTCTAAACTTTTACATAACTTCTACATTTCCTTCTTTTCAGCTGCAGAGTAAATTCTTTGGCATGTAAATGTATCTCTCAAAATTCTAGCACAGAGAGTAATGCATCAGCTGGCCCATGAATTGTGCATTAGCTTTGTGCATGCTGAAGTGATTGGCAAATTGTTGATTTATTATTTATCGAAGCAATAATGGCCAGCAGTTTTAAATAGAACGTCAATCTGCATTGCTTCACGTGTCTTGGAAAAAAAAATCTTTGCTATCTAAATTGCTGTAATGTATTTTAAACATATCTTCCTATGTATCCTGTATTTCATGTGAAAAAAAAAATAATAACATTGTTGTACATAAAATACTTACAGTATATTCTAGTTTCCTTGCTGAGAGGCTAGTTCCTTTATAATTGTTGTAAAGGACTCCATTCTAATTGGGTTTATTTTCAAAAAAGTTGATCTTTCTACTAATTTTGTATTTTTCTGATACTTAAGCATCCTAATTGTCCTTTTCTGCTAGTAGCAGTTGTTTCTTTTCTTGTTTTACACTGTCTATTTCATCCTACTTACTTTTTTATTACTTTTGAACAAAATATAGCACAAGCAGTTTGCCATCTGTTGTGATATTTTTCTTTGAAAAAACAATTTTTCTTTACAATGTGCTAAGTGGTCTTGCTTTCTGCTGTGACTCTTCCATTATTTTATATATCTGCTTCAAGACTGAGAAAAAGGGCTGGTTCATACTCCATCTCTCCCTTGCCCTCCTCCTTCCTCTCTCCTTTCCTCTTTTGCCTCCTTTTATCTTATTTTATTCTATATTTGATTATGGTTTATATTTCAATTATTAATTTGTTCTTAGTTCAACCCCATATTTTCTTACTTTTACACTTCTGATTGTCAGCCTCATCCAGCTATGGGGGGAAGCAAATGAAAGGCTGTGTAGTGCTTAGTTTTTGTCTGGGGTTACACAGCATCATATAGATAATGCTCTCCCTTTTAAGATATTCAGCTAAACTGTGTCTGCCATATTTCCAACCCTCTTGAGAACCTGGAATATGAGACAGAACAAGGCTAGTGGCAAAATCTTCAAATTCTTATAGTCCATCTAGTATTTGTCAGTCTTTGAATGGGATTAGAAGCTGACCTGCAGTGATTCTTATTAAGAAAATGACAAAACAAAAACCCAAGCCCAACACATTTCCAAGACAAAAACTTGAGTGGCAGATACAGCTTTTTCACTTACCACCAGTAGTAGGGTCTCCACTTCCACTAATTCAGTGAAAGACTTGAAATGTCACACCTACCTACTTGTCCATTTCACATTATAATATTAAATATACATGGTTTTGTATGTTTTTAGTCAAAATTCAAATGTATACCAAATTCATGTATACCAAGGAATACAGGACTGAGTTCTATATGCAAGCATACTGAAGTCTGACTCAAAGACAGTGATCAATGCCTATAATACTACTGTCAAGGACTATAACTTCTCTTCTGTTGCAAATTAGGGAGTCACAGAACTTGAAGTATATGAATTTTAGTGGTCTCTCAAGAAAGAAAGCATTACATTGCCATTTTTCAGGACAGTTGTCTTTCTAAGTAACATAGCAGCTGTAGCCAGCTGACTTGCACAAATGTTTGGACACAATATGCAACCATAAAAACCAGCTTGCAGGATGGATTTGTAACTATTCTTGGCTTACTAGAAGGTTTTAAGCAATACAGAATGACAAAATTGGTCATTTTTGTTGTTGATAATCTAACTGCTATGGACAACTAATACTAATTTTTGGTAGTTTTTACTGGATATTCCAACAGACCATGGCATGCACTCAGGTGCTAGTGAACTAGGTCTCATAGCTATCCGGAAAAGTGTAATTTATTATCCACATTTTATGCATGGGTAGACTGAAATGTGGAGTGCCAACAGCAAATGTCTCTTTCGGTGCTGTAGCCAAGAACAGAGCCCAGACCTTCTTAGTCACATCTGTGCTTTCACCTGGACAGAGTGATGGGAATGTCAAGTTTTTGTCGCTGATTTAAGCGACAATATGTTTTTAAATATCTGTCACAGTAGATATGTATCTCTGTACTGACTAAATAGGTTCTTCTTTGAAATATCATCTGGGGGCATTGAAGTTGTCTGTAGTTGTTGCTGAGAAACTGAACAAAAGACACAGATATATTCATTCTCGTGAGAATGTTTACAGCTGTCAAAACTTTTTGAGCTTTCTGGGAAACATTTAAATTAGGTTTGTTTCTGGGTGCTTGGCATTATGATTATCAAGCACTTTGTCATTTAAAGTTGATCAATGAAGCAGCTGCTTCCTTGAACATGGCCCTTAATAGAGACCAGGGCTATAAAACTTTCCTTCCTTTACCTGTTCATGAGGGACATTATCCACCAAGACAAAGCTCTGGTGAGCAAATTATATTCCAGTGTGCATTCATGAGGTGGCATGAATCAATTTATGGGCACTCCAGTATTACAGTTTATTCCATCTGTTCAGTACATGAATTACAAATTCAGACACAAACACTGTTTAGAGGTACATCATAAAAAGTTAGCTGAAAGTGATTTGTATCTGTGTATACTATACGTGCTTTATTCTGCACACCATGCAGCTGTTACATTTGATGATTGTTCCAGACTCAAAATGCAGCCAAGTGGTGATTTTTATGTAGCTGTTTATTGTAATAAGTGCTGTAATAATTTTAATGTTTCGTATGTTTATACAAAGGCATTTGGGGTACTGTTTGAAGGACAGAATTGTAAAGGGGGACTGCATTGACACTATCACGAAAATATCCAAGGCTTAGATAATTCTGTGTAAATATATTTAAAAATCTTGTAACTACTACTCACAATATTTTCAGGAATACTTTTTTAATAATAATCCTAAATTAGTAAATTAATAAATTAACTAGAATGTAGGGTGGGGGGGTTCCATGTCAAGAGTTACAGTGTTTCATGAAGGCAGAGGTAAGTGTGCAATTTTTACTTTAATACATAGGTACGAATGTCTGCCCAGAGCAGTCCAGTGGACAATATTTTTTCCTCCCTCAAGAACTGATTTTTGTCCTGCATTAACCACATCCTGGAAAGCACAGAAGCAACTCTTTGGTAAGGGCTTGTAATTTACATCTTTAACGCTTAGCACTCCTAGATAATTTCTTTAAACAGTAGTTACGAAAATTTTGTCTCTTCCTTCTATCTATCCCACTCAGTCAGTACAATCTTGACCTAACAGACACAACACAAAATGTTTGATAATACCTATTTCTTTACCTCTGCTCCTCCTGTACACAATTATACCTGTGCCCTTTAACAGAACGAAGGTGTGAGCTGGACATATTTGCCAAGGAAAGAATCTGGACATTGAATCCCACAGGGAGGGATTCACCTTTCAGTAACCTGCATAAAGTACCTGAACTCTGTAGAGCGACTGGGTTTGTAAGGCATGTGCCTTACTTTCAGTAGGCAACCTGAATCACATCCATATGTGTTAACAACTTCCTGTAGCCATGGCAGAGGTTCCAGGTACCCAATGCAAGACTGTGCTGTAGGGCACAAGTACTGAAGAGCCTGGACACAGACAATATTTTTTTACTTACTGGTGGATGTCTAAGTTGGCTCACTTTCGCATTGGAAAGTCCATGAAGGGGGCAATATTGCCTTTCTCATGCAAAGTGATGTGATGTGCCCATTTTTTCTTCTGCCAAGCCCTGCAGGAGGCTTTCAAACATATGACTTCTATCTCTTGAGTGAAAGTCTTTAATTCTAATCTATTACATTTCAGAATGGAGTTCGTTAGATGTTTCTTAGATTTCTCAACTGGAAGACATTCCCAAGACCAGTAAATACTGAAATGTTTCACATCTAAACTGAAAATGTTAGCTTCAGAGGATGGAAGTGGTACAGCCACTTCAACTTACTCTTTTCAGTTATCAAGCAAGTCAAATGTTGTCACTTCCCATTTTCTGCCTCAGAAATATGCTATCAGTGTTGTGTCTCTTCAAAAAAATGGAGGACTTTTTTAAAGAGCACTAAACTCCAGCTTGTGTTGGATCCCCCACTTTTTTTTCTAAAACTTGCTTGTGAGGAGACAGCATTTTGTGACTCATTATTTAGTCTGTTGCAAAACACATTACTATTTTAGGTTTATGGTATCCCTGCAAAGAATTTCAAATATCAATTTAAAGATATGCTTGTGGTATTATGAGGACATATTTTTGCAAGTCTACAGGTTGGCCTATTACATGGTCATCTGAATGTGCAATAAATACTTCTCATTGTAAGAAACTTTTCTTTATCTTGGAAAGAAAAAAAAAAAAAAGCAGTTATTTGACTTACTGTATTTGGATGAGCTAAATTAACTAGTAAAAGTGTCCCAAATGTTAAAACAGATTTTCATATGAAATGGGAAGATTTCTGTTGGAAACCTTCAAAATTCCATCTCCAATTTCATATTATTTATTATTAATTGAAATAATCTGTTTCAACTACCAGGAGTTGGTATACAAGATAATTTGACTTTGATCATGAGTATCTGGAGCTATGTTTCAAAATGCAAAACAACAAAAAAAAAGTCTTGATGTAGATAGAAATAAGTTGAGAAATGCTTTCTTATGTCAGAAAGGATTTATAGAGATTAAGAGAAAGAGAAATTATCTAAATGAGAGCAGATTGAAATAAAGCTGGCAAACAAAAACTAGTAAGAACTTCAGAGAAGTACCTAATGCCTTTTTTTAATTTGCATTTTTTAATTTGCATTTTTTGCACTGGCACCTCTCTAGCTAACCTGAATTTCCAAAGAACCAGAGCACTCCAGCAGGAAATACTCAGTGTCTGGAGCTGTTCAAAGTCATGTAAGATTGGTACATCTTGAATTATTCACTTCCTTCACTCTTTTGTAAATTGTAGCCAACGGTTGTTTTCAGACTTGTGGCTTATACAGAATTCCTCTATCCTCATGCTCTCAACAATAGCAAATGAGAAAATGTTGAGAAATGGACGAAAAGGGCAGAAAAATTTCTGTAAACTTTCAGAGCAAAAAAAATTTGCTTAATTTCTAGTATTCTTCTGCTCATAGGTTAAAGATGCTGAATCAAAAGTCACATAGAAACTGGTTCGTCCCATCTAGGTGTAGGCATTTATTCTCAAAGGACTAAAATTTCTAAATAAAGTACAACAGTCACTTAGGGAATTAAATTGAATCTTTGCCCCCAGTCCCCAAACATATATTGTGGAAAAGTATATGGAGTTTATTTTACTGATGACATAGTGGAAGTTGAAGATACAGCTGCAGTTGGCTGTCAGGACTGTACTCAGGTGCATATGCAGTGTCCATTCTCATCACTTCCTTGGGTGGCCCAGGTGTTATCCAGCTGTTCATACCAATGAAACAACAGACTGACTTGAGACAGAGTCACTGATCAAATTTCTGGCTGGCTTCTTGAGAAACTGTGGTTACAGGGGGTGCTTGAAGTGGGAATTTTAAACAGTCCTGTAGATTCCCCCCAGGCATCTCCTGCTGTCCACAAGCCAATTGATAAGCATAGTTTATATGCTTAAACATGTTGATTAACACCCTGGGTGCAGGACCTGGCTGTTGCAGAGACTTCCCCAGGCAATTCCTGCTGTAGAATTACCCAGACAGTGAATGGGAAAGCTGCTTGTCGATACTTTGCATAAACTGCTTTTGTACTTGCAGACATGCTTACATGGAACAGTCTTTTGCACACAGAAAATTAAAATATTTTGGTTATAGTTTAAGTTAATCAATGGAAATGGATCATGCATTCACTGGAGTGGCCGCATAGGATCACAGCTCAGCTTGCTTATAAAAATTTAGTAGAACTAACTGTTTGGGAAGTCTCCTCTGGTATAGCAAAGAACCCTTAAAATGGACTCCCATCACCACCTGGACAGACATTGACCAACTAGTTGGAGATAATATTCCCCACCTGAGTATCATCCCATGCTAAATATCCCAACAAAATAGTAGGGTTTTTTGCTTTTTATGTTGCTGTTGTTTGGTTTGGTTTGGTTTGGTTCTTTTGTGGGTTTTTTGGGAGTTTTTCTTGGGGTAGTAGGTTTTATTTGAACAGTCTGTCTGCAATTGCCTGTGCAACAGTATATTCTTCTGACCTTCTTCCAAATTCTGATTGGGATAAATCACAATCATGTACCTTATCTTTTGCTTATGCTTTCATTTCTATAGGGAAGAATTCTAAACTTAAAGCTAGAAGTCGTGGTGGTCTTCAATGAGTATTGATGTGATGTAATGCACGTGGAGAGAGGAAGATTAAAGACCTGCACAGGGTGGCTGAAATATGTGAGTTGAACCAATGCCTTATTTAAACTAGGCTCATATCACATCCTAAGGCAAATCTTCCCTCCCTTGAAACATAGCAGTTTGTGACAGGGAAATCTGAAGATCCTCTGCCTACATGAGGCAGATATTGAGAGAGAAATATTCAGACACCAAAAGAGGGCATTTTGTGTAGGAAAGGACTAATCAAGTTAAGAGTTTCACAAACATTTTCTCAAAGAATAATGCAAATGTTTTGGATATTTTTTATACAATGTTTTACAAGGATTTCAAAGTGTAAAGATGTCTGGAGCAAATATTAACCTAATAAGAAACTCAGTAGAAGATGTGCTTGAGTGTTTGGGGTTTAATATGTCAGTCCACATCATCCTACTTTCGAATATTTAAAAATTCCAAGATAGGAGAAAAACAAAATCATATGACCAAAAGCAGTCAATACTGAACTGTCAAAGCTGACATTTCATGGACAATCCTAAGATGGTATTTATATTAATAAACTACTTGGAAGATGTTTACTTGTCAAAAATATCACAGAAATCAGAACTTATTAATTAATCATATGCAAACAGAAAATAAGAGCTACATTTACACTGTAATATAGTTTGACTAGCTCCAAAATAAAACCTGATATCTAGGGGGGTTTGGAAGTGATTAACTATAAAAAAAAAGGAAGAGAAAAAGCAGGGAAGAAAAATCTCTTAGAGCAACTGAATTTATTGTAGTCAAAAGAGGAGTAGAGCTCCAGGTTAAATGTTGTACTAATGCCCAGTCTCGCCCCAACGCCATAATTTCAGTAATCAAATATTATTTATTTATACCATGTCTCTTTTGCACTAGTCTTAGGCATACTAAATATTTACAATTCAATCTTCAGTTTATAGCTTCACATTGGCAACAGCTTTTTAAAATATTTAATAAACTACTCTACTTAGCGGCTTATATATAATTTGGGAGTAATGCAACAGAATTGCTGGCAAGCTATACCACCTCCTAGGGTGCTTCTTCATTGCAGAACAAACCAGACTGTTATTACTCTAATCAGTATTACAATCTTATATGACATCTGAGAGCACATTGAACTGTGTAACACAAATCAGTGGATTCCGTATCCTGATATATTTGTGTGTGGTATGGAAGATGGCTGTTTGGTCTGATTCATGATTACTATTCTTTTTCTTGAGCAAATATGGACCCTGTTTTTATTAGAATAGATAACATTGAGACTTATACCTGAACAGTATCTTTAAAATAAGATTCAGCAATATTTCAGTGTAGATTCTCTTGAGTCTTAGTTTTGCATGCAGAACCTTGAGCTTTGCAAAATGTAGAGACATCATTAATTGAGCAATTACAATAATAAATTTTAACTAGAAGGAAGCACTTGCTAAACTCTTGAATTCTTGTAGATTTCTTGTTCCTAATAATTTCTTTTATAGGGCTGCAGCATGGATTGAAATATGGAAAGAGACAGAGCACCCTATGCAGTAATCTAACAGTGTAAAGGTACCTGTCCTCTGCCTTGCTGTGGGGAACAGCTGAATTTTAGGAGCAAAAAATCATCCAGTTCTCAATACTTGCTAATTGACTGAGTATTTGACTGCTGGTCCACAGGAAGAAGGAAAAGAAAAAAGGTTGGGAGTGGGAAAGACTATGCAGAAAAGGCATATGCAAATCATCTACAGCCTTTAATTTGTTGGAAGTAGAAACTTTAATGCTCATGCAGTATCAGCTCTACAGTATTCTAACAGACCTTGCAGCTGTGAATTGCTTTTGCCACAAAACCAATTCAAAATTCAATATTTGTTTTGGAAAAGGCCAAATCACTGCAGAACTCTGTTGTCCTCTGCTTACTTGAGAGGGGAGGTCTGAGACTGCAGATAATTTGTGCCTACCAGGCTGTGGAGGAAGGAGTCCTCCACATAATAATGAAAATCAGAATCACAGACTTTTAAAAAGTAATCAAGCTTAGCTTAGACATTCTTGCACATATAGAAAGTTGGACATATTTTGCATCTGAAATATCATTTTGCTTCTGGCTCTTTTAATAAGTCATGGTGAATGTTTAATGATGTTTCTTAAAAATATCCACATTAACTAAGCATGACCCCTTATCTAGGGCAAGAAAAGAGAACACTTAAGTTAATGACCCAATGCCTGGGGAACCCTATATTCTTTAAAGTACAGAACAAGTGAGGACATTTATAGATCTGGTGGGAGATAATAAAAAGTGCCCGATTTACATTGAAAGTCAACAGGAGTCCTCTTTGGACCTCTAAAAACCTCTCTTTTCATCAAGTAATGGGAATGCACACAGATTATGTCATAAAGTTAAGTGCACAGATAAAGGCATTTGGGAGGGAGAAAAAGTATCCTGTACTCTTCATAGGCAAATTTTGACTTAGATGAATAATTTTCCACTTCTATATATAAAATGCCCCATCAGGTGTCAACAGAGTAATTTAAGATTGCTCCATTTGTGTCCTGAGAACACACGTGATATGGCTAACTACTCCTGCACTTCCCAGCAGTTTTAGCTTCTCAGTCTGGTCTTTGTGCAAAACAAAATCCGGTACTTTTGTGGGGAGAGATAAAAACATGGTTCTTTGGGGTTACAGGCAGTCTTTCCTATCCTGAGGCACTGTTGTCCTCACCCTGTATTCTTCTCACTTCTCTTCAGGCACTTCATGCAGAGGTCCAAGCTAGAAGCCTGGTTGCCCTATGATTATTGTCTATGGGCACTGCAGAGAGAGAGAGAGGCTCCTCAATGGGCAGTGCAGCCCACTGGTGAGTTTTACCATCTTTCGTGCATGTCTATCACTCTGGTTTGTAGATGGAGGACTATTGTTGCAATGGCCATAGGAATAACTAAGTTCAGGGTATGATGTGGGGTGACTCTGGGCCTGCAATTCCTTTCCTGGATGACTACAGAGAAAGGTAGGAGAAAGTGATTCAACTTCCTGCTGAACTTCTGGCTTTTACATGTTTGAAACAAGAGTTTAATGGAAATTTACTTTAGTGAATAATACCGTAACTCTGCTTCTTGTTATAAAGCACTGAATAAAACTAATGTTTTATTCATCAGAATAACAGCAACCTTTTCTATTTTTTGCCATAGAAAACATACTTTCTTTACTAGTTATCCCTTTTGAAACAACCTGTGATTCTGTGATTTTAAACTCATTGCACTATTTATTTTGAAGACAGTTAGATGCAAATTACTGCTAGTTCCCTTTCCAATAACTTTTTTGTTTTAGATCACATTCTTCATTAATGGTAAATTTTAAGATTGAAGTTAGCTTATCCAGGAAGATCAGTGATATTTCTAAATGCTTTTGAAACTTTTGGGAGATATCATTATCCTATAAAAAGGTCACAAACACAAATACGGTCAAGAGCATTTAATCTCTCTCACAATAACTTTGCTGATGAAGGGCAATGAGAAATATACGTAAAAAAATCAAGGGATTTCTTTTCATCTTTATGATCCTGACAAGGTATATAAATCCACTAATGTACAAGTTTAACAGCCTCTTTTGGTTACAATACGTTGAATGGTAGTTTAGCAGGACAGAATCCTTTCTTTAAGAGATATAGAAAAGGTTTTCAGTTTTTTTCTCATCCAGAGGACAGATGTTTCCAGACAGAAACAGAATGTTGAGTTTCATTAGAGACCCATACAATAACTAAGCTGTTTCAAAGAAGTAATTCATAGCCAAATAGACCGTGTATCTCTTGTCTTGGCAATGAGACATTTGGGGACATAATTTCAGAAGTATCTTTAAAAACAGAACAAAAAATCAGGACATGCTTGCTGTTTTGTCAGGACAATTACTCCCTTTCTAATAGTTCATTTGAGGTCAATTATGGGTGCACTATTCTGACCAAATGGGATTCATTGAAAACTTTTTCAAAGCATTTTCATCTTAATATGAAGAGAATATGCAGTTAATTTCTCATAAATGGGAAATTTCAAAGCCAGATCTTAAAAATATTTACTGCTTGTATTCTAGCAATTGGCTTCAATGCATTACACATGCACACACTTTCTGGTATATGTTAGTATATATGCTAGCACACATATATATGATATAGCTCTGTTCAAATATGTGTACCATATGTGGACCCTCTTCAGGACCTAGAGCAAGGGTTATACTTAATAATTTAATGCTCTGTTTTTGAATGAGTTAAAAAAATGTAACATGATACTTAGTTTTCCACATGGAGTACTGCATCCAGCTCTGGGGTCACCAACACAGGAAGGATATCAACCTGTTGGAGCAAGTCCAGAGCAGGGCCACAAAGGTGGTCAGGGGGCTGAAGCACTTCTCCTATGAAGAAAGGCTGAGAAAGTTGGGAATGCTAAGTCTGAGGAAAAGAAGGCTCTGGGGAGAACTTAGCAAAGCCCTCCGGTACTTAAAGGGAGCCTACAAGAAAGTTTGGGAGGGAAAATTAGCAAGGACATGTAGTGATAGGGAAAGAGGGAATGGCTTTAAACTGAGAGTGGGTTAAAGTTGGATATTAGGAAGACATTCTTTACGTTGAGGGTGAGGCACTGGAACAGGTTGCCCAGAGAAATTATGGCTGTCCCATACCTGGAAGTGTTCAAGGCCAGGTAGGATGGTGCTTTGGGCAATGTACTTTAGTCAAAGGTATCCCTGCCTATGGCTAGGGATTTGGAAGTAGTTGATCTTTAAGGTCCCTTCCAATTCAAACCATTCTATGACTCTATGATTCTGATTGGTTTTCACTTTCACTTAGATTGGCTCACAGTTAAACAAATTGTCATAATACTAGCTGGCATCCATGGAATTTAGCATTCCTTTTAATAAAGTCCATTTGAATTTTCTTCTCTATCCCTTTGTTTTTCGTCTTTTCTATTCTGTTGAAGAGAACATGGATATAATGACATATGCAACTTGAATGGTGCAAAGTTTCAAAACCTGTAAGAGAAGCTCTGGTGCGTCAGAATAAAACCTCATTCATTTTCTTTGGCATTTCACCTCTGACAGTGGTCATACATAGACAACTAAAAAAAAGTAATAAGAAGAGAGCAAGGATATAGCAAAAATTTTCTAACTGCTTTGTCAGCCTCCATGTACATGTCTCCATATGGCCATATGTTTAATAATTCCCAATAGTTTTAATTTCTCTGAATCTACCTATCTGCCTGCTACCCACGCACAAATTTAGCAACTGCTATATCGGTGTCAAAAGACTAACAGATTCATTTCACACTAAGTTATAAATATTTTGCAGATATGTTCAACCCTCCCCTGTAGACAGTCTGTAATTTCTTTCTCAAGGGCAACCAGATAGAATGCCATATTCTTGCAAGTCTAATATATTATGTAGGTAATCAACACGTCCTTTAGAAAGCAGCCAGAGTTAAGGCAAGAGATTATATTAAAGTATTCTGAGGTAATCAATTACAAGGTTATTTTCTGAAATGTAATGGGTTTGAAATTTTTCAACGCTTTTAATATATTAATGTGACTTAAAAAATTCAGTTACTAGATTTCTGTTCATTTAGAGGTCTTTAGCATAATTTCGTCCATTCCATTTACGAACATTTAAAAGAATACATATGGAAGTTGCCAGTACACTTAGAAACTAGTACAAATTCAACTAGATGACGTATAATGTAATTATATAATTTACCTATTGCTTTTTTGTTCCTTTGGGTCCCTTTTCCTACTCATCTACTTTTCAGTCTAGAAATTAAACACATTCTCGCTCTTTTTCATGTGAATACACTGGACAAAGTTAAAGAGTGGGATGTAGCATATTGATAAATTTATGAAAACAAGAGGAAAAAATTATAGAATTGCCTGCAGAAATCTAAAGAGAATATAAAAGGAGTTTAGATTAGTGCAATATACATATTAATGAGTCAGAATAAGGTATCCATTTATATCATTCCAATGTCTTCAATCCATTTCTGAAGTTGGTCCCTGGTGAGGAGGCTTAATTTAAAACATAGAAATGCTCTCCAAGTTCCTGAACTCAAAGAGAATGCAATTAACATCACTTGCCAAATTAGTCCATTGCTATTTTTTGAGACTGTTGGCAGAAACACAGGTGCTTATGCTGTATCTTTGAGATCAAAACACACTGGAAAATGTCCTGTCCATTGCTCTTTTCCACCACAGTTCTCAGTTACTGAAGATGTTTACTACATATTTATTTGTATGTAAAATAGGAAGAAACAACATTAATGCTTTTATTCAAACAAAAATCACACACACTAAAATATGTAGTGATAACTACAATCATAAAGTAATGGCCTACAGTGTAACCAATGATGTTTCCATAATTATTTCCTATGCTAATGATAGACAAAAAAGTTGTGTACCTGTTTAAAGATAACTTTTGGAAAATTTTGACATTGCAGTATTGACTTCCATGGCTACTTTATCAAGACTTTGCATTTAAATTAGAGACATGGTTCCTCAAACTGGGAAATGAGTCATTTTTACTTTGCAATAGAAGTTTTGTCTCTTCAGTTTATCTGAGATTTCAGTCATTTGATCAAGTAGCAGAAATAGTACTCTGATTTAGGTAGGTGGTTACCCAGGTTTAGATAATCTCCAATTTAGCCATCTATCATGCCATATCTCCACAGCAGCTGTTTCTCTTCAGTTTCCTTTATAGTGAGAGGAAAAATGTATTTCGTTTTAGCAGAGACACCAACATGAGGTCAAGGTAAAATGTGAACTAGTCTAAGTATAATAAGTAGCTATCAGTATAGACCTACATTTATTCATCCAGGCATATTACTACAGGCAATATTGAAATGGGTGGTTTGTAATATTTTACAGATTAAAATCTTATTTGCATAACATGTTTAAAAAGTCATACTCAATAATTACAAAGGAGTTAATATTTGTTGCAGGATGATTTGCACAAATGAAATAAGATTAAATTAAATTTGTTAAAATGCTTACTATCCTGTAGCATAAAGCTTCTGCACATCCTCAGGAATACTATTTGAACTGGTAATAATCAAGAATCTCAGAACAAGTGTCAAGGACAGTATAGATATAGAATAAAGCTTATGCATTTTCTGTAACAGTGATTCCTTTTCTTCAGGCTTAATACATACTGGAGGATTAAGGGTATTTGCAGACTGTCTTTGCATTAATTATGTTGATGGATGTCCTTCATGTCATTATGAGTCATCATGTAATTTTTCCTGTGCAATACAATCTCTTTTCTAAAATCCTCTCTTTTTTCTTGGGCAACATTTTGAAATTTGTTTTTATTTTTTCACAGAAGACAGAATGTGTAAGATTGGAAGGGCTCAACCTCCCTGCTAGGGCAGGGTTATCCTAGACAGAATCACATCCAGACAGTTCCTGAAGATCTCCAGTGAGGGAGATTCCACAACCTCTCTGAGCATCCTATCCCAGTGCTCGGTCATCTACACAGTAAAGTAGTTCTTTCTCACATCCAGGTGGAACTTCCCATGCATCAGTTTCTGCCTGTTACCTTATTGCTTGGTACCACCAATTTTCACTTAGTTTACCACCTTTGTTTTGTCTGAGAAAATCTTTCCGTCCCCAGCTGTTTACATTGAAAAATCTGACTTGCACTTTGCATTTAACTCACTTCACAGAAATATTTGTAAGTAGGATTTGTGCCAACATGTTTATTTATTTATTTTCATCAACCAGAATACTGTTTAATAAAACTGTTGTAAGTAATGACTTTGAAACAAAGAACATCCAAGAAATGTAGAAGTTTGTCTGATGCACTTGAATACTAGTGAAATGAAATGAACATCAGTGCCATCTTTTAAAATACCTACAGGTACTTCCTTCCCTTTTTTCTTTTGTTCTTTTTCTGGGTTTTTTTCTTTTGTTTTTTGGGTTGGTTGATTTTTGTTGTGTTTTGTTTTTTCTTTGTTTTTATTAATATTAAAAATGTTAAATTTTAAGGCTAGTAGGTTTTGCCTTTTTTTTTTAAACAATGTAAAACTAATTTTGCTTTGTCATTTTTCTGTATAACTTCAAAATACTCTGTCTTTGAAAACATGGGACAGGATTATTGTTATATTACTCTCCAAATGACAGTCTTATTTTGTTGCCATGTCTTTACAATTCTCATGTTATGAAAAATGTATCCTTAATTGCATTAGACTATTGTAAGAGAAGTCACATAAAGAGTTTTACGTAGTAATTTGCTTCCTTTAAAATGTGTTCCTGTTACATGTCAAAATGTGGGGTTCTATCCATATCTATGGTAAATAAATTGTTATAAAAACAGTAGAAACAATCCCAGCATTAACAGTAATAGATTGCTTTTTAAGGAAACTTACAGGATTCCTGGAACTAGCTCTTATCTTCCTCATGGGTACAGTGGGGCTTTGCCAAGTCCTGAAGTCAGATACTCTTATTTCTTGCCAAAGTGTCAGATGGTGCTGTGCTCTGAGTTGTGCAGCGATGTTGAGGGGAGAACACAACTTTCATTGCAGCTCAGACCTACACATTAACAGAAGAGGGTTTTTCTTCATAGGGCCCAGTACGTGACTCAGACAATACACACTGTGGCTAATGTGGAGTGCTGTGGCTCCTTCCATGGCTTTGTGGCCCACAGGCATAAGGACGTGTGTACCAAGCAGAGAAGCTGTGGTACTGGCTGCCTGGGTGTGTGAGGGATGCTTCTCACCTCAGGACTGCAAAACTGAAGGCAAGATGCATGTGCCTGATGCTCAAGGTGTGAGGCTGGGCAGTTCTGTCTGGCTTCAAATGAACTGTAGGTTCTTTATTTGTAAAACAAGGATGATCTTCTTTGCTACCTTGCTCTGGGGAGATTAAATATGTTCCTGGTTAAAGTTTGGTTTAATATGTTATTTTATATATATATACTGTTTCTAGGTTTTTAGGGTTTTTTTTTTTTTTAATGCTGTTTCTAGGTTTCTGGGTTTTTTGGGTTTTTTTAGTTTGTTGGTTGGTTGGTTGGTTGGTTGGGTTTTTTTGTGTAAGGAACAAGTAGGTATTGGTTGTCTGAATTTAAATTAATAGTAGGTTTTCAAAACACACTGAAGACCTTTACAAGGCTCCTTTCATTATGAAGCACGTACACAGACACCTCAAAGCTGCTTTGAGATGCTTCTAGTAAGAAGTTGTAGAAGCACAGGGGTGGAAGGATGATTTAAATTATGACAGGTCTAATAAGGTTCTTAGTGCTGAAGGGAATGATTATTTTGATGGCTAAGCTGAAAAACATAGGACAATAATAATGTCTGTATAAGAAACTCTCCGTGAAAATCAGTTCTATCCTTCTTTGGACTGAGTAGTCTGCAGACAAAGACTGAGTCCACTGGTGATGTTGCAGTGCCATGAACCTGTACCATTACTACACTTTAATAAGCTAGCTCAGGTTCTTGAAACAGTATGACCACGTTAGAATAACTCTCCCTGGGCTATTTTGTCCTGCTGAGAAGCAGGATTTATTGCCTAGACAGAGCATGGTTACTGCTTCCATGACTTCATTTATCTCCTTCAGTTTCACTGAAATGTGCCAAATAAATATCCAGCTGTCCAACTCTATAAGAAAACTGGCCTCATCCTTAAAAAAGAATTTTAAATGTACTTAGTGTGTAATTCACTGTTGGAAAATACCCCCAAATGTGTGTGTATAAACCACAGCTGGTTGAAAATCATGTAGAGTTTCATTTTGAAAATATTGATTTATCAAATGGATCTGGTTAGGGTTAAAGGGGCAGAAAATATTTGACTTCAGGATTTTTTTCACTTATTCTAGGAGCTTCTTTTCTATTTCTATGCAGCTTGAAAGCCCTATTACCATTGATCCCTGCAAAGTTATCAGAGCCCTTTATTATCATTGCATCAATGCTGAGAACCTGGAGCTAACCAAGAGAAATGAAATTATTTATTTTGTTTTTTTGGCAGATAAACCACAAAATGTTACTGCACCATTTCTGGCAAGAGCACTTGGTGATGCATGCAAACAAGGTCTGTTATAATGAACTGCTGGCCAAGAGGAGGCAGCAGAATTTAATCTTAAGACTTAGGTCCTCTTGAGCATATGGTGCTAAATAAGTATCTTTCACAGCCCAACTAGTAATGAGAACTAATCTGAAATGAGCTAGCAGCAAACTGCAACAGACCAAATAGGAGAGACATATTCCATATTTTCAGTGGAGAGTTAATAACATTTTTAAAATTTAAAGTACATTGTTGACATTTCAAGAGGTGGATATGAACCAATGGAATGTCATAAAATGAAAAAAAGCCAGGAGAGGTCAAACAGTAGAAGATTTTGGCATAATAAGCATTACCATTATGCTTTTGTTTATATCACGCTTCACTTGTATCATCCATATCATGACCACTGCAGCGTAATCAAAAATCTGTTTCTAATATGTTCTGGAAGCCCTTAAAACATTTGGATCTTGCATCTATTCTACCACTGAGACCCAAATGTGAAGGCTGAATGGAAAAAGTTAATGTCCTGTTAGATGAATATTTAAACCCCTGCACATACAGAGAGAAAGAAATGATGAAGGAAAGAAAAGAAAGGAAGAATTAATTGCTATACACACTACGGCTCAGCAAATTACACATCCTTGAAGCCGTTTCAAAAAAGTAGGAATGCCTAACACTGAAATTGCATAGATAGTGTATTTTACCCAAGTGTTAGCACAGATGCTTGTCAAAACATTGTTTGAAGGGAAGACCTGGCATATAGTCAAAATTTATACCTTAAAGTACTGGAAAATTAGGAAAAGCCATCTTGACATTAAATTAAGTATTTTGTAGACATCCAGTATAAAATACTAAATAATTGCAGGAACATATGCTTGATCATTGTGTTCCAGTTGCAGACCAGGTGTGGTATTGCTTTCTGCACTGACTGCTAATAGCAGCTTAGAGCCCTGCTCTTAAAATATTTTATCCTGGTGGTTGTGAGGAACAGAAGTATTTCTTCTATGCCTGGATTGCAAGAACATCATAGAACCAATAAAGGCATACTTAGGCAAACCACAGAGGTGACAGCACTTGTATAAATATACAGTGATAATCTGGATGTGTTTGCACGGCAAACACCTAATGCCTGGGGAAGAAATACACACACACACACACACACATATATTTTATATATATATAACCTTTCTGGTCCAGATAAGTTTCACTCTTTGTAAAATTTCTGTCTTCCTACTAGAATTTAAATTATTTCTAGATGAATTTCTTGTGAAAATAATTTCTCGGTTTATTGTGGGGTTTTTTTTACATCTTTGACAGACCTTAAAAAAAGGAGATTGAGGTTTAATAATTTTGCATTTTATGAACTTGAATGATTAAACAAAAAAAAAGAATTTTCAGCAACTTGCTTTCTAAAATGCAGGCAGGCCCAACAGCAATTATTGTGTTTTTTTCATGGTGCTGGGATAAAATAGAAAATAAGAAAAGATTAATACTGGTAATACATGAAAGATGAAAAACAAAGGGATGACAGAAAGGGGGATGACCTAGGTGTGTAGTCTCTCCATAGAAATCTTATGTTCTTTGTATTTAAAAATATATGCACATATAATTTAAGTAACACACTGTTTAGGTAGTTACTTTAGAAGTGTAACTTTCAGGCAGAACAAATTCCTTATTTGTCTTGCTTTTTTTTTTTTTTTTTTTTGCTGTGTGGTTTAGGTTCTTGGAGTCCACTTGGCCAGTAGAAAATATCACACTTTAAAAAATTAATTGTAACCTTGTTAAAACCATAGGATTATTTGTGCTCCTCTAAGTAGCTGAGCTATACATGGGGCTGAAATATTGTGAAATCCATTCAATAAGAAAAAATAAGCCTCAGAAAAAAGTGCTGGTTTACCACACTCTTTTGGCCCTCAATCTACTCTCATCTCTTCTTTTTTGTAAATTTACTTCTACAATGAAGGGTATTTACAGGTGAGCACATGTAAGAGCTGTGAAGCTGCAACAGGCATTGATTCCTACATTAGGGCAGGGAAGTAAAATGGAGTGCAAGCATGTACGCATTTGTAAATACCATATGTATTCTCATAGTGTTAATGATATAGAATCATAAAATTATTTATGTTGGAAAAGGATTTTAAGATCATCAAGTCCAACCATTATCCCCACACTGCCATTTCAACTACTAAACCATGTCTCTCAGTGCCACACCTACACATTTTCTAAATACCTCCAGGTGAGTCACCAGCTTCCGGGAGCAACATGTGTCAATATTTATTAACCGTTTAGGGGAAGATGTTTTTGCAGCTGTTCAATTTAAACCTTCCCTGGCACAACTTGAGGCCATTTCCTCTTGTTTTGTCTCTGGTGGCCTGGGGAAAGAAGTAGATCCCTACGTGGCTACAGTCCCCTTTCAGGTGGTTGTAGAGAGTGATAAGGTCATTCCCGAGTGTCTTTTCCTCCAGCTAAACAACCCCAGTTCCCACAGGTTCTTGTCATAACAATCATGCTCCAGACCTTTCACCAGCTCCATTGGCCTTCTCTGGACTTGCTTCAGCATCTCAATGTCCTTCTTGTAGTTGGGGGCCCAAAACTGAACACAGGATTTGAGGTGCTTTGTGTCCCAATTGGACAAGGTCCTCTGACCTTAACCAAATAGCATGGGGCTGTTCTGTTGTCCCTTGGAGGTTTCTCTTATCATTTTTATCCATGCAAACATATTTTAATTTGGATGCATTCCAGGGAGGCAATTAAAGAACTGCATAACTTTTGGTGTATTTTAATTTGTTCTTCAAAGCAGCACTTGCTGATGTGGACTAATCAGCTTTTATGTGCCAGTGAAAGCACAGAACGTGATGACAGATGGTAAGCCAGAAAAAATCATGTAGCTAAATACCCACTGTCATTGTTAACGTAGAGAGTGACAACTTTGGTGTCATTTTGTACAGGATAGGAGAGTTTTCCTTTAGCTATAGCTAAGTGCTCAAGATATTATGGGCTGCCTGCAGCATGGTGTACTTAAACATGAAACATCCAACTGACATATCAATGAGATAGTCCTGACGAATGCTACAAGTTCAGTTAGATGAGACATAAGGTTTGTGGCAATGTCACTGTGGAATGTCTAATTTCTTAATCAGTGCATCTGTCTTTCCTTGTCCTCTCATAATGTCCATCAGTAGCCATTTATTCACATTAAACTTGAGGGGAGTTATTTCAGGTGTCTAATTAACTTATTTATTAATAAATAATAATAAATATTCCCTAGGGGGAAGAGAATCAAGCAAGTTCTGCCGATATTTCTGCTCAGTATTTTAAGGAACCTACAAGACACAATATGGTTTTTTTCAACTAAGGAATGTGTGCCTAAGAATTCTTTCAAACAATTGAGCTCTTGGTATCAGGAACATCAAAGGAGAGATGCTCTTCACATTAATGTTCCTCCATAAAACCAGAATTTAATGCAACTGCACAGGTTTTAAACTATGATCTCTGCAGTACAAAGAGATTTCTACTCTAAGAATTTAATTACCTGCAATTTTATTTTTAAAATAGTGACTTGTCAATCTTTTCTAGAAAGAAAACATTAAGATTTAGGGTAGGAGGGTGGAAAAAGGAGGGTGGTATAATTTCAAAACAAAGCCAGTCTGAACACCCATCTTCCACCCAAATTGCCAGTTTTACTCCAGATATATGGTTCCTAAACACAAGCGATCACATTTGGCACACTGAAATTAACAAGTAACTGATGGTAAAGTTTATTTTGAGGTGAAGTTTCTTATCTTGCATAGGCAAACATTTCATAGGGCATTGTAGAGAACTCCTTATCTCCACTGAATATGTTGAGATTCTTTTATTATTAATGAACATTTGATCTCTTTGGTGTTTTCTGACCAACTCTTTCTCTCAGATACTGTTTTCACAAATGCTTTCTTGCCTCAACCCACAAGAGACAAAAGGTTTTTCAAAGAAATCACACATATATGAAAACCAGTTAAATAAATTAACAGCTTGCCATTGTTACTAGCCAAAAAATTTTCAATGAAAAATCTTTTCATGTATTCTAATATCTTTGAAAGCCCAAAAAAATTTAAGCCAAAATTGGTACATAAATTATTAAGTCCATATTGAGGTAAACAGAATGAAGGCAACGGTTTAATCTTTTATCTTTATCTTTCTGAGCAGCTGACAGAAATACAAGCAAGAACAACATCAGCCAAAGTCCCCTCCCATTAATCCCAAATGGTTCTCTGATTTTCATACTGACTGATTTTTGTGCAGCAGTCTAGGGGAAATATACTTTTTTATGCTACTCAATTGCAGAATTGACTCCACATGAGAAAAGAAAAAAGGAACAGAAAAGGAGCATTTTGCAGACTTTGCTTATATGCTGTGCTCTTCCAGCTTAAGTGTCCACAGTAAGGTGTCTCTCATTTTCATATACAAAATATCTTCATACATTCTTTGTGGAGATATTCCTGACTTTTCTTTAAATATAGCTTGGATTGTCTCATCCCTTTCATAGGGCTCAGAAAGCAATCCTGTATTTAACCATTTCATGTCAGAAAATTTCCTGGCTGGAAGATTTCCGTCACTGGTATGTTGGCCTAAGAACAGTTGACTTATTCCCCACCACCTAGTTTGCACTCTGCCTTTTTATTAAGCTCTGTCTGACTGTTATATTTCTGCACATTCAGCTATATCTGAAAAATACCTAGAAGCTCTAAATCTGACATTCAGGAGTGGATGCCTATATTGTCCCATTCCCTAGACACTACTGGATTGCCACAGCACTTTTTATGCTTTGCTTAATGCATGTTTTGTTTGTTTTTAAATATGTGCAATTGTCTGGAGGGTTCTTTTTTGCAGTTCACAGCAGAGTTCACACACAGTTCACACACACAAACCCAATGTAGCCAGTCAAATGTAAAAAGAGAAAAGCTACATGGTACTAAGTAATTGCAAAGTAAAATATAACAAGGGATTCCAAAATGTTTCAAATAGATTGTCTGAATGTGTGAAACTTTGTCTTCTCCCTCTTCTTCATTCTGTGATGTATTACAAGTCTATCAAAAACACTGCACTGGACAGGAAAGATAAGCCATCCAAAGATTTGTATAAATGTCATAATTAGAAATTGCATTCTACCCCTTTAAGGGTCTTCACATTTTCCTGATAAAATGATAAAAGAGTCCCAAATAATGCCCTACTTGTACTATGAGGACATTTATTTTATCCAAAATGACAAGGCTTGCATGAAGGAGGACACTACGGAAATCCCAGCAGAAAAGAGGAAGAATCTGTGATGAGCAGAGCTGGAGGGAGAGGAAATAGAGTGCAATATAGGCTGTGTATTGAAATGAAGACTGATTTGATATTTAAACAAGATCTAGACTTGAACTTTTTTTCACATGTTCAGCCTGCTGTCGTGCTTACCAGAATGCTGCTTTCTGAGAAAGATCACATCCAGGTTTGCAGCTTGACAGTCTGATACCTCTTTCCTTGGAAATGCCAGTTCACTACAGCTGCCAGCCCAATAGCAGTGTCAATAATCTCTCAGAGAAGATCAGTAACAATAGCTGGATGAGAATGGAAGTTTGACCCTAGTGAGTCTGGGGTTTTATTACATGAGATTATTTTACTGATTATTTTTGTTTCTCAGCAAGATTTTAGATTGTGCATCAGTTCATTGAACCCATGTGCCTAATCCTCACTCCTGTCTCCCTTCCCCGTTATTTAACTTTACCTCCTCCTGATCTTAGATTCTTCTGCATGATGCAGAATTCTTGACCATCACACCAACTCCGACTTCTTTTTTGCTTTGATTTTGCAGCTAGCACAACTACCAACTTCTTTTCTTTCATCTCAAACGGAGTTCAGTAGTAAACTATTTTTACCCTCCACGTTTCTCCCTCTGAATTTACTTTCTACAATCATATAATATAAAATACATCTTTGAAAAACTGATCTGCTGACTTCATAGAGCTTTATAATGTGCTAATCATTCCAAGATTTGAAATTGCAACAAGGTTTCAACAGAATCTTGAAAGCAATGTAAGCTTTTATATAAGAAATATACTTAGTTTTCCTTTCATATTATTTTGGAATGCCGTAACTATAAGACGCAAAGAGGGCATCAAAATAACACTAGGTATTATATACATCAAAATTTCATCTCCATGATTACTGTCAAAATTATTGAGCAGTGATATGTCAGTTTGGAGGATTAATCAAAGACTTTTTTTTGAAGATCATCATAAAAAAGGAGAAAAAGTTTTTTCCTTCATTCTGGTGGTAATTGCCTTCTGAATAGTTCTAAATCGTCTCTGCTCAGGGTTGGCCTTTAAATCCACATGTCACAAGAACATCATCCTGGGCCCCATTTCCCTACTATTGCAAGCCAAAAGAAAATAATTTTTATGAAAGTGCAAGAACAATGTCAAAATATCATTGTCCTTGTGATTAATGAGAATTCAGTTTTCCCTCTGTTTTGGAAAGAATAAGAGAGGAGTGACCATACCTAAGGAATATCAGAAATACCAGACATAAAGATTTTTCTCAACAACCACTTTTTTAATAACAAATTGGATTTTGTGTTGAACCTGTGGGTACCATTTTCCAGAAAACCAAAAAGGTGTCAGGAAGTTTCCTCTCCTTTTATAGAAACAGTTGACTTTAGCTTTAGATTCAGTGGATCTTTTTGTACATGTTTGCTGCAGTCCGTAAAAAGATGTATTATCAACCACTAGCACTCCAGCTTTTAAAAAAGGCAATAAATATACAGCCTTTTGAAGAAATAAAAATGTTTTCCTCTTAATCATCCAAAAATAACAACTGAGATTGAAGACATGAGGGCACTTGACCTGAACCTTTTTTGTTCCTGATGAATTTTGGGTTTTACAGGTTACTTAATCTGCTACAACCTGAAAAATCAATATCTTCATATTTTACCCTAGCTACCCAGTGCTTGCCTCTATATATCTTCCTGTCAGATAGAAAGCTGTGAAGGTGATAAGGAATCTTGAACTTGGATTAGTACATTTCACAATGTAGATATGCGATAAAAAAATGTCACACCAGGTCAATCAGTCTCCTGCAGAGAAGTGAACTGAATTTAATTTTGGAGTGGGCAAGATCTTGAGCTGACCAGTGTGGCGGGAGAACCTAGCCCATTTTCACATTTTTGTACTTGAATGAAGAAAGATGACAGAAATAAAAAGACAGTGTTTACTGAACTTCATTGCAGATAGACTTTTATTTTAGCTGACCGTGTAGAGATTCAAAAGTAATGAAAAAATAATGACCACAGTACATGAACTGGCCTGTATGATTGTGTAAGTTTCCTGCATCTTTCCCTCTATCCTGCTGCATTACAAAAGCGGTAGCAATGGCCATTAAAGAGAAAATATGCCAAAACATCTTCTCAGACTACCCTGTGCTATACTTTTGTGTACAGTTTTTATCTGTGTCTGGTAAACTAACAGTAATCTGCATAACATTTTGAAAATATGAGTATTGTGTTTTAGGAGATATACATTACTGCCACAAACTCAGGATCAATAAAATGAGATCTAAGTGTTTAAACTTACTTAATCTCAAAAATCTATCAGTTTAAAGAGATGAGGGAACTTGTGTCCAATGTTAGCACATTAAATGATAGGAAATATTAGCTGATATGGGTATCTGAGGAATATTATATATTATATTAATATAGATGTATAACTATAGCTATGTTGCTACAAAGTGTGTTAAGGGCCATAAAAAGCTATTACTTCTTTATAGAGATAATTATTTAACTCGGCAATGCTTGAGGTAGAGGTTTGATATAAATCCAAATTATTTGCTTATACCTTACTTTGCCTGTTTGAACAGAATCTGTCAAAAGGACTATTATTTCCCAAAAGTATTTTCCTTCTACATAACTTTATTTTTGTTCTCATCACTGCCGTAAATCCTCCCTTATTTTGAATAGTGATCAGAAATCTTATCCAAACCATTCTTCATTAAAAGTGAGAGCCTCCACTATGGCTTTCTCAGCCCCTGTGATTTAGTAAATACAGATCTCTTAGTAAATTAGGCACCTATGAATAGTCAGTTTAAATCATAGGAATCACCATTCCTTTGTGGATATGTAAATCATATACCCAGCTCTCACAGTAGAAGCCTGAAGTAGAGGTGATACATAATGCCATATTTAAGATATTCATGCTTGGTTATCTTAAGCTCAATGTTCACTGAAAGACTTGTTAATGTTCAGCCCTTCTGAAAACCAGTCATTTTATTAATTGCCTGGCTAGTGATTTAGTTTACAATAGATTTAGGTAGATTTTAGTTGAACAAACACACCGCCCCTTCGGTGGTTATTCATACCAGCTGGCTTTAAGGTGACGTGTTACCTGTGGTGTTCTCATCAGATTTTGCTTTGACTGAAACTGCCTACTGCTGTAAATTTAAATCTGTAAATGCAGAGGTACTCATGTAAAAGGCAGTTATTCACAGTGCTAATTTGTAAAATTGTTGCTGCTAGTTTTCCTTCTCGGGTACTAAGAAAAACTAGATTTTCTTTAATTTTCAAAATAGTATTTAAATTTTTTCAGTGAATATTCCAGGTAAATGACATCTCTGTCTTTTTCCTGTGTTAATATACAATGGTTGATAATTAGTTTTCAGAACTTATAAAGCAGTTTCGTGGAAGGAAGGGGAGGGAGAATCTGTTCCTTTTTTGCATAACCAGAGGTTTATTATTGATAGGTGAACTCTACTTATATGGTACTATTTAAAATATTGTGTTTAAATCATCCAGCTCCCACATACAGTCTCATTCCCACAAATAGTCAGAAACTGGATCTCAGCTGTAGTATTGTTTTGCTCATCATAATTACAAATATTTTTTCCAATCTGGAGTACATATACATATTGATAGTATGTTTCAGGATGAAAATATATTTCTTGTATTCATCCTGAAAAACTGTCTCTTGAGAGGTTTTATTGAATATTAACAACTGCTGATCCCTCAAAAAAATTTGTTGTTATATCATTTTGTATTTTTATGTCTGTATTGGTAGAAATCTTTAAAAAGCCTATTAGACTTTAGCGATACAGTTTAGAAGCAATGGGGAATTTTATTCCTGTGAGTCACACAACTATAATTACTAAGTCTAAAGTATTTCTTGTTCAAAACTTTTTTTCAAAAAAAGTTCAAATATTTATCTTAAATTTCTGATAATTTTTTATATTCGAATAACATATTTATAATTGACTTTTTTCTAAATCTTAGAACTAAAATTAGAAACACCTTTATGCTCAGGCCAAGTGGCTTAGAGCTTTACAGAGTCATCCACCACCTGAAAACCTTGAAATGTATTTTAAAAACCATTCAGGTTGTATCATAAACCTGCTCTAACAGCATGTTGCTTTGTTAATACTTTTGCAAGAGATTGTTTTTCTTATCTAATTTTAGATGCAGCTCCACATTACACAGATGTTGTACTTTTGTTTTCCTCTGAAATGGAGGGCTTTTTACTTTTTAGCTGGGTTTTTTTTAAGGAAAAAATATCTTTTTCCTACCAAGCCACCAACAGGTATTACTGTGGAAATGCAGCCAAATGAGGTTCCTGCTGTTTTAAAAATATTTTTACAAGCATATTGTGCCTTTTCATGACTAAATCAATTCTTCTAAATGACATTTTTATAGCTGTTTATTAGTATTCCATGTTTATATTTTCACGCATTTAAGTTTTGTCCATATTTGCTTTTTTCTGTTTCAATTATAACTGATTACCATTTTAATATAATCTAAGACAGAAAAATATCAAAATATTAGCACCTTTTATCTAATAATCTCAAACTGTTTTGTAACATTAATGAATGCTAGTTTACAGCATTTTTTTCTGATATAGATAATCCTTGTCATTTCAAACCATTCGGCAGACTGGAAAGTAGATGTACAGTAGGATTAAGTAACTTCCCCAGGATTAAACAATAAGTTACACAGCTATTTTTTTCAAGCAGGGGGAGCACAGCTAGATATATTTCCTCCGTGTATTTGAAGGGAGTAATTTATGTCTCATGTGAGTTACAGGCTTGACAGATTGTGCTTTTTTTGGTCTAGAGTCTTTAATGGGTATCTGTAAACCACAGGTGGCTGGTAGACTGCAGCCCGGGATCCATGACTTCAGGGTATGTTTACACCACAGGTAGTGGAACAACTGAAGGTTGCCTTTACTGATGGAAATTTGAATCCCTTGTCTGTGGCACTGAACAACAGTGTAGCCATGGCAACAGGTCCAGCTGTGCACACGTTGAGCAGGTCTATAGAGGATGCTGAGCACCGTCTTGTGTGTACACAAGAGGAAATGTGAGGATTTGACAAAAACTACTCCATGTGTATCTACACTGGGCACAGTCATTCCTTGCACTGAAGAGAAGAGGGAATTCTGGGGACTGTGCTCCCTCTCTGAGACCACTAGCTCTGAGAAGACCCAGACCCCTTATGAAACTCTCACTGGGCTCCAGTGAAATGCAACAAAACTATGACAAAATCTTGTGATTCATTAGTACAATTTACCCCTCTCCCTGGTTTAGACATCACCATGGGCAACCTTGTAAAGATGATCCAGTGACCAAGTCCAAAATATACTGGTACAAAAAAAACCCAAACCACTCCCCTGCCAAACCCCAACCAACCAACCAACCAAAAGCTACAAGTTAATTTTTGGATCCTTTTGTTGTCTTTCCTTCTATATGTATTTTTTTTCTTTGAGATACTCATTGTAATGCTTAAAGATATTCTCCTTTTTTTTGTTGTTTCAAAAGTATTTGAATCAAGGCAGAAGCTAAGTGAGAAGAACTGTTATTGCAGTTTTTACTAGAAATGCATAATACATAGAAAATAGAAGCACGTGGATGGATGGATAGATGGACATTATGATTTTCTTTAGCTCTTATTATGCCATCTGATGCTTGACAAACTGTAATTATGGAGGACATGATAATTATTTTGATAGGAGGAAATATCTAGTTTCTATTTGTATTATAATCTTTCTAAAGATTCATGGGCCAGAATTCTCTTATGGACTGAAATCAAGATCCAACTTACTTCATCTTTGAAATCTAAATACATGGGGTTTTTCTATTCATTTTTGCTGTTGTTCTGAAAAAGCCGTTGTTCATAAAGCCTTTACATCAAAAGTAACAAATGTGTCAATACAGAAAGACTTTAATGAGGATACAGGTCGTTAAGAAATACCATCTTGTGCTTCAGGAAATTATTGTGATGTTATTGTTCAGAAATGGATGGTGATGAAAGCAAAAAAAAAAAAAGAATTTTTTAATGGCTGTAGGACAGGGAATTCATGCACTGAAGTGGAGATTTCTGGCTTCCCATCACATGTACTTATTGTCTGGCAGAACTGGCCAAGCTGCAGCACCCTTTGCCTAGGATAGGTATCCAGTCAGGTGCATGTGTATACTACCTTCCCAGGCTCCTCACTTTATACCACTTTGCAGCCTCTAAAATGTGTGCCTGCTGTTAAACAAAAAAAAACAAACACAACTTTTTGCACAAGTATCTTTCCTCTTAGCAGTATTTGCATACTAATTCTGACTTCTACTCTTTACTTTCTTGTAAAAAGCAAGCTGGTATGTGTCTCAGTATTTGATCAAAACATCTGGAGTGGCTATCAACAGATGGAAAACATATGTAAGGATAATTCTTCTGACAGGTTTTCATCATTACCCCTGTCTTAATTTTTGCGGTTTAAGAGAATTGTAAGCACATTTATCTGTGAGAGACTGAAAGTCAAGTCAAAAAAAGAGGTTGTACACAAGTGCAAAAGGCAGAGGTTTTCTTGAAAGAGAAGTCGAATAATTTCTGCCTTCTGGCACTCAGGCAGGGGATGCCTAGGACTGAAAAGATGGATGACTAGACACAGGCATTGCAATGGACAGAATCCATCATGCAAACCAGGAAGACTTTGCTCCAGAAAGGTAAGAATTCTTGATGTATTGCCATGAACCCCTCGAGCATTATGAATTGGTAGTGCAGGGAGAGAAGATCTGTGAAAATAAGTAATTTTTTAATCTATGAATCATCAGAATATTCTAATGCTAGTCAAAAGGACTGCATAAATGTTGCACATTTCTTAAATATACAGTGTATATTATATGAGTTGCTCAGTGAATTAAATCAGACCAAGCTGCTTCAGGCTTTATATAAATTGTGTTTAAAACATAACCCTCAGATACAGTCAATCTAACCTCAAGTATGAAGTACTTCAGAGGACCCTCATCACCTTAAGATATTCCTCTAATCTGTGCACTTCCACATTATGAGAGTGATGGCCTGAATTACCTAGAGGAAATGCTTTCTCCTCTCCCCTGATAGAGAGACCCTGTGGAAGCCAAGCATCTCAATTAAATGCCTACAATTAGATGACAGCAACTTAAATTTGAATGCACCAAAAATGTGCATACGTGTAGTGATGCTCAGTGTATAGATCAGTCTACATCCTGTTCAGACATCTTTTTAAGATGGGAACAGGGTAGGATTTCCATACCTTTATATACAGCAAAATAAGATGCCCTCTCAGATTTCACAATGATAATCTATATTTGCCTTGGAGTCAGTCCGTATCAGATAATGAAATTCTAAATGATGGAGGCAGATGCTTTCTCTGCTTTCATGGTATGCTTTAGTACTGCTTAAAACTGTGTTACACATGCCTTTGGATTAAGACCTTCACATGGCAATATTTCCTCATTTGATGTTTCTCAAAATTTGCAGTTCCAATATTTTTATTCCAATCCTTGCATTTCCTTGAGGGGACGATTTGTAATCTACTCCTACTACCAGTCTCTTCCACTCTACCAAGTAATTTCTCCCTTTGTCTTCAAGATGTCAAAGAACAACTCAAGCTATGTCTTATTTTTGGAGGGCTTATTCCATTTTAGATAGTTTCTTGATGGACTGTTAGCCAGTTTCTGTGGTACTGGCCAGAAGTAAACTGGGTTTTTATTATTACCTTATTTCAGCACTTTGAGCTCCAGTTCAGCTCTAAAATCAGAAATTTGACAAAGCTTCAGGTTTCTTTCTGTTTTAGCTGAAATCATTTAGTCTTTTCTGTATTCTAGTACTACAACCCAAGGCAAAATGAAACCATGTTCTTTTGGTCCTGTAAGTTGTCCCTTTTGCCCTCCAGTTTTGGAAAAAGGTGAAGGTAGAGGATGATAGTGAGAAGCGAGACAAAGCAATAAAATCTATGAAAGCTACTCTTAGACTGTTTTTCAGATGCATTTTAATGTAAGTAGTTAAATCCTACCAATGAATGATTCTTAATATATGTGAAAAGAGAGACACAGCCTTATTAAATTAGAATTTAATTAGATCCTTAATTGTCTTATTTCTTGAAATGGCTTGAATATATGTGAACTTAAAAGGACCAAGACAAGAAGCATCAATAACTACAACTGTATTTGAGAGTGGTCTTGTTTTGATATGAAAAATTGTAGTGTGGAGTGAAAGAAGAGCAAGAAAAAAAGAAGAAAAAACAATAAAAAATGGTCCCTCAAATTTTATGTTTTCTAATAATTAATTTTTTTCATAATATATTAATATTATTATTAACATTGTTATTTTATACTATTTATAATATATTATAACATAATTTAATATATTATAACATAAGAACTTTAAATATTAGTATTTAACAGTATAATGGTATTAATATATTATTTTGGTATAATAGTATATAATAATAAAGAAAATAACAAATAAATTTTGATAATTTAAAAAATAAAGATACTATTAAACCTAATTTTAAAATAAAATTTAAAGTATTTTCCAGAATATCAGACTGTTTTCTGAGAAAAACCCCCACATTTGTAAAAAACAGTTGCAGTTTTGCAGCAGAGAGCAATAAGGAATCTTTACTTTCTGTGCGAACATCACTCAAAGCTTGTTTCCAATCACATAATTGGGTTGTTGCCATGAAATTGTGCTGACCCTTTTTTGCATTACCAAGGGAACATCAGCCCTTAAGACTTATTTAGCTTCATTTTGAAATTTATGTGTTTGCACTTAAATCAATTAGTTGGATTTCTGCAAGATTTCCTAACTAGAAAAAAGACCTTGGAATCTTTTCTTTTTATGCTGGTTTCATAGATATTGCTTGGATACCTTTTAAAAGAACCTTTTAGACTTAAAAATAAATAAATAAAATTGGGAAAATAAGACCTCTGAAAGTGTTTATTCAAAGCAATATTTTAACTCCTGAATCAATTCAGGACACCAACAATGAGAATATCATGAAACACACTGGGGAGCACTGCTGCTAATTGTCTACTTATCCCATATCACAATGAAAAAGGACTGCTTAGGAAAATAACTGAACCACTGGCCATGTAATAGAAGAAAGGAAAAACTATATGACACATAAAACTGAAAGTGGAATTTCTTAATGTTGGTTTGCCAATATTTCAGAAAGGAGAGAAAAATATCTCTGGAAATCTAATATTTTTGCAGCACAGTATAATTTGATTCCCCTGCAAATTTCCCTCACAGAAGTTTTTTTTTCCAGATGGGTTAGTTCACTGTTCTACTCTGTTGACTCAAATGTCACTTTCATTTGGCCTTCTTTAGACCATGTAGTAACTATACTCAGATCTTTAGGAACATTGGCATAATAAAATTGTATTCAAAATATGTAATTGAAACACTTAATAAGATCATAATTTTGTTACAGTGATAACAACATGTATCAATTACTAGAAAAATCTGTAATTTTTGACATTTATTATGTGCTGTGTTCATAAAAAGTAAAGAAAAAGTTTGCATTTATTGAAATAAATATTTTAAGAATACTTCTCTTTTTGAAAGTATTACTGAAAACTTCACCTTACCAAAGTATGAGTTTTATCAACCTTTTTCTGACAAAAAAAATAATATATTTCACCATTCTAAATCCTCTCACGGGTTGCTTTTTTTGGATGGTTTTCATGTGTTTCAATATATCATAAGGCCTGATTTGCAGATGCTGCAGCCTGCTAAAATGAATGCCTTCTGTCTCAGCAAAGCAGTAAAAAAGGTACTGAAGAGCAATGGGAACTCTAGCATGACAAAATGTTTAAGTCAGATAGGTATGGATTAGACATGGTCTTTTACAAGAGTGGCTTGACTACATCACAATCTGGGAGATACCTAAGACATGCATCACCAATTTCTATTAAGTTATTAACTCTAGAGGCAATTGATCTCAGACACTTTCCTGGGGCTACTTTCAGAATTATTCATTGACAGTACTTTAATTAGTGGTATGCTAAGCTTCTAGGATTGTCTGAGTTCAGGGCAATATCACACATTTCATCCGTGAACTTCACTGTCAGTACAGAATGAAATATGTGAGTCAAGACGTTTTTGGTTTTGTTTTTTTTTTTTCTGACAGTGGCAGTGATATAATCTTTCAACTGAATGAAATCTTACAGAGAAAGCATGTGGAGACATTTAGTCATTTACTTTGACTTTAGTGTTTATTGATAAAACACTAGAAACATTACAGCCACTTCATTATATTAAATAAACATATGTCTTTTGTTTTGTTTGTGCTTCCTGGTAAGGGCATGGTGTCCGTGACTAGGATCAGGCCAGAAAGAAACAGAAAAGTATTCGGTCAGCAGCTGTAATTTAAACATTGTATTTTCAAGCTTTGAAAAGACAGCATTGTGAACCTTGCTGTTGTACCTTAAAAATGGCAAACTGAAGACAAAAACGCAGCACTAATTCTACTAATACAATCTTCCAGCAGCAGGCTTTCATATCCATCGGTAAATGTGTATGGAAATTTTGAGTAGGATAATGAGAAGTAAAACAAAACCTTAAAAACACCTTCTCCTCCATCCCTCCCTTCTTCCCAGCTCTACCTCCTCCCCCAGCAGTGCAGGGAGACAGGGAATGAGTCAATTCACCACTGGTTGTTTCTCCCACTGCTCAGGGAGAGGAGTCATTCCCTTGCTCCACTGCGGGGCCCCTTCCATAGGAGACAGTTCTCCATGAACTTCTCCTACATGAGTCCATCTGACAGGCAACATTCCCCCAAAAACTGCTGTAGTGTGGGTCACTCTTCCATGGGGTGCAGTCCTTCAAGGACAGGCTGCTACAGCAGGTGCCCCTCTCTCCATGGGCCTCTGGTGGAGTCACAGCCTCCTCCTCCAGCATGGATGTCCTCTATGAGCTGTGGGTAGATTTCTGCATCCCCATCGATCTCCAAGGGCTGCAGGGGCACAGCCTGAGGTATACCTCACCATGGATTATCATGGGCTGCAGGGGAATCCCAGCTCAGGTGCCTGGAGAACCTCCTCTCACTCCTTCTCCACTGACCTAGGTGTCTGCAGAGTTTTCCTTTTGCATGTTCTCACCCCACTCTTCTCTGGCCAAAGTTACAACTCTGCAATAACTTTGTCTTTCTTCTTAACTATGTTATCACAGAGGCATTACCACCATTTCTAATTTGCCCTGCCTTGACCAGTGGCACATCCACCTTTGGCGCTGCCACAGATTGGCTCTGTCAGACATGGGGGAAGCTTCTGGCAGCTTCTCACAGAAGCCATCTCTGTAGCCCCCACTACCAAAACCCAGGCCATGCAAAACCAATACACAATCCAAACTTAATTTAACCTTGGATGAAAAAGCCTTTTCAGCTTTAAGATTTTTCATAATGAATATAGTGCATGGGAAATATGTCATCTATTAATGGAACATGAAATGCAACAATGCTTATGCACAGTCTGAGTAATGCATTTACCATGTTTACAAAAAGCTGACAAAAGGAAGGGAAGATAATAAATATGTGACAAAAATGCTCAGCTCTAAAAATCAGTGTGGTTCTTTCAACTTGATTAGGTTTTTGAGTTTCATTCCAAACGTAATATTCAAATACCCAAATAAGTGCAAATTATGTTCCTGATAAATAAGGGAAATATTTAAAATAGCTTAAGAGATATTCTTTCCTTGCCTTTTCTGAAAAGAAGGAAGAATGAAAGAAAGGACATCTGAAAGAAAAATTTTATTTTTAGGGAAACTTGCAACATGGTGAAACACTTGAATTTTGAGAGAAAACTGCTGGGATAAAGAAAAAAATCCTGCTCTGTGTGAACTCTAGAAAATTAATATGTGTATTCAATGTCTGTCATTAATAGTGCAGCTCTAGAGGTAGATAAATCTCTTGGTTAGATTTTGCCTAATAAATTCTACTATTTTGAGAAAGTTTCAGAAAATAATGTGTGCATTTGACCCATACTGAATATTCTTGGTTTTTATTAACTAAACAAAGTTAAGGCCCTCAAGCTTTCCTTTGCAGCAGTAGGTACCTGTATTAGTATTCACAATCTCATTAGAGTCACAGCTTAGCTTCAGAAAAGCCACTGCAATGGGTGATATTACACCTTAAATTGTTGCAATTGCAGTCTAATATAAACTCACAGAAAACAACAGGGATTATAGCTTTCGTTCTCTAATCAAAGGTATTTGACACATCTGGTGCTGATTATTATATCAGCAAAAATAATTATATTTTCTTAAAGTTAAGTGAAAAACTACCAGAATTACAATGCCACAGTAATAAAAATGTACTTTTCCATTTTCTTAATGGAAGTCACCTTGTACTGGATAAGAATAGAAGTAAACTATCAATTGATATTTTGTGTTGTTTCTACAAAAAAGAAACTCATCCTGTAAAATCATCTGCTGGGAACTGCATAATACAGTGCCCATACTTACAATGTTATTTCTGAAATGAAAGATTTTACGCTTTCGAGAAATATTTCCTTAATTCTCTCAACTTGCCAAGACCCAAATGTGGAGCAGAATGCATAATAAAAAATGAAAATTAGGGCTATAAAAGAATTACAGACACAAAAAACATAAAACACTGAGAATTGTTAGTTTTGTACAAATAACTCCATACTTATCACCTCGGTTTCATGAACATTTATTTCTTCCATGAAGAATTCTCTGCAGTGAATGCTCAGACACAACAAATTGGCCAAGACCAGAATAGTTTTAAGAATGCAATGAGGAATGTGATGGGGAAAAAAAATAGATATAACTTTTCAGACCAGAGAAATAAAGAACTTGTCAAGATATGCCCACTTTGAAAAAAAAATCTCCCTTGTTTCCCTCAGATTCCTTCCAAAGACAGTTCACCATCCTTTCATGGCTAAATAAGACAAATTCTGGACACTTATTAAAAGGCTCTACGGTTTGAAGACAAAGCCCAGTCCAAATAATGTGCTACTATGTATCAGCAGCAGAAAATTCTTTGCTGTGACAATATAATTTGAAAGATTAAGATTATTCAGAGCTTCTGTTTCTGCCAACATTCTTGGCTCTGAATGGTGAGTGCAGAGCAACAAATAAAAGACATCTGTCTAAAAAGTACAACATTAATGCAGTTTAAAAATAACTTATCTAGAAAGTTATCAAGGAAGCGTTCTGAGGATGCTGTGAAAAGTACGTATCTAATTTTATTAACTTGAACAGTTTAAAAATATTGTCAAATGTCCAGGCTAGACAGTAACACAGAGCAGTGAAAAGCAGGAGAGGCAGCATCGAACAGCTGCAGCATGGCTGGAGTGCAAGCAGGAGGCTTAGATGTACTAACAGGATTGGACCATCAGGCTGATTTGCTATTCATTTCCATCCCAATCCGGTGAGAAGGCACAGGTGGTGTACTGAAGGGACCTACTCATTTTTCAGGAGACAGTCTTTCCACATCAGCAATTCATCCAATAATATGTTGTAGGGCAGGACTAACGTGCTTGCGTTTCAGTGCAGGTAGAACTGGTAAATCTAACTTTGCCAGATTTGGGGAGAGTTTGATGTTCTCAAGAACACACCAATAGTAATTCTAATTTAGAAGTATGTCGTTATAGTTCAAAAAGCAGTCTGATTGTTATAAAGTTTACTTTGACTTTGAAATGGCATTGAAGGAACAAGGAAATGAGCTCTCTCTGTAGGAAATGAAGCTCACACTTATCAATAGCTGATCACTCCATTATGGGAAAGGGAAATTTTTTACTCAGGGAAATAAATTTTTTTGGTTTTGATAACCATTTCATTTGTCTAAAAGGAGAGCACTAGACCATGTAGCCTGAGCTACTCTGTCCATTTTGTGAAGTAAATGCATCCTCATTGAATGTAATTATGTAAATGTATGAAAGACTAAAAACAGAAGAAAATATCTTCAACTTTACAAGCATGAGAGATCCCAATTTGGACATTCAAGATAAGGGTTTATGAAGCCTAAAAAGCTAAGTGAGTAAGGAAATAACGTGGCACGGCTGTATGAACATCTCAAATAACTTGCAGGAAATGTCCTTAATTTCCAGTGCTGAAGAAACACAGTTATAACCCAAATATTAGGGCATTCTTTCAATTTAATGTAGAAGAATTTTGACTGTTGGGGTTTTTTGGCCTTGACTTTAAATGTACAATGATTTTATGACAACAGATTTTTTTTTTCTTGAGGTAGAATTAGTAAGACCTGTTTGAGTTTTCCAAAGTACTTCTCAACACTTCTGTTTACTTCACTTTATGAAGATCATGAAATCATAGAATCATAGAATGGTTTGGGTTGGAAGGGACCTTAGAGACCATCTAATTCCTACCCCCTGAAATAGGCCAGGATACCTTCCACCAGACCAGGTTGCTCAAAGTCCCATCCAACTTGGCCTTGAACACTTCCAAGGATGGGACATTCACAGCTTCTCTGGGCAACATGTTTCAGTGCCCAATCACCCTCACAAAAAAGAATTTATTTCTGATATCTAATCTAAGCCTACCCATGTCCATTTTAAAACAATTCCCCCTTGTTCTATCACTACCCCTCTTGTAAAAAGCCCCTTTCCTGCTCTCTTGTAGGCCCCTCTTCAGATACTGGAAGGCTCCAATAATGTCTTCCTTGGGCCTTCTCTTCTCCAGGTTAATTAACCCCAAGTTCTCTCAGCCTGTTTTCATAGGAGAGGTGCTCTGGCCCTCTCTGATCATCGACATGGTCCCTATGTGTGCATGCGTATGGATACAAAAATATATGCTCAAATAAAAACTCTGCAGTTTTTTACTGGAACACAGATGCCATATAAAACTTGGAAAGTGTGTTTGTATTATGACAAAGAAAAAATCTTCAAAGTTGATTGATGCCTAAGATAAAGAGAAAATAGCAGAACATGCTGTGAGTAGGCACAATGCATCCTTACACATATGTTTAGGCAAACGGCAAATACCAGAACAGTTTGTAATAACTAAAAAAAACCTCAGTACTTCAGTGCTTAATCTTCCTTCACATGTGGCCTTTTACTGTGGTCTGTACATGCTGTGTGGCAACTTTAACGTCCAGTAATATATTTTTCAACCTATACCACATCAAGGTTTCAATACTGGACTTCCTCACAGAGTGTTTTCACTGTTCCTGATTTCTGATTTTATCGTGAGCCATAACATGTATATGATGCTTCTTCAAAGATGCCAGTCATGTAGTTATTGGACTTCGTTCAGTAAAAACAACTTTTTCATCTCTCCACATAATGTAGTTTCTGGAACTTCTGAATGCGTTGTCTAAATGTGTGAAAGTGCCAATCAACTAAGAAACCCAAAGGAATACATTCCCTTTTTTCATAGACTTTCTTGCCAATAGGGAAGTGCGTGGTGTGTATTCTCTGACTGTTGCAGATTTCAGAAGATTATCGATAACCATGCCAATAAGGATTTCCCAGTATGTTAGACAACATTAATGATGTGATTTGAGGACATCTTCTAGTGCCTTCTCTGACATTCATTTGATTTCCTATCAGAACCTCAAATGATCAGAACATCAAGAATAAACTCTGCCTACTGGAACAAAGCTTATGCTGCTATGCATAAACTATTTGCATGCACCTTGGAGCATGTGTCACTATCTCAGTATGAGATCCATGTGCATCTCACCCTGCCCATGTACCTCAGTGCATATACCTCACTTTGTCCTTCTGCAGGCATTATCTACTTAGAAAAAAATTATTGGGGTAGTTTACACGAGGGATCAAACGATCAATCAGCCTTAATTTTGTTGTTATACTTTCTGTAGCATATTCATAGTTGTTATTTATTCACTAATTAGAGACCATTTTCAGTTGCTAAAGAATTCTAGAGAACTACAATACTGCTGATGATAGAGTTTGCTTCTGCCTTGATCCTCATGTTGATGTTTAGTCAATGAAGCCTTATAAGCCTTTCATGCACCAAATGCTGTTCATGCTCTTCAGGTTTCTTATGACATCTTATCATTTCACTGATTTACAGAAAATCATTTCTTCAAGAGCTCCATCCATATGCAGTTAACATCGAATATATCTTGAGTTTTCTAGGTGAGAATGCATCCTTCCACACCCGTTTTTTGGGGATCACGTATCATCATATAAATTTCTTACTTGGACTTAAAATATGATATAAAATAATATTTCCTACTGGTCTATCAGAAAGAAATACTGACATGTAAACATTTTCTCTTATTTGCATCATCCCATGAAAGATAAAAGGATGATGTCCTTATTTCCCTTTTTTTACACCCCCCATTTCAACATCAAAACACTAGTCCAAAGGAGCTGGAATAGGAAAAAGTATAAAAAAGCTTTTAGTTCTTGACACCTTAAAGTGAGAAGATTAAGTGAGTTTTCCCTTGCCACCTCATTATCATCACAACCTGTTTTAGACTCTCTCTGTCAGCTGCTTATGATGTGCATAGGGTGTCCTGTGCTGGAGCCAGTCCTTATCTTCTAACATAGCATTAGTTTTAATTTTATCAGATGTTTGGGATTTCAGATCTCTCTTTGATCTCCAAAACAACCGGTTTTTGAAGAGGTGATAAAACTAATGAATTGCAAATCACTTTTCATAGTTCTGAGATTTAAGTACAGGTATTAGGAAGGATAACACAATACTCCACAGGAAGTTGAAGCTTTTTGAAAACCACTGTGAAGCTTCTTATTAAGAATAATGTTCCTGGAGAACACCTAATTGTCTGGGAAACTAGTGCTTACATTCAGATGCACTTAAAATGTTATGAAAAGAGTTATTTCTAACATTGCAATGTTTCTGAACAATGAATATGTACTTGTAGGCCATGAGGACACTGTAGGACCTATCGTCCTTGTCCCCTAGGAATCCCTAATCCTGCCCACGACCCAGGACCCCATTTCACCCCTCTCAGGAAATGAGCTCTTGCCTCAGTGACATCACAGCAGGACCAGTCTCCACCTCCCTGCAGCTCTGCTCTTCCCAGCTGTGGTCGCCACTGAGCCAGGACCAGTTGTGGGCCCAACATCCCAGCCTAGCCTTGACAGGTTCCCATTCCAGTGACATGCTCAGTGCGTGGGGCTGGGGCTACCCCAGTGCCCCCTTACTGCCCTGCTCCAGTCTAGGATGGTGTGTTAGGACCTGGCCCTTGTGGCACCCTGATCATATATTTTCATTAGCTTTAAAATTTTTCACTCAGTCAACTTTTTAGATGAGCAGCTGAAAAGGTTATAAGAGAACAATGAAGAAACAGAGGTATCATGTACAAGGGGAAAGAAGAAAACATTTTTAATTCTTCCATTGTTACCAGACCTACAAAAACATCTTGGAAATATGAATATTAAAAGCTGAGTTTTCAGATGGAAGGGGACATTGTGCAGCACAGATGGAGATCTCTGCAGATATCTTCTGTAAGGAAATGAGCTGTTCTGTCATACAGCACATCTTTCAGACACGTTAACACAACACTTTACTGATTCTCCACAGACACTTTTCTGAATTAGCTTTTCTTTACAGTGCTTCTCCAGTTCATTTATGCTTTTTCCTCAGTTACTTGAGCATACTTTGTAAAGCTTCGACTGACCATATTGACATTTGTCTTAACGAAGCTTAAGGCAGTCCCAGAGTATTTATTTTTATTTGGTGACACAGTAATGCTTTCGTGTCTTCATTATTGTCTTTAAATAAAATTTCAATCTTCCAAGTACAACACAGAACAATACCATGACAAATTTGGCTCTTCCTTGTTATGGTGTTCAAGATTTCAACTTGATTGTTTGTATTCAGTGTGAATTTCACACCAGATTTTATATCAACCCAAAGAGTAAGTCTCCTGTATTTCTGTTTTCAGTGTTATGCATGTTCTAGATCAGTCTAAGTAATGTTAAGATTAAACTTTATAATGCAATTTATATTTTGTTATCATTTTTTGCTTTCAGTTTTCATTATTTTTTCCTCAGAATGAGAGAAGCAGGTCTTGAGTACATAAGCCTGTCATTAAATCCATAGAAAAAAATATAAAATATTCTTAAAGCCCATCAAAAGCAATAGAGACACAACTATTTTTTATAGAGGTCCTTGACTGTAGTCATGTGTTGCTCTCCCCTTAAATGCATTTTGACTCCCAGCCACAGGTCCCCAAATAGCATTTCATTCCTGCAGATCAAACATTGCAGTGTTCAGAACAAACTAAAAAAAGGTGAACATCTTATTAAGGTGAGACACATCTGACTGTGCAGACTCAGTCTCTTAATCTCCCTGCCATCACTAGTGTCCCTTGGGCATCAACCCTCAGGCAGGGCTCAAAGGAAGCCTGTGCTGAAATTTTTTCCACCGACCTGGCTGCTATAATTCAATTTTCTTCTTCTAAGAACTTCACATCTCTCAGCAGCAGTTGGCTTTGGAGAAAAGTGGGAAGTGGAAACAGGAGGCGTCATGAGCAGATTGTTCAACTCCATCATAAGAATGAGTGCTTTACAAATGCCCTCAGCACTTTAGTGGTGCTGCAGAGAGCCAGAGAACAGAGCAATGTCTACAAATATCTAATGAGCTCATATGACATTGCTCGTGATAGAAGGTCATGCTGTTCTTAAGAAATCCTATAGCCACTGAGATTTTGACTCTGCCCAATTCAGAGGTGCAAAAAATAACTCTTTAAACACTCTGATTTGACTTGCAAGACCAAAACGAAAAGAGATAGCTCCACAGCTGGCACAAATGCAGAAAGACAGGAAACAATCTCACAGGGAAGCACTGGCCCCTCAGAGAAGACAGCCTCCTCTACATTGCTAACGGCAAGTGCTGTCCAGCAGTCATCATGTTTCTCCTCACTGCAAAGATATCATGGTCACAGTAGTGACCGTGGAACAGCATCTATTTTATTTTCTGGTTCCTCCATTTTGTGCTGTTTCTTAAAGAAAAACAGGTCAAGTGCACTACTGTAAACAGAGACAGATATTGTTTCTCTCATGGGAACCACCAAGCATGCAAAGAACATTCCACAGATGACCTAGAGGACATACATTCCTTTTATCATGGGACCAGAGGGAGTTTATGGGCTTGGTGGGGCTCAGAAAGCCATTAAGTATACTGAAATTGCTCCTGGAAGCAAAGACTTGTCTTCACTGACACAGTGAATTCTTTATATAATATTTGTATATCTATTCCATGTGACATTCTTAATTTCTCTTTTTAAAAAGTTAAATGTTCTATTTACATTTCAATCAGTCTGGTCTTGTTTAAATTTAAAGGCCTCTTGCTCTTTTGGAGTGTTTTTACATGAAAAGTACTAGAAATATCTCTTCAATGCTTTACTGACTTAAAATCTTGTCCAAGTTATCAAGGCAAAAACGGAGCTGTAGCCCCAGTGCAAGACTACCGTGAATGAACGCAGTTGATTTTTGCTGTTTCCTTTGAAATGGTACTGTTACAGGAGGCAAGAGCTTCCACTAGATCAGAACCATAATTCTTGACACATCCTTCTCAGAGATTTTTGCAGAGCACAAAGAAACTTTAAAAAATTCAAGTTTGCACCATTTCTTCTTCCTGCTGTTTCTACTATTTTAATAAGTCTGTTGTTTCCTCCTAATACTGTCCACCAGTCTTCTGTTTCAGAAGTCTATGCATAGGTCACCTCTCACTTTGTTATATGAGCAGCTACTCAGCATCTTCTATCTCTGGTGAGCCTAGTGGGCCAGTGGGCTGTTTTTTCTTACATACCTGCATCTTATACTCTTGGGAAAGGGATTGTTTGAAGTTAGTTACCCTGATTGACCATCCATATCACAATGGTGGGACAGTCACAATCCCAGTGGGACTCTTCACTTTCACTAATGTCTACTACTTCCTCCTGGACCTTTGAGAGTGGTAGATTTTAAGAGAGGTATATATTTTTGGGACTGAAAAAGTACAACAGGTTTTCCAGAAGATATCCTAGAGGGTTCCTAGACTGCAGGGTTCTGCTACTGGATTTTGAGATTTCCAGAGGCCTGATGTCATAGAGAAGTCTGACTGAAGGGCTTATTTTCAAGTGTCTGGAAGCACTCATCAGCAATGAGGAATGAAAGTGAATGGAAATTATTGCACTGTTTTGTGAAGAGAAAAGGGGAAATGATTTAGAGTTAACACCCAGGAGTGCAGAGGAGGCATGTAGGGCAGCGTGTATGGAGAAGAGGACATGTGGGATAGATTTTCTGCTGCATCCAGACAATTTTGAACAGCAGTTGCAAAAGCAGAAGAGTTAGCTGTTGGATTTGTTTAGGCTGAAGTATGAACTGAGGCTTAGCTGGAGTATGACTTTGGTACATGATTTTGGTGCCTGGAACAGGCCCTAGAAACTTGTTAAAGGTATTTATGGATCCTAAATTAGTGTCACAGATGGCCATCATATTCATGGGATAGACCTTCTGTCACCTGCTAATGTACAGCCCCTTTAGCTACTCTCAATCTTCTAGAAATTCTCTCTTTTCAGATGAATTCATGTTTGGTTCAGCTCTCATCTTACTACTCTTTGGGGAAAATGGTGACCATGGCTGTTCAATTGCAGATGATATCCCTGAACTTGCACAGGGTCTGGTTTGTGTGGACTGGCTGCCCATGTACGGAGAGCAGTTAGCGAGTCTTCGAGAGATATGTTTACATGTTTTCATGGTTTCCACACCAACAAAGGCATGCAAAAGTAATCATATTGTAAAGTTTTGGATTTGGGACAGTGTTTCTTGCTTCTGGCTTCATCCATAATGTTTGGAAGATGAAGCAATGTCAAAGGAATATGGTTTTTAGGACAACGTATGCATGCCCCAGTGACTAAGGTGGGCACTCAAGACACCAGTTTCCAGTCTTCCCTCCTTCCCCTATGTTCATGGCTCCTCCCTGATCTCTAGCCTATGCTCCAGCTTACTCCTGCATTTCCACAGTTGCAGGACAAATGTCCCCATCCCCCAACCTAACCAGCAAGCCTCATCTTAACACCTGTTGTACTCTTAATACTTATTGGAAAACAAACTGGATCAATTCTCTCAAGGACAGACGCAAGTGACAAGGGACTGAAAGTTTTATATAGACAATTTAAGTGCTACTCTATCTGTGAGTCTCAGGTTCGGTTTTACTCAGTGGGAATAGGTTTGGCTGCCTGATTTATTTGGTCAAGGAACTGGGCTTGCAACTTGATTCTGATACAGCATTGAAGCACGGTTTGGGTGAAGTTTCAGAGGGTAAAGATCTACGCATCTGTGGGAGAAATATCTTAACCAACTTAACCAGCACAGATTCTGATGACTAAAGAAAGAGGACATAGCTCCTAATTTACCTGCCTAGACAAGTAAATTAGGGAAATGAAGGTGAAATGTATTCTTTAAAGATAGACTGATTAAGCTAAATAATTAATTTAATCATAACTTGATTATATAGTCTCCTAAGACATTGAGAACATTTTCCCCAACTGGTCCAGGGTCTCTTGAAAATTAATAGAAGTTATGTTGACCAGAAAATATATGGCACAGCTGAAAATTAATTTTTTTCCTGAGACTCTGAAAAAGTCTGACCTCCATGCCTTCCACAAATGGAAAAACTGTGGAGCCAACTAACTTGTAGTCCAATCAGAAAGATAAAAATAGAGAGTTCTCTTAGGCTGGGTCCCTAATGTACAACAAAAGTGTGGTTGCTTTTAAATAAATAAATAAGTAAGTAAAATAAAAAAGACAAAAGCCAACAGTTAGACTTCAGGTATTAAGTAGCTTTTTATTTTCTTTAGGTTTCCTTAGCTGAACCAAACTGGTTAAATAATTTCACTACAGGGAATTGTCTTATTGCTGCACTGTTACATAATGTTCCTCCTAAGCAATGAGTTTGAAATATAAAACTTTGCAGAGTTAAATGGTATAAGCTTATCCTTCCAGCATAGTTTAGGCATTTGCTAAAATTTCTGTGAACATCATTTTACATTCAAAAGTTTTACAATATCTTTTTTTTCTCTTTCCATCTATTTGAGCAGGAGGATTTGCTGAAAGAAGGGAATAGCTTATCTAACCAGCTGCCAAATTTTATTTTCTTTATTCAAATCCCATTTGTATTGACTGACCTGAATCTGACTTTCTATTGGGGTTTGCTACCTTACCCAGAGAGGTGAGATTGGGGCTCCTCAAACATAAGACAGTATTTCAAACCTTTGATGAACAAACTACTTGTTTCTCAACATACAACTTCATCACTCATTTAGGGATGATCGAAACCACATCTAATTTATTGTAGATAGAAAGCTTGTGTATATATTGTTCCCTTAAAAGATAGATTTAGTATTTGAAGTCCATCAGCTGATGATGCTTGAATATAGCTGTGTGCTATGCTTCCAAATGCCAAATATGCAGTGCACATACAATTTTTTCTGATAGTCTGTAACAAAACAACATATTTTTTTGGTGAACTTAAAAAATTGCATTGTTAAAAGACGTTATCATTGAAGTGACATTCAGGTCTATCACACGACTTCAAAGAAAAATCTAACTGGAGGATATATTTGACTGTACAGTGAGGAAAAACAGATATGGTAAAATAAACAAGCCTTGTCACATTACATTTTCCACAAATAAATCACCATAATGAGGGCTTGTCTTTCCTGTTCTCACAGCCAGGGAAATATTCACTTAGAGATGTAGTAATCAATGGTGAACACATAAATAAATAAATAAATAAACATTTTCTTTTTGATCTGTGTAAGATCAAGGAGGATTTTCCATACCTGCTGTAGTCTCTTTCACTGTTAATAAAACTCACTCTGACTCACTGACTTGGTGGAAAGAATAAATGTTCAGGATATGATTTCAGCTAATATGCTTAGAAGGTGTCCTGTTTCTCTGATAAAATAGATCCAGATGATGCCAGTAGTTTTTTACTTATGCAACAGTAGGTAAGCTCTACAAGAGTTGGTAAGACATCTTTGCTGTAAGCTGGCAGAGATGAGTTTATGTGCACATTTTACCTTACTTTTAAAATGTTGTTCTCAGCAAGTCACTAGACTTACATCACGTTCCTTCTACTTCTCTTGACTGCAAATCCACTTGTATATTCTTTTAAAAGCTAATTTTCAGAATGTAGTTTAGTCACAGATGTACTGCGGTTGACCAGATCTATTCTCACCCACATCAGTTTCAAACCATTGAAAAAAATAGTTTCAATATTTTAAGTTGTTTTTTCTTAATAATATTCCCATTCATGAAGATCAGTTAATAAGTCAATGATATCAAATGGAATCCATGAGATAATCTTATTACTTAATTTCTGCATGACTCAATGTAAAAATGCTTCTGTTTTTTGACACATATCTCTAAATTCAGTTGAGATGGGGAAATGTCACAGGATTCACTATCACAGAATCACTGATAATTCTGGGTTGGAAGGGAACCACAAGGACCATGGAGCTGAACTCTGAAGTGAAATACTCAGCAATTAATCTAATTTTCTGTAGATGGCATGGTGCCTTTTCCCTGTAGGCATACACCATACCAATAGAGGTAACTGGTCCTCACCTTCCAGCCACAACCACAGCCAAAGGAGGGGGGAATTGAAGTTAAGGGAGATATTCTGAATGAGAGGCATAATGGTTTCAGGGATATTAAAATCAGTATGAGGTACTTCCCCACCTGAGCAAATACAGTTATATCAGCTGCTTTTTTGGACTCATTCTCTCCAAAATCTCCTTTAGCTCTTAAAAAAAAAAAAATTGAAAAATGTCCTACTTTTACTTTCTTTTATTGTAGTATTTTCCTCATTTTGTCCTAATCAGGATCAGAATAAGAAGCGCATGTCTCATTTTTCAGGCTGAAAAAAAAAGTCAGTGATAGATTCCAGAAGAGCTGCAGATGTTTGAATTTGCCAAAAATACTAATTTTTATCAGTAATGATGTGTTGTCTCTTTGTTTGTTTTAAATTTTGATTTTGGGGTTTTTTTCTTAATATAGTATTGAAGTATTTTTAAAAATCGAAAATATCTATTTTAGAACAAGACAAAAAGTTAATTAGAACTTGAAATGCATTTTCAAGTTTAATCATTAAATAGTCTTGCAATAAATACACTATGGGGTTGTTTAAATGGAATAAAACACAGCTGAATTATTTACTTAATACAAAGAATCATTTCTTGAGTGGTCAGATATAATTTTGTCAACATTATTCTCTCCTTGAATAGAGCTCTGGAAACTAGAGAACTTGCAAATATTTTCTGATTTCTGTTGCTGTTTATCTGTACTAATCGTCAGCCTTCTGGGTGACGGTTTAAAAATAGTCACCTTTACAGTTTCTGTAGATTCTAGTTTATACAATGTTTGAAGAAGGGTTTTTAAATGTAAATAGAAGTGATCTACTTTATTGAGAGAGATAAAGAAGGATCAGGACATAACAATGTATCAATATACAAGTCACAGAACTGTATTGCCCGAGAGTAAGACCATTATAGTTAGCAATGAAAAGAGTAGTAAGCTGGCTCTGAGTTCCTTTCCTTCCCATGTACTCACTTCAGGGCATATTTACAGCTAGGAATAGTTCCTCTCAGCTTACCTCCAACAAATCTAAACAATCCAAACCCATCTGGTCTCTTCCTGTGTGCGTCAGTTAACAGTACATATAAATTTATAGGTCCTATAGAAATAAGAAGTAGAGATGCCTGAGCTCTCTTCAGGTTTGGAAATTGCTATGAGTTAATTTTATCATTTTCTGCTTTGGAATAAGAAAAAAGAAGTTTATTATGTTCTCTTCTGACCTTTTTTTTTTTTTTAGGAATTCAATATGCCTTTATCCCTGTAATTCAACAACATTATAAAGCAAATAAAGAAAATGAAACTTTAAAATGATTGAAATTTAAACAAACGTACATGGATTATATCTGTTGGAGCAGAGGAAAACAATTTGCTGTGTATGAGTTACCAAGCTAGTAAAGAAGGTCTTTTGCTAGTATTTGTATATATTATGATGTACAGACTGTTCATTTCTTTTCTTTGCAAATGGATGTAATAGAAATTATCCTTGAAAGTTGCCTGGGGCTTTCATATTCCTGGCACAGTGTTTGTCCAGCTAGAGCTGTGATAAAAAGGAAAGCCTATTAGCATTTTTCTTGCAAATGAAGATCAATTGCTAATTACTAAAGATTACCCTATCATATGCTTTAATTGCTATACTGATTTTTTTGAAAGATACTTAATAAGAAATGTAAATGTTTAGGTTATCTAAATAAAGGCATGTATTCCCAAACCAGAAATTCCCAGATGCTGGTGTCTACTAATGGTAAACATTTATCTAGATCGCCTATGAAATCACCATAGTAATAAGATTAATTTTAACTGTCTCAAAAAAGATGAAGGCAATACAATGGTGCATTAAAAATGACTCTTATTCCTAATATTTGAAATCATTCTTATTTTTGGTTCTGCAAATGCATTAGCTGTTACTGACTCCTATTTTTAAATATGCACACTGGATTAGAAATAGCTAATACTTGCTAGAAGTAGGACAACACCTGTGTTCTTCCACAGAATTTGATTTACTTATTATCTGTGGAGTAGGGTAGCTCAGCCTAACCATCCCAATCTGCTTTCAAATACAGAATTCAGATGAAAACATTTTTAAGTCCTTAATCTACTTTGATAGAGGAATATTTATGGTTTTGAAGTAACATCTTTCTTCTTACATGTCAGTAGGGAAGTACTTACATTGGAAAGCGATCCCTTTAAATTTCTGTTAGGAGGGGAGGTAGTTCTCAAGGCCCTAATTTAAACTAGGGCATCACTAAACTAAATGATGAACAAAATATCTAGCCACAAATGGCTCATATGTCCCAGAGAACTGTCATTTTATGGTCCCTGTTGTATTTTCATATCCTTAAAAAATTCTGTCTCTACAGAGTTTCAGTACTTTCAATGGGTGTTCAATAAAATAATGGAGAGCAATAAGAAGTGCATGATGGAATCTCACTATTTCAGTATTCTTGAATTCAGGTGGATAAGATGAGTCTTTGGCTCAATTGGTATTTATTGCAAGACTATTTAATGATTAAACTTGAAAATGCATTTCAAGTTCTAATTAACTTTTTGTCTTGTTCTAAAATAGATATTTTCGATTTTTAAAAATACTTCAATACTATACTAAGAAAAAAACCCCAAACTACTAGTGACCATAGCACTGATATAAAACAAATTTAATGATTCTACAAATGGCACAGACTTGATGGATTTGGAATAATGTGGTTCCAACAAAGTATTTTTGTCTTTCAAGAGAGGAAGATTCATTTTCTTAGCTTTTTTTTATTACTGTGCTAGAAAAACATTTGCAAGGATAAATATATTTCTATTCTCTTTGTGATTTAAGAGGTTTTTTAATATGGATTTAAAGAACTGCCCAAGCAATTTAAGCCTGCAGTATATTCAAAAGCACAGATAAGTATTAAAAATGAAGTAAGAGTCCATTTTTTTTCCCAGTAACTCTTTGCTAAAAGATAGGTTGTCTGACCATATACTATGGAAGTGTTAATAACACAAGCAACATGAAAAAGAAAATGTTTACACACCCCTTAAGAACAAACACCAGTCCAAATGTAGTCTCTTACCAACAATGTGTCTAGGAGTTCAGATGCTCATTAAATCATATAAATGTAGAGTAAGTTGAAAAAAAATTTCTTACATAGTAGTCAAACAAAAAGAAATAGATTTTTTTTATGTAAAGATTTCAAACAATTCTGCAAGTACTTAGATTTTTATCTGTCATTACAATATTCCACAGGGAGCTAGTGTTTGTGTTTCTTCTCCCCTATAGACTTGGTTTTCCATTAACATATTTTCTGTGCTATAGCACCTCTCTCCATGAAAGGAGGCAAAAAATGATTTCAAAAGCCATGTCATGAAAAATAGGGATTTTGTGCAGAGTAAAGATGGCAATATGGTCTGTGCAGTTCCCATAAAATAAATAAATGAGCACTAGAGAATATTTGCAGGTTTATGATTTCAAGATAATGCCAGCATTTTCCATGGAAAGAAAGTGGCCAATTGTTAGAAAGCCAGCTTTTGTGTGGTGAAACAAAACACCAGGCCAAACCCAAGAAAAACAGAAAAGGCTCGTGAAAAACTTCAAGCAATCCTAGTAAATAACGATGACACTTGACTTTGCTGTTTCCTAGGTATTTCAGTTCTTAAGCTATTTGATTTACCATGGAATAAAAATGGTAAGCCAAAAGCAGGACAATTAGAGGACTCATACTCTGCGCTGCACTAGGAAAGAAGCTGCGGTACTTCTGCACCAGCCCCATAACAACTTCAGGGATGATGGAGGGGAACCTGCCCGAGAATTTAGTCTTTGTGGTAGGCAGGTATAGGGATTCACAGGAAGAAAGTACATCAAAACAAAGACACTTCTGTCTTTAGTATTTCTTTTCGAAATATGTGATTTCATTCACACATTTGTTTAGGTAAGATTACTTTGTTATAAAATTTATGAAACAGATGGAGATAAAATATGCTGAATGCACTTGAGTTATAATGCAATAGAAAAGGAAAAACTATTACTGAAATCTAGCACTTAAAAGAAAAATTATGGAACTTTTTTCTATTATAGAAACATATTCAGCAGATGATCTCTGTGGTGCAGTAGAGGAACTTTGAACATGCTCAAAATGATAGATGATGTAAGGTTGTGCTGGTTTGGGCTAGGGTAGAGTCAGTTTTCTTCTTAGTAACTGGTATGGGACCATGTTTTGGATTTGTTCTGGAAACAGTGATGACAATACAGAGACATTTTCATTACTGCTGAGTAGTGTTTACACAGAGTCAAGGTCTTTTCTGCTCTTCACCCCATCCCACCGGTGAAGAGGCTGGAGTGCTCAGGAAGTTGGGAGGAGACACAGACACGATAGATGACACCAACTGACCACAGGGAAATTCCATATCCTATGGACTCATACTCAGCTAGGGGGACAATAAGAAGGAAGAGGGTGATGTTCAGAATGACAGTGTTTGTTTTCCTAAGTCACAGTTATGTGTGATGGGGTGCCTCTTTCCTGAAAATGGCTGAACACCTGTCTCCCATGGGAAGTGGTGAATTAATTCCTTGTTTGCTTTGATTGTGTGCATGGCTTTGGCTTTCCTTATTAACCTGTTTTTATCTCCACCCACAAAGAGTGTTCTGACTTTTCTTGTGCTATTCTCTTCCCAATCCCAGTGAGGGGAAGGAGAGTGCACAGCTGTATGAGGCTATTACTGGCTAGGGTTAAGCACCAACACAGATATACCAATAATATTTGGAAGAAAAAAATTACAAATAAGTAACTGACAAATTCAATGTATTTGAAACAGGACCATGCATGCTGAAGTAAATATTTTCTGCCGCAAGTTGTGTTTGTTCTTTTTGCGTTTCTTAATTTGCCTTTAAATTCCTGTAGTAAATAAATCCTTTCCAAAAACCTGTTTGAACAGTCTACATAAAACAGTGAAAACCAAAACAAAGAATTGTTGTTTAAAAAATGGAATAGTATATGTTCATGTTTGTTTCCCTATCTTTATGCAACGTACATTTTTCTGTCATAACTTATCTGCATCAAAAAAAACCACTCTGAGCTGTATTTATCTGGCTTGACTGGACAGAAGTATAAAAACTTTGACGTAAGGATGTTTATAACCCATCCTATCATAGGTGTGTTTTTCAGAATAGGAAATAACAAGGAACTAATTTGTAACCCAGGACTTCTTTTTTTTTGCTTTTTTCTTTTTTTTTTTAATCTTGAATCTTATTTAGCATATTTTACTATGTTAAAAGTAGATTTTGGGGAGTATCCTAGACCACATATAATGAGTTAGATGAACAACTGCTCTTATAGCCAAAAAGCTGATCAGCTTTTTCCTTTGTGTGGAAGACTGAGAATGTGACCTTAGGCAGGACTTCATAAAAACTCCTGCACTTACAAAAAGGAATAGAGCACTTATTATGAGCAGCAGTTTCTTAGAAAGGCTCTCTTTAGCCATTATTAACAGAATTCTTGAAAGATATCTGATATCTCTTCAGTGGTATCTGGTAGAATGTCGGCAAGACGGTAGAGGTTGCAACCCCATGTTCTCTTCCTGCCAGAGGTGTTGAGAAGCTGCAGTAGCTCTACACATTAAGATAGCTGGAAAATCAGAGTGAATGAATAAAGTTAAATCCTGATAAAATCTATGATTGTGAAGAACTAGTGGCAGACTTAAAAAAAGACATTTAGCTTCTTTCTGTCTCTTTTCTTAGAAATGTAAAAGTGTTGCATGTATTCCATCAAATGAGTAAGAAAACTTGTTCCTTGATACTGTGCTTGTATTGTTATCAATAGTAAAAGCAAAATTTATTGCAATACTAATTGCTTTATTACCACATTACTCTGACAGTTTTGGCAGTTAGAGAAAACTTTTTTTATGGTGGAACAATTCATCTCTGCTTTGGAACATATATGTCCTTCTTAGCCTGGATGTATTAAGATTAAAGTAAGGTTAGTTAAAAGGATACCTTGGATTACTGTTCCTAGTTATGGACTGCTACAGTCTTCTTGTGGTAAATTCTCTCTACACAACTTGAATGTAAGTAGAAAAAAAGCCACTATTTCTAATACAGCCCACTCCCCTCTGCCACTATTGCTGATTGATGGTTATTGCATGCATAAATATTACCTCCTGTTTCAAATTTTGCCACACAATATCAAAAATATGATGGTATTTGCACCTTTGTTCTCATCCATCTGGTCATCTCTTAAAATAACCAAACATTCTAAATCTTAAAGATGCAGTCTGCTTTCTCTCCAAAAGTCCATCAGGAATCAGAGCCAGAAACTTAAATATCCAGGGATTTAAGTGCGAAGCAGAGTGCCAAATGTAGCATTTCTGACCAAAGGCCAACCATGCTTGTGAGAGTGAAGCAGAGAAGCCTTGTTGACAAAGCATTACCTAATCAGTATGGCTGACTCATTGGCACAGAATCCAGACTCTTGTGCTGGGTAAGGAGCAGGGACTGTCACTGCCATGGCTGTTCTTTTAGAAGTGTTTACCCAACATTCTCAGCCTTGGGCGGTACATCTGTTGGGTGTTTTGTTCTTTGAATCTGTCCCTGATATTTTGTGAGTGAAGGCTGCTTGTAGAGCTTCTTAATGGGTCCAGGCCCTAGACACTGACAGGAAGATAAAGGGTCAGAAAATACTGAAAGCAGTATCAAATAGTGTCAACACAATAACTGAAAACTATCTCCTGTGTTATGACCAAAAACAACCTCTAAAAATCTAAAGTATCAAAGTGAAAAACTGCAGTCAATAGTAACTCAGAACACTTTATAATTAACCATCCTTTCAAGTGATACTGCCATGGGGCCTATTAAAACATTATTGAAATAATTTAGAAACTGAACCAATTTAAGTTTATAATATTTATTTTTATTTTTAAAAGATAGATACCAAAACTACTGACTTGAAACACTTTTTAAGCAGCTCCCTTGTGAAAGACTGTGAACTCCTGGCACAGGAGCCTTCCATGTTCTTTTGGAAGAGAGAAGCTTAAGGGCAAAAAGACTCAGAGATAACCAACTTACTTCAGGTTACGGTGACCAAATGAACCACCCCCAGCATGCCTTGCTTCCTTATGGTAATACTTTGTACCCAGTTGGCTGATTGGTTTCTACCCCACCCCCTGCCTTTCCTATAAATTAAGTCCCGAACGTGGCCTGTGTCTGGGAGGGTCTGTCTCTGGCCTTCCCTTCACAGGGACTGCTGGACAATAAAAGCTATCTCTGTGGAACTGCCACACAGAGCTCCTGGCTCTCTGTCCCCGAGTTCGCCTCGGGGGATCTCACAAAATGCTGAATCAGGAGAGCTGAAATCACTTGTAGCTGAGAAATCGCTACACCTTGCTGAGATCACTCGCTGTCCAGGGAGGCTTGCCATCTCCCCTGGAAGAGCTATTCTTTGCAGGACACTCTCTCTAGGGAGGTCATGGCGAACTGGTGCTTCACCAGCATCAGAACCCCTGAGACAGTCCCTCATAAGCTATGTAATGACAACATGAGACAGCACAGTTTGTTGGTAATTCAAGGATGGCAATTCAGTATAACTAACATTTCTTCTGGCTTTCTACTCATTTTATGTGCCTTTGAATTCATTTATGGCTATTGTTGAGAGTGAATTAACCACCTTGATAATATTAAATTTATTTGGACATTCAGTAGAGAAGGTGTTTAAAGTTAATATCCCTTGAATAATTTACTAAGGAAGTCTTATATAATATAGCATATCAGGTGTCATATCTAGAAGTATCTTTGCTTTTCCTTTATGATGTGTGCAAACTAGAACTGTGTCAAATTACTTGCAAGAGAATAGAGTTAATTTCTCCACGAGACTTCCTAAGGACACCTAGGTAGTAAAGTTGTCATATCTCTTATTTATTGAGAAGTGTAGCAATGCCTTTTGCAAGATTTAAACATATTTGCAAAATCTTTGTTACCCACATCTTTTTCTGATAAAAGAACAGCTCAGACCTCACTGAAAATCATTGCTCACTGAATCGGTCATCCTATTTTGTAAAGCTTTCCTGCAATCTCCTGCTTTTAGTTTCCAGATTTTCCATATAAATCCAAAGTGATATGATTGCAAACATCTTATCTCTAATATAGGAGTGTCTAATATTCAACTGGGCAGATACAGACTTGATCCAAAGAAGGGTTTACCAGGACTTAACTGTTCTTGCCATACCAATGCCTAAGTTCCAGGCTCCAAAATTAGTATTACACTAGAAACAACCCTGTATGGTTGGCCTAACAAAGTCTTTTTCATTTACTGAGGTTCAGTCTCATCATAGTGCTGCTCTGGGACCTTAGGACCTAACTTGTGCATTTCCACATTATGTTCCATTTGAAAATAAAAAGATCTGCTGGGAATGGACTAGCATATAAGATGAACACTGAGAAATCAAAAGAGTTTCCCTGGAGAAACAGAAAGGGAGAAGATATCAGCCAAAACAGTGGTTGAAAAATCTAATGGATTTCAAATTTCTTTTACTGAATATCATGTAGTTTTGTCCAACAGCTGAAAATAGAATAGATTTTACATGCTAAAAGCATCTGGTATTAATAAAACAGAGAGAAAAATCCATGGTATAATGCATTTCTATCAAAAGTTTCTGATCAAGGGAGTTGCTTGGTGCAAAAAAAAAAAAAAAAATGAAAGACATTTTCAATAAGAATGTATTTTGTCTGGTCAGTGTGTTCAGTTCACCAAACCATGTTTATATACCTTTACACAATCAAGGTGTCTTTTTTCTGTCAGTCCAGCCCTACTTCAACTCCCTGTGCAGACTGTTCTTTACATGAATTAAACCAAGTATGCTCTTATGCCTCGCAGCAACAAAAAAGGATGTTATATTAAACATTAAAGAAGGTGCTAACATTTATTTCCTTTCCATTTGTTTCCTGTAGTTTTCCAACTTATTTTCAATATGTGTCTGTGTCCATGCAGCATCCCACCCTTAATGGGAAGGGAGAACACAAGATTTATAGATGCTCTGGGTTGAAAAGAACTTCAAAATTCAGAATGTGTGAAAAAGTTTACAAAGTTTTATTAGTAAATTACACACTTGACATGAAATTGGTATAAGTTAGTCCTTGATCTCCTAGTACTGCTGCCTGGAAAGAGAACCCAAACTTTTCCAGACAACATTAGACTGATAATATAAAAGAAAACTTTTACTAGAAAGCTTTCAGTTACACAATATGGTGAAAAACAGTGCTCAGAATTAGATCCGTACCATTTTATAAGATTGGGCAGTGAGAATATCTAGCCAATATTGTCCAATTAGAGGAGCAGTTGGTTAGGTAATCTCCCCCCTGGGTTCTGCCCCATAGCAGCTCTCCCCCCAGTCTCCTACCCTACGTTTATTCTGTCTATGATTACATGGTGCAAAATAAAACGTCCTTGGTGAACTAACAGGCAAGACTGAACAAAATTTTAAGAATGCATCAATAAGTGTTTGTTCACTATGGAAAAGAAAGCTGGAAAAGTACTAGAAGTTATACCTAGGCATTTAACAGTCTGCAAAGCTGCAAATACATGAAGAATACATAAAAAGCTAAAAATCTTTAGGCATCAACATAAGCACATGGAAGTGGGTTTTGGATAAACAAGTAAGTTGAAAGGAAAAATAGAACAAGAAAGATTAATAAAAGAGTGTGAAATAGAAAGAAAGGAAGAAAGGCAGAAAGAGGGAGATCACCAGTTCTGGCTCCAGAGTTGATCCAGATGATGGGATGCCCATGGCCCTGGGCTGTGTGCTTGCCCAGGATTCAAGAGGGTACCTTTTTTTAGAAAAGCTTTCCTCACCCTGGAGATAAGTTTCTCACTTTCTGTGCAAATGAGTTATCAAGTTAAGTCCATTCTTCTAGACCTTTCTAGAAATGGGTGAGGGCTTTGAGGGTCTTTGGTGATCTTGATCTTCCCACACACATACCCATGTCTCAACCTCGTTTGTGCACTGGCACTGTACTCTGCTACTCTTGTCTCCAGGAGCCAGAACAAGGACATCTGTCCCAGAAAAGGGCTGCCCTACCTCTATATGGTCTGCCTTTCCAGCCACATCCTGTTCTTTCTCACACTCTGTTATCACCAACAATCCTTGTTTAGCTCCACAGCCATCTGGGTATTGGTATTTGAGATATACACATTATCCCCTTCACATTCTAGGCTTCAACAGTCCACGGGGAAGAATTTCTGGCTCATATTTAATTCTGATACTCTATCTCCAGCAGAAAAACAAAGAAGAATGAGGCTAATAATAATGCATATTTTAAATAAAAAGGTCTAAATACTGTTTCAGACTTAGGTGACAACCTCGGCCATCGTCTACTAGACATTTCCATTGACTAGATAAGTGACGCAATATTCTCTATTTTAGGTTGAAGCAGTCTTCAGCAGACTTAGATGATCTGACAAGACATCTTGCAAGTCATAATAAAATAGAGAATACCAAAACTGGCAAGAAATTTTCAGCATAGCTTTACATCTGACAGTAATTTGTAGAGGCAGAATGTGATGGTAAGCAGAACCATCTCAGCCCTCTTTAGAGTTGCTCACTTTAGAGTTTATGGAATAAAAGAACGGGATTTTGTAACAGTTGAGTTGGTGCAAAATTGAATGGGCCAAATTTTTATATCCTTCTTGCATAAAGCAGCTACCTAATGTTTTGCATGTCACTCTAACTGCTATTATCCAGAAACTCCAGCAAAATATTTTACATAATGGACAGAATGGAATCATACTTTAGGATCTAGTCTGACTTTAAAGCCAAATTGTGAATTTTTTCTTCCTGTTAAATGCTATATTATTGTGTGAGTTCTAACATATGGATGGAGTATGCAATTGGTGGAGACTGCAGTTATAGCTAACCATTAAATTTTGACAGATATATATTAAAGGGAAAATCTTAATTTACACATATTTGCCTAAATATAAGACTGGCTGTACAATACTGCGAGATACTAACCTTATATCTTGTATAAGAGCTTTCCCCATCTGGTCTTTTCAGATTCTGATCTGTAGTTTGTAGACTTTTACAGCCAGAATTGTTATCTTTGGATTTGTCTGAATGCAGCCAAAGATGTCCTTAAAACTTTTGGAGCTGCATCACATAATATCTTTTATATATTCTTTATTTTTTTCCTTTTCCTTCTTCCTTTCTTCCTTCTTCCTTCCCGATTCCCCCCTTCACCTTTTCTCTTTCTTCTTTCTTCCTTCCACTTCTTTTATTTTGGTGTTTTCTATAGAGAAATGTAAGCAAAAGAGGACAATTATGATGAGTTCTTCCAATAGCAATGTTTTCACAAAAGTTATCTTGCTCTGTATGACAGGAAATTAGTCTCCAAATTTTTTAAATTCTACCACAATTACAGGATTACTCATCAGACTGCTGTAGACATATGAGTACACAGTTCAGTTAAATTGATGTTATAGCCTTTTTTTTTAGCAATTAAAGACAAAAAAGTATTGGAAAAGAATAAAAGTTAATATAAAAATTTCCTTGAAAAAAAAGACGTATGGTTATTGTGGCAATGGTTAGCTCCTGGCATTCTGCATTTAGTCAGTCTCCCATAGCTGTTGCAGGTATGCTTGCACATAGTTTATTTACCTACTCCTTGCTCTAAAAGGGGCACAGACATTGGTACAAAGCTTTTTATGCTTGTCACTTAATCCAGCTGATTCACTCATACCATTCCTTACTGCTGCAGCAGTAAGAAGGCACTGTGGTATAATAAATCATAAAGATGACTCCCGGAATAGCGCCAAGTCCACATGCTATTCAATTTTTGGCCATTGGAATGATTTTGGTTTTGGGTAAAATCGGGATATTTAGTTACATAGCAGACAAGTGTGAACAGTGAGTTTCAGACTAATGGCTGCAGTGAAGAGCACGGCTGAGAACAGGGAAGAACAGCAGAATTAATGACGTAAATGCTTTTTTTTTTCCCAGTTGTGCGTATCCACTGTAAAATGAGCAAGAAGAAAAAGCTTAGATATTATTGGAACATGAAGGGGATTGGTAAAGGAATATTTAGGCTAGTATCCAAATGTGTTCACAAGCTGGCTGGCTGTACTCTGACAACAGGCTTACGGACACTGAAGTATGGTCACCTTATACCAGAGAACGAATTATTTCCCTTTACTTAACCCTGATTTTTTTTTTCTTTTTTTTTACAGTGTTCAGCATTATCATTTCAGTGATATTGTGGTCCCCTTTGGGATAGGTCACAAATTGCCAGACATGGACACTATACTGCTTAGATTATCCACATGGAAATACACTCACAAATAATGATGTGAAGTTATAACTCTGTGACTAAGACCTTTGCATAAGAAATCTCAAAAACATCTGCTGTCACTAGTAGCCCTGCCAACAATCTTGTTTTCTGATTGAAGAAACTGGTGATAATGGATGGCTTCTGGTGAGTACTGCAGGGATGACCTCTTCTGTGTATTACTGACAAAATGATTGATTACTCAAGCAAGATAACTGAAGTTGGATCAAGAGCATCACGCTGAGTAGTAGGTCAATACTGAGCCCAAGAAGATGAAGTTCATGAGCATGAAGAGGAACTTCTTAAAGAAGATAGACCCTAAAAGACAGTAGATTGAGAAAATACAAGAACATACAACAATCAAAAGTTTTGAGGTGCTATCCAAAGCACATTGTTTATTTTTCTGTAAACCTTTAGCATTGTTAATGGGTTTTTTTGTGTTTTGGGAGTTTTACCTGTATGAATCTATTATCTAAAAAATATAAAATATCTTGATCAGAGAAATACATGGAATGAGAGGGAATCATGATAAGTATTTGCTAAATCACTTAGTGAACAACTTAATAGTGATAACATACTGTAGGAAAAGTCAATAGAGCAGAAGCATGCTGGCAGATTATCTTTTTTTCTTGTAAGACTGGATAATTCTACGGTTAAGAACATTTACAGCAATTCAGTCAAAAAAAAAAAATTCACCAAAAATAATAGGAAAAAACTTCATTAGTTTCATGTCTCATTTCTTTAAATAGTTTCATCATCTACATGTTTTGTTAGGTTTGCCTGTTGTTTTGTTGTTTTTTTTTTTTTATTTGAAACTTTTTATTACATTCTGGTTGGTTTATATTTCTCACTTAACACAAATTAAGATTGGTCAAAATCAAGATGCATCATTTAGACACGCAAAATTCATGAGTCAGTGAACCAGCTAATTGAATCTGAAAATAAAAAAGGTCCTCCAGAATGTTATTGTTGTCCTGAAGATGAGAAAGTTTGTACTAATATTTTCTAAGCTTCTCTGGAGAAATACAAACAAACAAAACGTCTTAGTCTGTTTTGTGGTTCTCTTATTTCTACACATTTTTTTGATGTAAGGCACTGTTTCCTTATAGAAAGAAAACTAATACAAAGACACTCATGCCCATATCTAATTATCATCTAGGAAAGAGAAGAAGCATGTATGAATTAGAGGGCAGTGATATGCTGCAACATTTGGGAAAACAAAATACTAATAGAGAAAGAATGTGACTCAGTTGTAACTTCTGGGATAGATCCTGCCATAAGCGATACCCCCTCTCCTGCCCCACATGATTTATGCTGTAACAGGTCATAGTGGCTGGTCTGGACTTCCAAAAACCCAGGAAGAGACCTGAAAATGAACTGCAGTGAGAGACGCTTCCCTCCACTCAGACATGAGAGGGAATGAGCCCCAGCCCTGTTGCAGTGAGGTGATGCACCGTTCATACTGATCTCAGTGAAAATTAACATGCTGAGTCCCTTTCAGGACTGGCTGCATTTGTTTTGATCTTCATCTTCACACTTTCCTTCTCTTGATAGAGAGACAGAACACTTTTAATTTTGTATTTTCCTACCCTCTGTCTCCATACATTTTTTCTCAGCTGGGAGGAATCTTTGTTCATTTGATTGTTCCCACCCATCCCCATGGCTGAGCTCATGCAAGGAGAGGATCAAGCATCTCACTTCTCACATCTCTCCCTGAAGGCTGTGAAATAACATTTATTTTAAGTTCTTACCAGGGTGAAGCTAGAGAATTTTGTGAAGTTATTTTTAATTAGGGATATTTTTTGAAAATACAAACATTTCATTTCTTTTTGTAAATACATATATTAAAAAAATATATAGATATATGTATGTTTATATATAAATATTTACATGTATATATATTTACATATAGTTGTTGTGTGGAAAAGTAATGAAATCTCTGTGTGATGGCAGAGAGATCCAAGAAAAAAAAAGAGTAAAAAATAGTATCACCTTAGTGCCATTGTATCTTAATACAGGTTGTTATCTCTCAGACAAAATGTAATACACCTTAAAAATGAAGAATGTCAAGACGGGGCATGCCTATCTTAAAAAGTGCCGTTATTTTTAGCTCTGACACCAGCTATTAATTTTACAGCAAGTGTCTGAATTCAGTGGAGCAAAGAAAGTTATAAACACTTTGCTTTCTCAAGTTTCCAAAAGGAACTTAAGTAGGCTCGTTTACCTCCAATTGCTGCTGTCAGATTACCCATGGGGCTGAGAAGCATGGCCAGAAACAGGCATAAAAACCAGGTGAGGAGGACAGAAAGGTAGGAGTGCAGGGTCTGTCCTCAGCAAAACCAGTGGTGTGATTCTACCGATCCAGTTTCTTTGACATGTATTGGTGGCCAGTGGAAGGGGAGGAAAGAGGCTGGAAATAGGCAAATGGCTTGGTAATGCAGGCAAAAGGAAATCAAAAAGAGGGTGTGGGCAGTGAAAAAGGGTTTTTCCTTGGTCTTAATGGCATATTTTACACAGTGTTTTACATATGCTGAAAAGACCAGAACCTCCTTTGCAGCAAGGTCTGTCAGAAAGTGATGGCCTGATGTAACCGAGATGGATGGCTTCTTTCAAACACCAACAATGGACACAGATGGAGGCCAGCGGGCTCAGTCTGGAGCTTAGGCCACTGGATGTGTTTGGGATGAGGAGGCAAGTCTGAGGTCAGGCCAGGAATATGGGTCAGGATCAGGTGTTGTCTGCCCAGCCATTGCAATATCCCCCTGAAGGAGTATTGCAGTATACCCTTAAAGAGCTCTTATTAAAAACCTCAAACCTCATTTTTTTCATGTCAAAAAACTGAGTTTCAGTGACAGGTGTTAAGATTTACAGATTTCAGTATTTTGTTCCCCTTGTTAGAATAGGAAAGAAGGGAAACGACCAATAAAACCCCTTTGAATTTGAGCATTTGTGTTGGAACTGCACCAAATTGTCTTAGACTTTTAAACTCTTAAGGGAAACTAAACTACACAGACAAAATGTATTCATTCTCACATATATAACTGAGTATTTTTCACTCAAAAAGAAGCCACGATAACACAGCAAACCTATTTCCTACTCAACAAGCGGTTTAATGGTCAATCTGAGTGGCAATTGAACATCACTCCCTCTGTATTATGGTAAAAATGAATGATACCAAAGTTTAAATAGCTTTTAAATCATGTCCCAAAATATTAAAAAAATTAAAAGGTATTTTACACTCTGTGTTCCAGAGAGGAAATACCTTGATTTCCTTATTAATATTCACAAATTACAGGATTTTGTTTATCAGAAACGTGACAGAAATATTAGCAATCATAAACGTGAATTATTTTTTCATTGAACTGCTTTTCTCCTAGAATATCTTTTCAGACTTCTCTGAAAGAACACGAAAAAGGGAACCAAACTCTCTTCATTTCATTGTGAACTTAATTCTGCAAAACATTTGAGCACATCATTGAGTATTCAGAGATTATAACTGCTTGCCTGAAGCTAGGCATTTATTTAAGACCTTGTTCAAGTCAGCATGATCTGATTTCCAGGTACTGATCCCATGGTGTTTTTCTCTGAGTTCATAGGAAACAAGCACATTGCACAGAGGACAGAATATATCATCAAATGTTCCCCTATTGTGCTAGAAGCATATACAATGGTCCAAAATGCTTCCCAGTTTGGAGTCTATCTTGGGATATTGGGATATCCCTGTATTTGTTCTGGGATACTATATTCCCAACACAATGCATTCAGGGAGAGAACAAAGGACAGAAAAATAATTCCTCAAATTAGTTTAATAACATTCAGTGGCAAAAGAATCCAAGCTTCCAAGTATCCTGGTCAAAGAGTTTAAGAAGGTAAGAGAGTAGAGAACTGAAGAATTCAACAAAATGTTTGTGTTTAATTGAGCTTTTTGCTTACTGGGAGTCTCAGAAACCAAGTCCAGAGGTATTGAAGGGATGCATAGCACTAAAGAAGTAATAAAATGGTGTAAGCTACGCATTCACCCACCTGCAGTTCCCAGGCATGCAGGAGCAATTGGACACTGCTGTGTGGAGTTTCCTGCTAGTGGGCAGAGTACACATGCAGCTTGTGTACTTTACATTTATGATGGATCTGTGTGTTGATTTCTTCCTACTCTTATTAGTGTTCTGTGTGTTCTGAAATAATTCTGTCATATAAATGTCCCTAAAACTTTTGTTTCAAGAGCAGATAAGAGATCTTTAAGAAACATAAGTCGAACCTGTAATTTTCACTGCAAACAACTACATTAACCCATGTATGAGACTTTTTACTCATGTAATAGACTTCTGCTGCTTGCTTCTTCAGATTCACTGATAAAAATATCCACCGTCATTCTCCTTCTTACAATTATAGCACCATTAATTCACAATGTTTTCCAAAAGTTCTCTGACACAGAAGAGTTAAGGGAAATAATACTGGGGTTTGAACTGGTGGATAATAAAATTATTCTACGAGTAAAGCAGTGCCCCTAAACTGCAGGCTATGAAAAAAATGGAAAACATTGGAAAAAGGAGAATTTTTAAAGCTGTATGATAATCAAACGGGAATTTGAATGCTGGATATATTTTCCTTGAAATTGGGCAAATAATAGCAAAAGGGATTATGTGTTTTTTCAACTCTCAAGTTTCTTTAAAAATCATACCATTCTGTACATATCAGGACACCAAGAGTTCTGGTTGCTAAACTTTCCAAGGCAAATTAAACAAAAAGGATTCATTAACTTTGTTTCTGTCGTCTTTCCCTGATCTTTTTTCATATCTATATATTAAAGAACTTCGACCAAAAAAGACCTAACTCCATATGGTCCAAACATATATGTTGATGACTTGAACTTTTCCAGCTCAAAGGTCACTTTAATATGACCAAAGAGTGTGAGAGATGATGCTTTTAAACTTGACAAGGAATGATATTTTGCAATGGGGCTGAATAAAAGAATGGCATTTTCCTAAGATTTTACAAAGCCCTCTTTCTGATTTTCCATCACACCCTGTGACTGTGACATCCTGAAGCATCTTGTTCAATCTCCCATCTTAGGAAGAGCAGAAACATCTAATTTTTAAGTTATATTTAGCAGCCCTTGGTGTTTAGACCGCAACAAGCAGATTTTGCGTCTTCCTGCTGCCAGTCTACAGAGGCCAGACAAATACTTTCTGACTCTTAGCCTGACTCTAACTGCAAATAAAGTTTACAGACATCTGGGACCAGGCAAACACTTGGCCTTCACCTGCTTATGTGGCTGTCCTGATCCCTGATTCTGTCAGAATCAGTTTAATAGCCTGACAGCTGGCTGAAATTTTCATTTATTTCAGCAGCTTGGGAACTGATTGCCTCTGTTGTGTGACAAAGACAGCTTGTCCTAGTATTTTTTTTATGCAGCCATGTCAAACATTCATTTTTAGCAACTTAATTCTAAGCTTCAGTGATTTGAATGTTGTCAGTTCCTTGCACTTCCCTCTAAGTAAAAAAATCAATGGCCAAGTAACAAAACAGGTGCCATAAGTACATGTTTAAACAAGCCAACAAATTTAGTTATCTGATATATAGAAGGATGTTCATCAACACAAATGTTCTTGAAAACAGAATGTAATTACTGGTATATTCATGAGAGGCTGTTATTGTGATATATCTTAGCACTTGTCAGTCTCCATATGTATATTTTGCTTATTTTTAATTCATTTTTGATCTCTTGAGAGCCTTACTGGAGGAGCTTTAAGTTGATGCTGAACGTGTGTCTTTTGCTTTGAGAGCTCACTATTCACAAATCCATGGGAAAAGTCTTTGAAGCCCAATGGAAAGAACACATCTTTACCCCCATCCTTCATAAATTCTGGTGTTTGCTGACTACGTGTATGAGTTCCAGCATCTTAACCCCCAAATTATAACAACAACACTTCCCTGGATAAAGTCAGCAAGCTTCAGCAGTGCTTTGGGGGAAAACTCCTGCAGAAAGTTAAACTTCAGGTGGAAAGTGTAAGACAATCACTCATGACAAAGGAATGAAGTTCAGTCTGTTTGGTAATGGTCAAGACAAGTGCAGCAATTATACCTGAAGTTAAAACTGAGGAGTCACAAGCACCTTTGGGAAAAAACATGGAACACAGAGGGAAAACCAGAAAACAGTGATGCAGAAACAGTCCCTCCTTTTGATGCAGCTTATCACTTGGCCTGTGAAGGAACTTTCAACACTCATGGAAACTCCCTCCAGCCCAGCCCTGCTGGTTAAGCATAAAGGAGTCCGCTTGCAAGCTGCAAAGCTTCAGCCTTGAAGACTACCAGCCACAGGTGTTTTGAATGCCTCTCAGCCCACCTGCCTGTTGGCAATTTATGCTAAGAGAGCATTGATAATGTTGACACCAACACAGTCTATTTGAAAGTTATGATGCGTATCATGATAAATTAGAAAGTAATTTTAATCTAAATTTTATACATATAAAATGATGGGGGAACATTTTGTCTGAATGTTACCAACCAGCTCTAAGGTTTACATAAACCAGTGCCAAATCAGAAGACTTTAAATTTGTCTTACACAAAATGGACTTGCCTCAGAAGATTACAACTCAATTTAAAGTGATATAGCAAGAAGTAAGTGACACTAGCCAAGAGTACAGAGCCATCCCTTCAAACTGAGACCAAACTCCTCACATCTGTAGCTCACCTTATGACTGAGCACATATTAACTTTGGCCAGATGGACTGACAGTATTTTAATAAAAACATTCTGTTGCCCTTTACTTTTTTTGTTTTCTTGTTTTAATAGCACATTGCAGATTAATCTCTTAAAAGTAGGTGATATGAAGCATAATAGCAGATATTTTTAAATTGTGTGTCCTTGTCGTAAGGAAAAATAAAAGAAAAGCAACAAAGTTCACAAACTTGTATTCAACTGAGGCAAATTTATGCTATCTGCAGGCATCTTCTTTCAAAGCTGGACCCAACCCTCAAGTGGGATGCTGAATGGCTATTTACACCAAGAAGTTTTCTTTGGAAAACCAAGTGACACTAGCTTTTTCTTTGTTTGCTTTGGGGTTTTTACTGTTTTTCATAGTTCAGGATTTAAATTTTGATAATTTGGCCATCCATATTGACACTGAGCATTGGCCTAGTACTCCTGGAAGGACATAATTTGAACACTAGGCTTAAATTCTATAAGAACTAGAATTTTTAGTGTGTGGGAATGTGAGCTATTTTAATGCACCCATTTAAGTTCGAGAGCAAGGTAAATGAGTTGAATCAATTCATATGTCACCATCTAGAGCTATGAGACTGAGATACTGCCAGAGTGGATGAGACCAAAGGTTCAGCTAGCTCAGCAACCCATTCCTGGTAGAAGCCAGTGACAGCTGTTTAGGGAAGGAAGAGAAGACACCAAGGACATGTAGAGTAATCCCTTCTCCGGTTATATATTCCCAGCTTTTGGCAGCCAGTGGTTTAGGGACTTGTGGAGGCAAAGATTAAATGAAGATTAGAAAGTTTATTAGCCATGAATGGACCTGCTTTTCATTCAGGTGTCTAATCCCTGTTTACACTTTTGGTTTCCAAAATTTGCTCATGCGGTGAGTTCTATCATTAGTGCATTGTTAAACGTACTTCTCCTTTGCTTCAGTTTAAATATTTTGCCTAATAATTTTAATGGTTTCTCATGAGTACTTATGCTGGGAAGAAGGGCAAATATTATACCTCTGTATGATAGTTGTTCCCTCTTTACCTCCTGCAAACAAAGCATGATTTTGTAGACCTCTACCATATTTGTCTTCTTTTCTCTATTTCAAGCTAAAAGTCTTAGTCTAATGCATATTAATGAAAGATTTTCCACATAATATCCTCTCTTTTTTCTTGACTTTGTTAATTTGTTCTTATCTAATTAGTGGGAAGGATAAGAGCTACATAGTGAATAAGTTATGTAGGCCTACCAGGTATTTACCAGCCAGAATTATGTTATTTTTCTGTTCTGCTCCCTTCCAAATAATTCCCAATATAATCTGCCATTGCCAATTTGACTTGCACTGATCCAATTAATTCAAAAAAACCTCTCCACAACCTAATCTAAGTTTGTTTGGTTTGGTTTGATTTTTTTTTTTTTCTGTGATTCAAGGCATTAAATACATTTCACTCCGACTCCAGGGGCATGTATGCAGTTTATTTCTATTGATAAATGTCAAATTTCTCTGTAATTTCAGTATCAATAAATGTGTCTTAAATATTTGCTAAAGGTAAAATTTCAGTAAGGATATGAAATATAAAATAAGGTTACGGAAGAACTGAATTGATAAACTGTAAATTAGATTTATATGTTTTAAGTGTTTTATTTAGAAAGGGCTAGACGTATATGCCCCAAAGAGCATAGAGCATTTGGCTCAAAGATCTAACAAAATCTATCTTCTGAAATAAGCTTTCCATTGGTTCCTATTACGACTCTTTCACCGCTATGAAATAGCTTTTAAAACCTTTTAGTATTGCTTAATATAATGAAATGTTATCTACATGCTGCATATATTGCTTTGATGCACTTTTCAGTTCAGTCACAGCAACATATTCTAAGGCATAAAGTCCAGATGAGAGGATTTTACAGGGCAAGGAAGTGTTAGTTGTGTGTCATCTTTATAGGACTTTGCTACATAGTTTTGCAGTTCTCCAAAAATCTGTGATAATTCACACTCACTAAGGTGAAGTGCAAGAAAATACTAACATCTCCTTTACAACAGAACAGATAAGGAGGCATCATTAAACAGGCTGACCACAAAGGGACCACGACTGGTAAATTCCCTTCAACTTAGTTTACTATAGGTGTTGATATGCTCTATCGAAGGGAGTGCTGGGAAATCTGGTCAGTTTGGGCCACAGCTTGTCCAAACAGAGGCAGCTCTTAGTCATATTTTGTAGTTTGAAAGTAATGTGCTGGCTTAGTCTAGCGTAAGTACACTGAAGAGATTCAACATGCTTTCCTTCAGTTGATTCATCCAATCTGCTGTGCTACATGTGTGGGGACATACATTTCACGTTCCTTGCTTTAAAATATACATGGTTTAATGGAGAACCCACATATTAACAGCTTCAACTTTTCCAACATTTTTGGCAAAAAAAAAAAAAAAGTGTCTGTAAATCAGACATCTTTGATGTGTTTAGGTATCCATGTTTTCCTTGCTCATTACTTCACCAAGAAATTTAAGAAAAATATATTTACATTACTGCTAATAAAACAACTTCATGTTCTGGAATCCAGCTGTTCTACTGAAGAGTCAGGAATTAAAACATAATTTTCTTAGAATGAGAGAGAGAGAGAGAGAAAGAAAGAAAAAGAAAGAAAAGAAAGAAAGAGAGAGAGAAAGAAAGAAAAGAAAGAAAGAAAAGAAAGAAAGAAAGAAAGAATATATGCTATACTACGCTAATGGTCATATTTCTCTGATAAGACTTAATAAACAACTATCTACAAGCTAAGAAGACTGAAGGTCCTATTCTTCACGGTGCCTAAAAAAAGGTATTAAAATTTCCCTCATCGGGGGAAAGAAAATAATTTACGGCACGGAAAGTGTCAGGAAGGAAGGAAGGAAGGAAGGAAGGAAGGAAGGAAGGAAGGAAGGAAGGAAGGAAGGAAAAAATATTTACTTTGATGTGAAGGCAAATGACCAGTCCTCTTTAGATTACCATATTTTTAAGTATCTTTTGAAACTCCAGTCGTAATGCCGCTCTTTAAAACATTGAAATATTAAGAAAATAATATAGTCAACAAACTCATCCATTGCCTTTTCTGGGTGGGGTAATGTTTCCCAAAACTCTAATTATGAAAATTTTAAAGACCTGGAATATACATTCAATCTACAGAAAGCGTGACAAGAGAAGTCAGATTAGCAAGGGAAGTGGTGAGTGGGTAGAAGATTTTTTTTAACCCTCTGGTGAGAAGGAGCAATAGTTTTACAAGAAACATGATGATTTGGGGGAGTGAAAGCTGGGGAATATGACCTTTTGAAGGTGTTAAGGCTGTATAAATTGCAGCTGTGCGAAAAAACAGTGTAAATTTTTCTTCTTTCCCTGGTTGTCAGATGCACGGAACCAGAGATGGACTGGCAAGTGAGAGAGCAGACAACTGCTGGGTTGTGGTTGCAGGTGTAATATCTTTCCTCAGATAACCTATAGTACTTCTGTAGTCAGCCTGATAGCTCACATTGCTTTATTAGTCTCCTGATGAAGTGATGTATAAAATGCTGTGCTACAGAATGAATGCCCTAGAGTTACATTACTTTTGGGGTCACTTAGGTGGGAAAGAAATGTCTGAAAGGTGGTTTGTTAGGATTGTGAAGCTATCTCTAATGTAGCATTATTTTTGGTACAGTGAAGACATGGAATGGTATCACTTATCACCAGTGTTTAGGTAGAAATTAGAACCAGTACTCCTTTGATGACAAAGATGTCCTATAGTCTTTCTTTCCCAGCCTTTTTTTCTATTAGGTTTTTTTCCCCCATTCTCCTCATTCCCCCTTCTACCTCCTGAATTGAGCTATTGAGATAACAGTAGGTTTAAAATAAGCACTGCATCATTTTCACTACGGTGATCAGTTTAAGCCATGAAAATACCATCTCCCACCCAGGTGGGAGATGAAAAATCACTACTGGAGTTGACTCTTTTTGCTTTTTTTTTTTTTTGTTTTTCTACTGTTTGCTTTCTAAATAAAAACAATGACAGCCATACAGAGACTGTGTTATACTTGGTAAACTCGATTTAAGAACATATTCTGTAATGTCTTCCTTCCCAAGAGGCAGAAAGGATCCACACTGTACAATTAAAATGTGTTATTACTTTGTTTTTGCCTCCTACCTCAACTCTCCTCCCTCCCTGTCTCCCCTCCTCTTTTCTTTATGTCTTAATAAAGTAGTACTTTATTAATAGTAAAATATTTTTCCTCTAACTTTAATAGTTACTTCTTCAGCAATCTGTTATTTTATTTGTTCTCATTAATTTCATAAGAAAACAATTTGTCAAGAACAGTTCTTCATGCTTGTGTATTTTTTCTGCCTAACTTTGAACTAGAAAAGGCAGTAATTTTTAAAGATGACCCTGCAATAACTATGTACCGAGACACCATGTTTTCATAGTTGCAGCTTCCTTTAAAGAGAAGAGGACACATGATTCTGAGCTGTTGGTGCAACTTGTATTTTCACTGTTGGGAGTCTTTAAGGAACAACTAACAAGCCCAAGAAAACTCTGCTTGTTTTGTTAGCTATTGCTGCATGCTAGTGGTCAGTGAAACATCCTTCTTCTTAGGAGGTCTCTGAATAGAGAATTGATCCTTAACTTGTGTTAATATTCCAGAGGAAATAAGCACAAGCAATATTGGTTTCTTATGGAAAACACCCTGAGGAAGCTAGGGAATGAATATTAATATGAAAGGTGCAGCTCCTCGTTATTGAATTTCAGCCCTAATAGATTAATAGTCATCTCAATATTGCATCTGAAGGGATAGCAGAATTTTGTAGCATGCATTCAACATGAAGGCTCTTGATTTTGTCAGATAGCAACAAGCATAACAAGGCTTTTAACTGGAGACATGTTGTCTTAATTGCACTTGGACTGGAGAACTTACCTGTTTAGGAGTGTAGTGAAAAGAGACGAGAGTAGAATGCATTTATTTAAAGAAAATAATATGCTTATGTATAAACTAAGTAGCAAATATCATAATGTTTTTTCCAGGCTATCTTGTAACTGGTCTGGTTATTTTATATGAAATAAGAAAAAAGAAAAAAAATTGTGCAGCCGTTGGATGTGTGGGGCTTTGTTTGTTTTTTTCTTTTTCTTGTCCAGGATTGTGCATAAACAGAAATATATCATGGCTGTGAATTTTTCTTGCATGCTTTCAACATAAGAGAAATATTCTTCTTTTTTTCCCGCAGCTTCACTGAATCACTGTCATTTTTTTCCCCCAGAAATGTAAGGAATTATCATCATTTAGATTAATTTCAAAAGGAAATTAACAACGTGAGCAAATTCATTCGATCTGAATGTAAGGACCTCTGCAAGCCACATCCTAAAACAGAACATGTGCTCATCAAAAGTGCATACAAGTAATTAAACTCAACCCTAATTTTCTTAAATGTAATTTCATGGTGTATGGAGTATTGTGAAGTTACCTACCAGGGGTTTCAATAAGCTTTGGTAGCATTAAAGACAGCATGTTTATACCATCACAGTGGGAAGTTTAAAAAGTCACTGATTCCCTAAATGCTAAAACATGTAACAAGCTTTTTTTTTCATTTCTTTTGAACAGTCAATTCACATCTCTACACAAATCCCCTTGATGCAGCTATGGTTTTTTCAGTATGTTCTGTTTGCTAAAGGGAAAAAAAGTGATAATTTTGCTTCTGCAGAGTGGCATTCTGCTTGCAACTGGTCTGAGCAGCAGGTAAGAATTCTTTATGAATTTCAGTGTCCTTTCTCCTGGTGAGTCTTTGGATTTGTGACTGTTCTTCAAGAGCCACTTAAAAGGTGACCAGTTTGTGGCTTTTTGTATCACTGAACTCTTTGGGTTGAAAAATACATTCAAAGGTGTATTTCTTCTTTTTCTTTTATAATAACTTCATAGCTGGAAGGCTTACAAATGCTGTGAGATGAAATACCCATGATTTGCAGTACATTTATTTGTTGTGATGTATTCAAGATGCTGTACTCTCCATAGTCTTTTATTTTCCATTTCTCCCATCCTCCCATCATGGTAGACTGTGGTAGTTCTACTTCAGAAGTAAAGTCCCATCTTCTTTTCCGATCTGTCTGGAAAAATTCTTTTCTGTCCTAGATATGAGAAAAGAGAATCATGAGTTTCTACTTCCACTGTATTAGCAATTTTTAGGCAACTTTTGCTGCAGGCTTGAGTGGATGTGGTTTGCACATCAGAGCACCTAGAAGGCCAAAAGTAACAGAATGTGAAATATGGCAGTAGAGCTAATATGCCAAACCTCATGCCCAATTTATTAACAATTCTCAGGCTTTTTTATATCCAAGTACAACAATACTACAGATCAGATTAATCTGATGAATAAATGGTAAGACTAAGATGGAGGGAAAACCCATGAAAAAATTGACTCTAATTGGCCAAATATGTTATATCAATATTAGCAATATTTGAAATGCTAGATAACTCTCGTACCCATGACAACTTGAAGAAAATGACAAGAGGAGCTTAAAACTTTGTCCCAGTCTCAGAGTTTTGACATCATTGGCACAAGTGAAACTTGGTGGGATGTGTCCTGTGACTGGAGGGTCATGTTGGATGGTTAAAGGCTCTTCAGGAGGGATAGGCAGAGCAGACAAGGCAGGGATGTGTTGCAATGTAATGGAACGGTTGGAACATATGGAACTTACAGTTGTCAATGACATGGTTGAGAACATCTGGGTAATAATTAAGGGACAGACAAATAATATGGAGGTCACTGTGGGAGTCTACTATAGACCGCCTAGCCAGGATGATGATGCCAAAGAATTATTCCTTGAGAAACTAAGCGACACCTCTAAATCAACTGCCCTTATTCTTATGAGGGATTTCAACTTGCTGGAACTGACTCGGAGCATCACAGCTGGCACAAGCAAAGCCAGAAGATTCCTGAAACACCTGGATGACAACTTCATGGTACAGGCACTCAGAGACCTGACTGGGAAAGGTGCGCTGTCAACAGACTGAAGTGGAGATTGGTGACCACCTTGGCCACAACAACCACAAAGCGATTGAGTTTAAAATCTCTGGTGACAGGAGGAAAAGTGCCGGCAAAATTTCAGCTCTGGACATAAGGAGAGCAGACTCCATACTGCTCAGGGAAGAAGTGAGAAAGGTTCCCTGGGAAAATGATTTTGAAGGTGCTGAAATCCATCAGTGTTGGTAACTTTTTAAGCACCCCTCCTACAGGCACAGGCACAGGCAATCCCAGAATGTCAAGCAGAAAATGCAGAAGGCTTGCTTGACAGAACAGGGATCTTCTCTTGGAAATAAGGCAAAAAAGGAAGGTGTATGCTCAGTAGAAGTAAGGACAGGTGATGTGGGAAGAATACAGAGATGCTGCTTGCCACAGGGAGAAAATTCACTTGGCTAAAGCTCCACTGGAGTTGAAGCTGGACAGAACTGTGGGATGTAACAAAAAGAGGGTGTTTTAAATATATTAAAGTCAAAAGGCAGTGCAGAAATTACGTCTCCCAGGATGAGGATGGTAATCTCACAAACAGGGACATAGAAAAGGCAGAGATGTTCAATGTTTTCTTCACCTCTGTCTTCAGCACTGATGATGGCCTAAGGGGTTCTCAGTGCCCTGAGTTAGAAGACTGTGGCTGAGAGTGAGAAACTACCAGCTGACCCTGAAGTTGTGAGAGATCTGCTGCTCCACCTGTATCCCTATAATTCTATGGGTCCTGATATGATTCATCTGAGAATACTTCAAGAGCGGGTCAACATCACTGCAAGGCCCCTCTTAGCAATTTTTGAATATTCTGGGGAATCTGGAAAGGTCCCAGTTACCGGAAACTGGCTAACAGTGTCCCAATTTTCAAAAAGGGCAAGAAGGATGACCCCATAAACTACAGGACAGTAAGTCTCATTTCTTGCCTGGTAAGGTTACAGAGAAAATCCTTCTGGAGGGTATTGAAAAACACCTGAAAGGAAACACAGTCATTGTTCACAGCCAGCACAGCTTTGTGAGTGGAAAGGCCTGTTTATCAAACGTAATTTCCTTTTCTGAAAGTGTAAACCACCTGGTTGATCAAGGGAAGCCAGATGATGTAATCTTTTTGGATTTCAGTAAAGCTTTCAATAGTGTATCTAACAGGATCCTTCTGGAAAAAATGTCCAAAACACAGCTGGATAAACACATCATGGATAGGTGACAGGTCAGGCACAAAGGGTTACAGTGAGTGGGGTGACATCAGACTGGTGACCTGTCACTAGTGGGGTTCCACATGACTACATCCTCAACCCTGTGCTCTTCAAAATCTTCATAAATGACTTGGACATGGGACTGGAAGGGATACTTAGCAAGTTTGCAGGAGACACTAAAAGCTTCAATATTAAATGGCATTTTTGTTTGAAGTGAGAGCATTTTTATATAACATAAAGGGTTTATATTTAAGGTAGAAAGGAAAGTTGGTCTACCAATATAAAATGGTAAACTGGAAAGTGTTGAATCTTCTAAAAGAAAGAATAACTGTATGCAGTCTGTAAAGGAAAAGTCAAATGCAGTATTTTTGAAATTAAAGACCACATGGTTCTACCAAAATGGCTGCAAAGCATTAGAAAAATAATGGAGAGTAAGATGCCTTAGAATCTAAATTAAGTGTGTAATGGAAGTCTCCTGAAGATTGCAGGCCATACACTAAGAGATAAGGAGTTTTCTATATACTTCCCCAGCCACACATATGAATTACATCATCTGAGTATCTCAGTAGAGGAAGAAACTTCTCCACCTCTGTGAAACAAAAGAGCAGCAAGAAACACCTCATTGTCCAGAAACACATCTTTTACCTCATGTGCATTTTGAAAACTTGATCTTCCTCAGTGACTTCCATAATCCCTAATGCTCTAACTGCCCTTTGCTCTGTTTAGGAAAAGCACTGTGGGATTACACCCTAAGCATTGTACCTCAAAAAATGAATTTTCTCCAACTCACAGCTTTGTTCTCTTTTTCAGTTTTAGACCCCCAAACAGGCCAAGTTAAATCAACAGGGCAGACACCTGCTAAAACATTTCTCCTGCAATATTTACTATTCTTTTCTGTTTGTGAAGAGATCTCAGCGTTAGCCTGGGGAATCTGTTGCTAGCCTGCTGTGTCTCTTTGGTGTGCATTAGCCACAGAAACTCTGCCCATTTTTTATTGAAAACTGTTCATCTCAGGACACCATAGTCACGATCACTGAAGTAAGGTCCAGAGGCTTTATTCTGTGTAGCAGCATCTGGCAAAGAAGATCACTGTTATTGTTGAAAGAAATATTGGCGTGTGTTTGAAAAATATCTACTTTATTTAGATACACCGGTCTACATCACTTCTTGCCACATCAAAGTGCAGCTGACAGAATACCAGTGGTTTATAAAGGCTGTGCAGAGAAGCAGAAAGATCCAAGATAATGCTTATAGCAGTACCTGATAAATTACAAACACAATATACTATCTCATAATAATGAATCAACAACTATTCTTCAGAAATCTCAAAATAGCCTGAGATTTCACAAAGAATGGAAATATTTTCTTTTGTTTATTTTGTAGGTTTTTCTGGATGACAAGAGTCTTTACGTCTTTGGAAACTACTATATTAAATGATAAAAGTATCCAATGTAATTACTTGCATACTTGCTGTGTGCAGAAAGCTAATAATTTATTGTAATTGGGATTGAGCTTGGGACCACCAGGACAAATAAGAATAGTAGTCTTCATGCTATAAGGTAAAGACAAACTCCTGTACTTCAGAGCTGTAGAGAAATATTTTGTGTGACTCAGAAATAAAAGATATTACATTCCTTACCTTGAGCAGAGTTAGTACTAGGCTGCCTATGACCTGATTGAGCAAGTTTGGCAGATGGTAGGAAGTGCTACATATGACGTTTCCAGGAGATGCTGTGGGTCATCCAATAATTTCACTGTGGACGGTGGTCCTTGATGCAAAAGAGGAATTACTATTGGTACTAGGTTCAGAAATAGTGATGTAACATAATACATCTTCCTCCACAATTAACTTTGCATCTTGCCTATGTCCTGGGCTAGTAAGTCTTTTCTCAGTATATGCTCCTTCCAAGCAATAAACAGGAACTGGTCAAAACACGATTAGGCATGACAGAAACTTTTTCACAAAACAGGCATGTCCAGCATGTGACTATTTCTTGTAAAGTATACACTTAGACTTCTATAATGGATTATTTTTTTCTTGAGCTCTGCTGTTAGAGCTTGTTCTCCCTGTTGCTGGATGTGCTCCAGATGGTAACATTGCCATTTGTTGCTATGGAAATCAATGCCAGAGGTTGCAGGGCTAGTGAGAGTGTGCTGGGTAAATCACTTAATGGAACATGACATTGTCATGATGCCATGATGATTTTTTGCCTTTTCTTTTAAACCCCTTTTTATGCCTTTTGCAGCTTTTGTATTCCTTAGTACTTTTGCCTACATGATTGGACTTGTTTGTTAAGCTGGGAGACTAAACATCTTGGAAGCTTCGTGGTTAGGGGGTCAGCAAGCCCCAAACCAAGGTCCTCTCTAGAACATGTTCTGTAAACTAAGATAGACCCATGCAGGGGGGGACATTCCTTACGAGGGGGCTTCTCCTGAGCCTCCCATTGGGAAATCTATGATAGATATGCTAATATGCAAGCTCTATAATTGTATAAGCAAACCATTGTGAGGGGGCTTTTTCCGTGCATTCTCCGGTGTGCACTATCCAACGTGCATTCCGTGTATCGCTCCGGGGGGGCATTCCTGCGGGGTGCTCCTGCCTGGACCCAAGGATCCTTAAATAAATACCAAGGTAAAATCCCTTTTCCCCCTCTAACCGTGTTTGGCTTTTATTGTAAGCCCAGGAAAAGGTATCAGTCAGACATCTATTATCTTTCATTTATGGCAGTTTAATTTTCTCTCTTACTTTTCTGGGCTGCTACCACTTACTGATTAATAGCCCTGGGACAACGAGTATTTTTTAATGTATTGTGGCTCTATTGCAAACCTTTACCCCTGTATTATTCAGATGCTTGTAACCCAGGTCTAAAATAAGTGGACATTACAAGGAATGGACTCCCATCTTACAAGACTCTGTGAACTTTGTATGACATAAATTTTCTCAGGGAAATCTGTTGGGAGAAGGTGCATTTATTCCAGAAAAATAGGTAACTAGTGTGTGATGTTTATATCTTGTAAACTAAGTCAGGCTATGATACTGATTACATTAACATAGAAATTTAATTCAAATTCTCACTTGCCCTTCAATTCTATATATAATTGTAGCGGGTACAGTTTGGGTAACCGGGCAGAAACACCAATTTTAGTGTAGTGGTTTGGTTCAAAATGCCCATTACTTACTTATTTTCCTTCTGTGAGATAAGAACCAGGAGAAAAGCAAAGCAGGCACAAAACTTAAACCTTAAAAGCATAAAGAAGTTTATTAACAGAACTAAAAAGCAGAAAAAAAAGTTAGACTAAACCTTCAGAACACTTCTCCTCCCCCCACCTTCTTCTCCTCCTCCCACCAACAACATGAAAAAAACAACCCTCAAGGTTTTCCAGAGTCAGTTTACCATCTCTGTAAGAACTTTCCTCAGTCCACCTAGGAAGAGGAGTCCCTCTTGCTCATGCTATGGAGACATCTCCACACGAAAACAGTTAAACAGTTCTCTTGTGGCTCAGTGTCACAGCAAGGCTGCCCGGAATGGTTTCTCCTTGCCTGTGAAAGTCCCTTCCCTCAACTTGCAGCTTTCCCCACAACTGCTTGAGGGTTTCATCTTTAGCTAATGGGGTACCATTTTAAGGATGAGCTGTTCAGAAACAAAAGTTCTCTTTACCCATCTGTGGGTGCATATTCATCTCTAGGAACAGAGGTCCTCCCTTTCTCCGGTAGTGAGAGGGTCCTCATCTCCTTCAAAACAAAAGTTCTTTTCACCTGTCTGTAGGTGCATCTTTATCTCTAGGCACAGAGGCCCCCTTCTTCTCTGGCAGCAAGAGGGTCCTCATCACCTTCAACTGAAAAGGCACAGAGGCCTTCCTCTGGGAGCGAGAGAGTCTACATCCCTTTCAACTCTCTCTGTTAAAACTTCTCAATAAATCACAGCTACTTCAGTAGTTGCTTAATGCAGCACAGGTACTTCTACCCATGGGTTGCGGTTTTGAACGCTCTGCCTCCCCCCACCATGCTTCATGAAATTACAACGGGAACACTGAGATATATTATAGTCCATCACCACAGCCTTACAAGAGAATTTCAGCTTCCAGGAGAAGCATCTCCTCTTTCTCCTCTCTCAGGGTTTCAGCTCCTCCTTCTTTGCTGACTTTGGTGTCTCTGTGCTGTTTATTTCACGTGCCATCATCTGTCCTTTTCCTCTGACTCAGGAGAGGATTGAATGTCTGGAAGCTTCATCTGTTCTGGAGAAATCTTACAGCACTAAAAGAGTTAATCTCACCCGGCCTTGCAGCTGGAATTCGCTTATCTCTCCTTGCCGGGCAGCAGCAGTGGGTGAGGGGGGGCATGGCCCGTCCGGAGCAGCTGAGGGGGCCTGGCCCGCCCGAAGCAGGGCTGGGGCCGGAGCAGGGCTGGGGGGGCCGGGCCGGGCCGCAGATGGAACAGGGCCGCTCCAGGGTGGGCTCCTGGCCAGCCCGGCCGGGCCGAGCAGGGCCCGGCCCCGCTGGGCCGTGCCCCGGGCCTCCCCCAGTTACCTGTCCGAAGGCCGGAAGTCAGAGAGAGCTTTCCGCGCTCTGTTCGTTCTTAAATGTGTATCACAGAGGCGTACCAAGCTTCTTAAGTGGCTTAAAGAAGTTGTCAATATTCCAGCTAGCCAGTTGATTGGTTAGGTCAGGTCTAGAGGAAACTGTAAGCACCTCTGTGCAAAAAATCACTTCCGAGGCTGAAGGAGTCTTTCCTCAAAAACTCAAACTATGCTAACCCATGACAATAATACAATAAAATAAGGCTAAAGGTTAGTGATAATAGTGTATGGTAACAGGGAAAAAGAAGCATGGGCTTCTAAGTTCAATGGGCAAAATTGTAAGTGATATTTGAAGATGCATCCTGTTTACTGCAAAGTGGAAAGATCTTAACTGGAAAAAGAACAGACATGAGCAATTTTAATAACATTTGTACATTTATTTTTAAGGGAAGAACCAACCTTTTTTTTTCTTTAGCAGAAGCTAGAAAGCCATCCTTAGATACGTGAAAGATCTGAGAAGTGTTCTTAAGAACCAGAAGTTTTTCTTTTTGCTCCTTTTCTTGTTCATTCTTCCATCTTCAAGGCCATGTTCTGTGTGGGGAAAAGTGCAGGAGTGACACTAAAATAAGCTCTTCTGATGTGCTTCACAGCTAAGAAGCTGACTGCTATTAATCTTTGACTTCAAAACAAGAAACAACTATACCTGCTGGCACCTAGGAAGTACAGAAGCATCACATTAGGTGTAGTACAGAATATAATTTTATAATTTATAGTCAGCCACTATATTGTCTGGAATAAAGATTTTTTATTTTAAAAAATTTACATGACAATTCATGTTCAGTGTTTCTTATGTATCAACTCTGTATAAATCACTCAATATCATGAGTAATTAACCTCATTAATCTTCTCTCTCTCTCTCTCTCTCCCCCTTCTTCTTCTCAAAATATATTGTAAACCTGATGAAAAAATCCAGTCAAAGCCTTGCTAAGTGCCTTATTCTATCTGAATATTCCAAAGCTGCCAAATGGTTTATTCTATCTGGATGTTCTAAAGTTTGCAAGTAAAAGTTGTTTTTCATTGAACCATCTGAGAACTTTGTTTTTCTCCCACACTCCCCACAGTATATACAACTACCTTCCCCTAAATCCACTGAGTGGGATGGGACAGATCCAAAGCAGCAAATCTCCAACTGGGAAATAAGCCAAGCCAACCAGAGCAGCAATAGCTGTTCCTAGCTGACTCTCAAGACGAGAACCAGAACACAAACTACCTCAAGTGGCCTTTCATGAAACCTGGGGAATGAAGAGGAGGAATTGGAGCTCCAAGCCAAGTCAGAAAGTTATGATATTGTAAGAATAACTGAGACATGTTGGGACAACTCACATGACTGGTGGATCACAGTGGATGGCTTTAGGCTGCTTCATAAAGAGAGACAAGGAAGAAGAGGAGGAGGAGGATGAGGAGTAATGCTCTATGTTAAGGAGAACCTTAAAGTGTCTAGAAGTAAACTGAGGCAATTGTAAAACCCCTATTGGATGTCTCTGGGTCAAGATAAGAAGCGGGTCTTACAGTAGACATCTGCTTTCAAAACAAGATGATAACCTCAACAAAGTAATAATTGGGTCACTTAAGCAAGTTTTGAGTTAACAGAACCTGGTTCTTATGGTGATTTCCACTACCCAGAAAAATCATGTCATCCACCAAGTTCCTGGAATGCGTAGAGCGCTGCTTCCTTATATGCATCTTAGATGTGCCAATGAAGAATGAGTCACCACTGGACTTCCTACTCACAGACCAAGAAAACTTGCTTGGTACCATGTCTATTCATGATGGCCTTGGCTGCAGTGATCACTATGCTGTGGAATTTAGGATCCTGCTGAACACACTGAAGGTGAGAACTAAAACAAAGATTATAGATTTTAGAAGCGCAAACTTCAGCTTGCTCAGAGCTCAGCTGAGAGGAATTCTGTGTGAATCTTCCATAGGCTATAAAGCAGCTAGCAAGTGCTGGGAGTTTTTGAAGAACACTCCTGGAAGCACAAAAACTGTTGGTCATCTCTAGAAGAAATGGAGCAAGAGATCCCTTTGACTTAACTGTGAACTTCTGAGTCTGCTGAAACCCAAAAGAGAAGTGTACCAGAGATGGGAGAGCAGAGAAGTACCTGTTGAGAACTACAAGGCATTTCCAGAGCCTGCAAACATTAAGTTAGAATTCAGCTTGAATTGAAATTAGTCAGAGATGTCAATCTCAAAGGGTTCTCAAAGAGGGTTTTACAAGAAAGGGTTCTTCAAGGGTACAAACAACAAACAGAAGCAGAAGGAAAATATTAGCCTGCTGATAAAGGGGAGAGGGGAATTTGTTCCCAACAACACTGAAAATGCAGAGTTTTTCAAAACATTCTTCACCTCTGTCTTTACCAGTAGTGCTGGGCTCCCAACCTTGGGCACAAAAATCCAGGTTGATGTGAATACAGCACCTTCAGCTCAGTGTGAACCATTACAAAATAATTCTTCACTAGCAGATAAGTTAGATAAAAAGAATCAAGGAAAAAATATTTTACCAAGATGATGCATTTTCATGTTTTCAAAGAATATCACTTATCTGAAGTAAGCTTCACAAAATTTGATGAAGTACTCATAAAAATAAATTGTAATAAATATTCTGCCCCCATATTTTTGCTTATCAAAGGTCTCAAAACAATACAGCAGTTCTGCCCTGAAAATAATCTGACACTAACCTGATAAAGCAGGAAGTATTCAAATATCTACTTTTTCCCTACGTATTTTTAAAAACAAACAACAAGAAAACCCTTTTATTAATTCAGTACCTGAATTGCCAACCTTTTAATTTTCTTGGGTGTGTGTTTATTCTGATGTTAAAGAGAAAGGAAAACAGACCTTTCATTTACCATATGAGTGTCAGTGGATGCTTCTCCCACCAGAAACGTTGTTTGCCAATCAGGATCTCTATTGTTAATTCGGTCCAAGAAAACAAGAAAAAAAGTATTAAAATCTAAGAGGTTACAATAGAACTATAAAGCAAAAGAAACAGATGAGTTCTGACAGAATGATAATGTGAAAAATGAGGTAATAAGCAGTAGTCAGATGGTTGGGCTGCTTATCTTGGCTGTCTGTGGGAGTAGGCATTGGCGTTCTGTTTTCCTCTAGACTTAATACAAAGGTGAGTTTTACTGGTAAAACTGGAAGAAATCACTGATGTATCTATAATGATAACTCTCAAGCATGTGTCAAAAATTCAAAATGGAGGATGAAATTTAATTCGAGTATTTTGTTAGGGAAGATGACAACTTCAAGCTTTGGTCTAAAGTAAAAGGAGAAGATTAGCTGTTAGCAAAGATATATTTTTAACATAGTTGTGCAATGAGAAATATAAGGAAAAGAGGCAATGATGTTGAAAAATGAAACTTGTGGAGGTTATTCTACTTCAGCAGCTGTCAGTCTTCTTTGTGAAGATTTCATTGAGTGGTGTTATCTCACATTCCTCCAAAACTAGTCATTCTGCTGAAACATGTGGTTTTGATTAAACAGACATACTTCCTACTGGTGGTCAGAAGAATTTTATTCTGTATGAGAACCACATATTTTCATGAGCCTGTTATGTTGGGTCACTATGACAATTGTTTGTTGGTTCTTGTTTTATATCTTCTTTTGTATCTGGAACCATTTTTGGGTATTCAGAGCTCCAAAGATTGTCTTTTTCTTTCCAACATAGATGAAGACAAGCATAATTATTTAGTTTCAAGACAAAACTAAGTCACAAAATTGTTTTCCAGCTCTGTCCTACCTCAAAGCTTGAAAGCATTGTTTTTCTGATGTTTTTGATTCAATTGCTTTTCCAGTGTTTTGGTACAATTGCATTTCCATATGTTCTATCCTCCCAAGTAAAAGTGAATCCAAACAACAAAAGCAAATCTAGCAGACTGTGCAATGAGGTTTCTTTTCTGTCTAGAATGATATATTTGTGCTTAAATTAACAGTTGAAGATGAGTTTCTTCAAGAAAAGATCTTTGATTTTATGTAAAGCAGTGCTTTCCAACTAGAAAATTCTGGTTTAAGTTTTGACAGCTGTAACTGGCTTTTTGAAGACTTGGAAAATGGGAAAATGAGAAATCTAAAAGAAAAAATTGAAGGGCCATGTTTTTGATTACTTTTTTTGCTAGCAAACCTCAGACTCTAGCACTTTGTGCATCATCTATGGGTTCCTGTTTACTTACTGAGCTCATCTTAATTAAACATTTGCAACCCATCATTATTGCATGCTTATGCATATTTTCTTTGCTAAAATTGAGAATAGGTTTTTTTTTCCCCAAAATGTTTGGCGTTTGTGTGCTGTTTGTTTGTTTTTGTAAGTAAAAGATTTCTCTTCCCTTAGGTTTTTCCTTCAACAAATGTCAGGCTGCAATACAAGAATTCTGTGGCAGGGTTTTTTTTTTCTCCTCTCTCAACCAAAAACTCTAAGAACCGTAAAAGCATAGAAGACCATTATTATTAATTTTTATTTTAAGATAGAGCACAGTTATTTCATTATTCCTCTCTTTTTGTAAAGCTCAGGACTTGAATTACATCCCTGTATTACAAACCCTACAAGATGAAATTCTCTATGATAGGAAATATGCTTTGCTCAGGGATTTTTACTTAACATGGATGAACAGAACACATATCTAGAATAGAACACTTATAGTTTCTATAAGGCAACATACTTCAGCGCTGTTAAACCAAAGGCAACTATTCAGTCATCAGAAAACCTGAGTAAATGTTTTCTATGCTACCTTCCCCTTTTAAAGTTATCCACTTCTGACCAGCTTTCGTGATGGCAGAATATTTTATTTCTCTGTTTTGTGAGTAGTCTCTCTTTTGCAGGCTATCTCAATAACAAAACAGTAACTTATAATGTTTACTAGAAAGGAGAGAAAAATGGTGTTTGATGGACTTGGAATTTTTTTCCATATGTTCTTGGCAAAGAAATCACTGTAAGAACATAAGTACATCTAGTACTCTCAATACAACTTTAGTATATGCATGCAGTTTGCTTTTTCTAAACTATTCTTTCTCAATTATCTTCCTTCTCTTCAATTAATTTTTAGAATTCCAGGATGAAGACCAGCCTTCTATTCTAGCAAAACCAAACCAATCATTTTTACAAATTGTATCAGCAACAGGAGTTTATATTATAAATTTTAGTATTTTGATATTCAAATTTTCCTTTCCTTTCACCCCACAAGGTGTGGGGCTTGTGAAGATTTTTTTTTTTTGGTTGTTTGGTTGATTTCTTGTTTTTCCTTTTACATGACTTTTTGGGTTTTTTTTTTTTTGCTTTGATATATGTGTCAACAGGTCCAAATGAGACACATTTCCTGTTTTCAGAAGCTAGTTTAAAGAAAATCCAGTAAGTTCTCTATGAAAGTTGCCACTTTTTGGAAATTGCCACTAATTGAAAACAGAAGTATAAAGAAAGTACTGTTAATTCTCTTGGTGTCCATATATATTAAAACAGGCTGAGGGATAAACCCTTGAGACATAGAAACATTCTTATATAGGATACTAAGTTATTTTTTATTATTTCTTAAATAAGCTATCCAGGAATAAAATAAAGCTCAATATTGCAACTTTATACCTTGTTTTATAGCACTAAAAGAACATGTTTACTTCTGCTTGAAAAATATATCCATGGATTGTTATACAGTTGACATACACTTGTAAGGACATAAAAAGAATGAGTCATTCTCTCCAGGTACAGGAGCCCCAGAAAAGCCAAATATAAGTGTTCTAACATAGCATAAAAACAATCAAGGGGCTGGGAAAATTGACGTAAGAGAAAACACTGAAGTAGATAGATATAAATGAGGCCTTGGCTGAGGAATCACTGCCAGTGAAGGTCAGGACCAGAAACATCTGTGGAACATAAACACTGTGTGTGAAGAGTTCCATAGAGCAAACTGTGAACCTTTTTCTTTTCCAAAAGCATAACTTTTGAGAGCAATGTGATAACAGTGAGAGAGTATCATAGAAGGCCTCAACAGTAAGCAATGAGAGTCTGCAAAATAATATCTCTCAAAAAAAAAGAAAAAGGAAGTTCATTGTATACAATATAGAAATAATAGAATTTAAAAAAAATAATTTAAAGTAGTGCTGTGAGGAAATAATCCTATATGTGATAGAGGTTCAAAAGCAGAACAAATTGAAGGCCAAAAACTAAAATACAAGTTCCATCTCAACGTGAGGAACAAATTCTTTACATTGAGGGTGGCAGAACACTGGAACAGGCTGCCCAGGGAACTCATGGAATATCCTTCCCTGGAGACATTCCCAACACACCTGGGCGAGTTCCTGTGTAAGCTGCTCCAGGTGACCCTGCCTTGGCAGGGGGGTTGGACTGGATGATCTCCAGAGGTCCCTCACAACCCTAAAAATTCTGTGAATGTTTGGATACCCCTTTGGTCAGTTTGGGTCACCTGTCCTGGTTGTGTCTCTTTGCAACCTCCAGCCCTCTCACGAGTGTGGCCATATGAAAAGCAGAAAAGGCCTTGGCTCCGTGTAAGCCCTGCTCAGCAATAATAAAAACATCCCTATATTATCAATCCTGTGCTCAGAACAAATCCAAAACACAGCTCCATACCAGCCACTGTGAAGAAAATTAACTCTACCCCAGCCAAAACCAGCACACCATGTCAATTTAAAATACTTACACATGAAAGAACAGTCTTACATCTATACATAAAAGAGCACCTAAAAGTCAAAATAAAAGTGAATTGATTATATTTACTGGAACAATAACTTTAACATGCTCTTGAATATTTTACTGTAAATAATATTTTGTTTTCTAAGCACATACTGCTGCTTCTGATGTATTCTGCTGTCCTAGTGTGTGATGTCAGAGTATGAAAGATTGTGAACTCTGTGCTTTATGTATCAGAAATAGCTATGTATCAGTGGGGAGGGAAGGGGGAGGTTTGTAGAATGGGATGTGGATGGTCTAATAATGGGGTTTTTTTCCCAACCCTTTGAATCCAAATATGTATACCCATATTTGGGGGTATATAGAAGTGCTGGTGAATAAATTATTCAAAATTTGCAAATATTTCCTAAGATTATCAACTGCAGGGCTGTTATCTGTAATTTGCAGATGGTACCTTTTGCTCAGCCTGGAGTAATTCAATTTAATTAACACTGTCCCCACTAATAAATTCATTTTGGATATGCTATATGTAGACTGTTTACACAAGACTGCCATAGAAATCTTACTGAGTTCAAACTGTAAGAAATGTTTGCAAACTCATTTTATTTTACCAGGGAAAGGAAACCATTGTGTTTCCATGCTGCACAGATCCCAGTTCCCATTTACTCTGGATGAGTTTGCTCGTGCTGACCATAAACAGCTGTTGTAGCTCCTGAAGGGCATTTTGGGATTGATTAACCATCTGCTGATTCTCACTGTAATAGCTCAGTGACAACAGCATGAGGGAATTTGTTTTAGATACTCTGCAAAGATGTGGACACTACAAATACTCCTTTTCCAGCAGTTGCTCTGATTGATATTCTGACTACTCCCATTGTGTAATAGGATTTGGATTCAATCTGAACTTTGGAAGTTTATCTATGTTGGGTCTGTGTAGAGCATCTAATTTGCAGGTTTAAAAAAAGGCACTTGATTTTCTGCAGTGTTGGAGTTTGCTGCTTCTTTATCCAACATTATCAACACAAGAATTGATTAAAATGTGTTGCATATTAATATAAGGAAAAGCTATATTTGGAATTTGATAGGATATTTGTAAAGTTAACACTTCATAATTTCACTGGGTGAACAAGTCTAAAAATTCAAGGAGATCTTTTTAAGTGAAGCAGACTGAAAATACTGATTTGGAAGAAAAAGGGGAAAAAAAACCCCTAACAACCTGAAGATAGCTGTTGTGTTACCATGTAACTGGGGGCTTGATAGTTCTCATGATTGTTATTCCAAATAAGATAAATATTAATTCTAAATGAGACCTGGACATATGGTGTAAAGTTTCTCGTGCTGAGTGCAAAATACCTGGCCAAAATCTGCAATGTTTTATAAAGCTAGAAATATGTTCATTTTGGCAAATATGTTTTGATTACTTTCTGTCTCCCTGTTTTAAAAACACAGTATTTTGACAGGAATCATGGAGGTGAACTAAAATTTTAAATACACTTTATTCTTTCTAATGCATATATATGTATTTCAGAATCATAAAATAATTATGATACAGAAATAACCTAAATAGCATTCATTGGGGAAAAATTAGTGATGACTCTAACTAAAGACAAAACAGATGATTGAGAAAGGTACAGCAGCCTTCTAATGTTTTTAGGGCTTTTCTATTCCTGTGTCTTCTGGTTTATTAAGATGCTGTATGTCTACTAACATACAGGTTAAATATGTCAGTACGAATTGTGAACTGGATATTTAACAGGAGATGGAGCAGCATAGTTCCATTTTACTGAACTGGTGCTTCAAGTGGATGAAGTAAGCAAGCATTAAGAAAACAACTCTCCTGTAGCTGGGTTTCTGCCAGGGAATTTGAGATGTCACAGTGCAACTGTGCCGGTTTGAGACAAATTTGGAGGAAAATATCATCTGATAGCAGGCAGGTCACAACCACCCCTCCCCGACTAGGTTCAGGGAAAAAAAATATTTCCCTGGAGGAAAGTGAAAGAGATAAAAAAACGATTTATTTAACAAACACACAGGAAAATAATAATAATGCTGAATAATAAAACTTCTCGCTGTGGAGGGAAACCTGGGAAGATTTTTAGAGTCCTTCTGTAGGTGTGGTCTCTCTCCTCCTCCTCCGAGCTGGGTCAGTGTGGGCCCACCTCTGGGGCCTTGGTGGAAAACTCTCCCGATGTGTTCTGATGTTGAAACAGTCCAGAAGAGAAGAAGGGAAAAACTGAAGTTCCAGGAAAACAAAGTTCAAGTCTCCGTCTCTCTCCGGAGAAAAGGAGCCGAAAGCTGGCTGAAAAGCAAGAATGGTGCTTCCTCTGCTCTTGCTACCGCAGCAGGAGAATGCAGAGAAGTGTGTATCTGTGTCCTTGAACAATTGTTTTGAAAAGTTCGCTCAGTTTTTCCTCTCCCCCATCTCGGGCTCAGTTTAAAGGCACAGAAAGGCACAAGATTCATGTCTGGGCATAGGGCAGGAAATGTGGGATACAACATCACAAAGTCACCCCAAGACAGCAACCCAGTCTGAAATGTGACTGTATCTTATGATAAACTACATCACACCTTTGGAAAAGAGCAATATCAATAAAGGGTGCATCAATTTATTCCAACATTGCTACCCCTGTAGAGTCAGGGAGTGACAATACTTCATGATTTGTTTCATGTCTACATCTAGAAGTTACTGCCAAATCATCCTTTGCCTTACTGTCCTATGACTTACTGTCACAGAGACAGTGCAAATTTCCTAACAAGCTAATTACATTTTCGAACTGATATTTTTCTATATCATAATTTAAACCCATGTTTGCTTACTTCTAACAAGTTTCATTTCCAACTTTGCATCTCATTTTCCTAGCTCCATTATCCAAAATGAAATTCTCTTCCTAGATACTCAAAATGTGGTGGATTTGATTGCCCCATCACAAGTGCTGCTCTGCTTGATTTGAACTGTTGTGAGGGCTAGTTATAAAGAACTTTTTTTTTTCTCATTTATATTTACATGAGCAAAATATCCCAGCTGCTTCAATAAGACTCCATGTAGTTGCAGAGTCATCCAAACAGTTATAGGCCATGAAAAGCAATTGCAATGACACAATCTAAACTCTTTCATCACACAGTCAAAGGATAAAAATAACTGTCCATTAGAATCCCAGAACCACAGAATATCTTAAGTTGGAAGGGATCCATAAGGATCCGATGTCTTTCTCCTCTCAGGACTGTCTAAAGCTAAACCATATGACTAAAAGCATTGTTCAGGTGCTTCTCAAGAACTGGCAGGATTGGTACTCTGACTACTTCCCCAGGGAGACTGCTCCTGTAACCAACCATAGTCTCAGTGAAGAACCTTTTCCTAATGTCCCATCTGAAGTTCCACTGATGCAGTTTCACTTGATTTGCTTGTGTTCTATTGCTGCTCACCAGAGAGGACAGTACCTGGCCTCTCTCTGCCATCATTGGGAAAGTTGTACGCTGCATGAAGATGCCCCTCAGCCTCTTCTTTTCCAAGATGAACAAAGAAAGTGACATCAGCTGCTCCCCGCAAGTCTTGCCCTTGAGGCTTTCCATCATTTTGGTCACCCTTCTTTGGATGCTCTGTAATAGCTTTGCACCCTTTTTCTATTGTGGCACCCAAAACTGCACACAGGGCTCAAGGTAAACCCACAACTGCCCCTTCAGCTCCCTTGCCTGGCTGGTGATGCTGTGCCTGATGCACCCCAGGACATGGTTGGCTCTCCCGGCTGCCAGGGCACTGCTTACTCATGTTTAACTTGCCATCAACCAGGCCCCTCACATACCCTTCCATGGCACTACTTTCCAGCATCTCATTCCCCAGTCTGCCCATACATCCAGGGTTGCACCATCCCAGATGCAGAATCCAGAACTTGCTCTTGTTAAATTTAATACGGTTGGTGACTGCTCATCTCTTTAGTCTGTCCAGATCTCTCCAAAAGGCCTCTCCACCCTTGAGATGGGCCATTATCCTTGTCAATATTTGATTTCAGTTTGTTATAGTACCTTTAATATTGTTCTTTATTGTTCTTTATCACCTAATATTTCTCACAGAAGTAATATCTTCTACATTTTACCTTTCACATGTGCTGTATATCAGTTTTAAATCTGTAGATTGTTCCATAACTGTTTTGGAAGAGGAAGAGGGAAATTTTGTGGAACTTGACAACATTTTTGCCATTTGAATGATGGCAGCATATTAGATAGTTTGTGCTTCATACTGTTCTCCTGAACTTCCTCGTGGGAAACAATGCGTTTTTACTCTAAAATTCTGTTTTCTTGTATAAATATGTTTACAGCCATGAAATTTTGATGTAGTAAAGATTTAAAATAAAGCAGCCTCAAAGTCTCCAGAAAGCAGAGAAATAACCAATATGCTGTTACATAATTTGATTTCTTTCCCTTCTCTCTTCTCACTAGTGCAAATTTTGTAAGCGATGGAGCAATTTTAATAATTGCAAAGTCTGTATATGATATGTAATACACTTGTATTTTTACAGGTCCCACTTTTTACTCTATATTTTAAAGAAAAAGGTCTATATTGATTTTTGTTGTGCTTGTTGAAGGCATAAATGATTTTCAAAGTTGCAATGGTAGTAATGGAAAAGGGTTACATTCGCTGAAGAAAGACTGTTACTACTACAGTTAGGAGCTTTTGCTGAAAGGCGATTTTGCTACTGAAATTAGGACAAATTCCCAGAGATTAATGGTGTTGTTTCAAAACATAAATGACTAGTTCAAAAAGAGTCAAGAAACTCTGATAAGCTTCATTTTTTCTCAGTGATGGAGACTGAAATACACATCTTAGATGGCTGGCTTTTGTTAAGCTGTGGTAGTGTAAAACTGTGTCAGTAAGATACAACATAGAAGACTTAAATTCTTTCTTCTAAAATGTACTGAGAATTGATGTAATTTTACATTCTCTGAAAACAGCGGTAACTTTTCAATAGGAAGGGGGTTAGTTTTATACAGAACAACTTCAAAAATCCCGACAGTTGCTTTTATCCTGCTTTAAGTGTTTCTCTGCTTTGGAAAGAATGTGACATATCAAAACAGTATTTTTATCTTGGTTCAAATGTATGCAAACAAGTGTTTTATGCATCAGTACTATAGTAATATAATTTTGTAGAGCGCTATATTTCCCCACTCCTTTTCTTACTAAATGTCTGCCCTTCCCACGTTATCCTCCTTTCCCCGCCCCTAATCCTGGCCATACCCTCGAGTTCTCCCTATTGGTTCCAGTACCCCAACTCCACCCATGTATGGCCCCTGCGCCCTGAGACCATTAGTCTCTGTGCTCTCTCTGCCCCCCTCGTCCCCCTATAAAACCCCAGGCTCCCTGACCATGTGGTCTCTCTCTGCTTCTGGCACCTGGCTCGCTATTATGTGAATGAAGTTCCTCTGAGGCCCCCGTGCAGAGACCCTTCTTGCGTCCTTTATCGCCACTGTGTTGTGGAGCCAACAGCTAGCTGGAGCGGGAGCGTGGGGCTGTCTGGAAGGGCTATGGGAAGCGGAACAGCCGCTCTCCTCGAAGCAGCCCCACAGCGCTCTCCGGGAGGGTTTGCGGCTTGCTAAACCAACGCAGGAAACCACACACAACGTAATTTCTCCTCTGTTTTTCTCCTGTTCTACATGCAAAGTAGTTGTCTGAGAATTAACACTTGTTAACTTGGCCTTTAAGGATGAAATTTATAACAAATCTGCTGTTCCATGACATGCATCTAATTCAGCAAAAAGCCTTTCATAAGCGACGTGAGAATTCAGTCACTTGAGAATTCAGTCACAATACTTACAGTCAGGTTAGTATTTGTAAATAGTAAAACCTGGTGCCCAGGTCATGCTTGCACATGTTTACACTGTGATACTTTTTTTCCAAAGTATACATAAACCATTCTAACTATCCATTGTCACTTGCTTCTCTCTCTTCCTGTTCTTTTACTTCTCCAAAACTAATCTCTTTTTCTAAGTTTTCTAAATTCTCTTTCGGTTCATGTTTTTCATTTAGATTTCCTTCAGTGTTAGGCAACCTTGTTAACCTTTATTTTTTATTGCCAGTATGATACTGGTTTCTTCACCATGCTCCTGGCCACTTTCCAAGACAAATTGACCAGCAGCCTGATGCCCCAAGAGTCCGTGTGCCTGCCGTTGCCATTGCCAAGTTGCAGCAAAGTCCAAGCTGAGTTCATAACCCCAGCTGCACTTTCTAACAGCACTTGTCTTTTTGGAGTTTCATAAATACACTGGCTTAGTTCATATATGAGATTCTAAAGTGGAAGATTCGTTTGATGGAGCCTGTGAATAACTGTATTGTCTTCTGAGGGTTATCTTCTTCCAGGAAAGTTAGGTCTACTTATCTGTTGCCATTGGCTTGATCTTTCATCTCTCCTTATTTTTTAGAAATGTGGTCTGGTTCAGTTTTGACCAATTTATTCTTTTATTAGTCTCAGTAGCCTTTAATTGTTGTCTCTGTTCTTGTCCTGTAGAGAAACTTCTCACAAAACTCCAAAAAAAACCACATTGGATGTCACTCTGGAGAATTCACCAATTTTTTTCTGACCCATTTTGCTAGCAGCAGCTGCTTCTCCATGCAGTAGCAAATACATGAGTACAAAATACACCAAAAGAAATGTCCAATAGAGAGTGGACCTAAAAAATCAAACCATGCTTTTATGTTCTATGACAATTCTTATTGCTGTGCTCAGTTTGTCATATATTATAATATCATTTGAACTAAAACAGCCCTGGGGCTTCCATTAATGTTTTATTCATTATATACCAGATACAGCATAAAGATTTTTTTTCTCCTCTGCTAGAACTGTGTCAGTAGCTTCAGTACTACACAAAAGAAGATCTTTAGTCGCTTTTGTTTGTTGTCTTAAGATCTGAAATCTTCCATCACAATCCATACCTGGAAATAAAAACTGCTTAAATAAACTGCGTGGTGCTTCTGATATTTGCCTTTGTGCCTCCTCACTGCATTACCATCTGTAGTAGCATAGTAACAAGACAAAATCTTTCATGATACAGCCAACCAAACCAGTATTTCTAAGGAGAGCTCTTTTTTGTATTTTTCATTAGTTGTTTGCAGCTCAATTTTAGTGAGTACCAGGTCCTGCACTTGGGTCACAACCATCCTGTATAATGTTCAGGCTTGGAGCACAGTGGCTGGAAAGCAGCCCAGCAGAAAAAGACCTGGGGTTGTTCGTCAACAGCAGCTGAACATGAGCCAGAGTGTGCTCAGGTGGCCAAGAAGGCCAGTGGCATCCTGACCTGTATCAAAATCAGTGTGTCTGGCAGGACCAGGGCAGTGATTGTCCCTCTTTACTGGGCACTGGTGAGGCCACACCTTAAGTCCAGTGTTCAGTTTTGAGCCCCTCACTAAAAGAAGGACATTGAGGTGCTGGAGTGAGTCCAGACAAGGGCAACAGAGATGGTGAAGGGTCTGGAGCAGAGACCAAATGTGATGAACTGACCACAGCCCCCATTCCCCATCCTCCTGCACTGCTGAAGGCAGGGAAGGATACAGAAAATTGAGGGTGAAGTTGAGCCCAGGAGGAAGAGAAGGGTGGGAGGGAAGGTGTTGCCAGGCTTTGAGTATACATCTCATTATCTTACTCTGAATTGATTGGCAATAAATTAAATTAATTTCCCTACATTGACTCTTTTTGCTCGTGACAGTAATTGATGAGTGTCCTTATCTTGACCCACAAGCATTTTGACATATTTTTGACACATTTTTTTCTCCCCTGTCCAGCTGAGGAGTGACAGAGAAACTTTTGTGGGTACCTGCTGTCAATCTACCATCCTACAACTACCTGAAAGGAGGTTGTAGTGAGATGAATGTTGGTCTCTTTTCTGACATAAAAAGTGATAGAACAAGGATAGTTCTGCCAGGGGAGGTTTAGAATGAATATTAGGATCAATTTCTTCACTAAAAGGATTACCATTCTTTGGAACAGGCTGCCCAGGGAAGTGGTTGAGTCACCATCCCTGGCGGTAATTAAGAGATGTAGATGTGGCCCTTAGAGAGATGTTTTAGGGTGGACTTGGCAGTGCTGGGTTAACAGTTGGACTTGATGACCTCAAAGTTCTTTTTCAGCCTAAATAGGTCTATGATTCTAGGACAGGAATTGCCAGAGGGACACATGTTTCTGCAGAGTATCTGAGTCTTCACCTGGTAGTGTAAGGCTGGTAAAGCAGTTGAGATGTATGGGAGAAGCTTAAGAGCTGGTTATGTGCTGCAGAAAATGTTATTAGAGAAAGACACCAAATGTGAATAAATGCTTTGTTTTTCATTATCAATGCAGACATCTATGAAATAGGATCAGATCTGACCTTTTCAGTAACTTAGATGTAATTTTTAGACAGATGGTCAAGCTCAGTTTAATATCACTTCTTAAAAAAAAATGGTTTTAAACTTCACTTTCAGACAATTTAGAACATGCTTGCTTCAATTCCAGAACATTTTCCAGCTTTCTCTTTTTTTTTGCAAGAAACTGAGGTGTCATAACCAACATAATGTAAAAGCTATAATTATGACAAACAGTGATTGATATAATGATATGTGCTTTCTTAGCAGGATGAGTAATTTTGAATTTCAAGACAGGCAGTGTTCTCTGTTTTGCCTCCCAGATGAAAGTAAAGCTTGAGTTGTGTTTCCTCTGTAAGTGATATTTTTTCACCTTTCTTAGTAGCTAGAAAAAAAAAAAATCCAGATAAGATACTACTTTTCTAGAAATCAGTTGCTTCAATGACTGTACTAACTTCTCCTTAAGAAGGCAACAAACTTTTTTAATGTGTGAGATTTTGTGTTTCAGTTCTACTCATTTCTATGGTGATACAAGCAGATTTTCTTATGCTTCTCGCACTGCTACCCGCCACCTTACCTTTAAAGGAATATAGGGAGTGTACATATTCTTCAGGAATAATGAAAAGCCTGAGATCCTTCACTTCTGGCTGTAAGAAGATTCAGGAACTCTTGAAGTTAATATTCTACCACATGCTGATGTCTTGATCACACTCGTTTTTAGGAAAAATATACTTGAATATCTTGTATGAGAAAATTCACTACATATATAAAATGATAGAAATATGTAATTACTCTAAAAATGGAAAAAACCCCACTATTTTAGCTTTACAGAAAGGGTGGTCAGTAAAATCATATTTAAGTATTAGATATACATAACTGAGAATCATAAATGACCAAAGAGAGCTGTAGGCCTTCTTTGTCTTATCAACAATAATTCATACATGTGAATTGCTACATACAGGGATAAAATATGCATAAGTTTCACAGCAAACACCTAGAAGTAGACGACTTCAGTGCTTACATAAAATATTGTTTCAGATTCATAGGATGTGGTTGTATGTGTGCCTCTCTTAGCCCCCAGTCAATGTAAACCCAATCAATTAGCTTTTGCTCAAATAATACAGATCCACCTCTAGATTTTGGATAAGAGGCTTTTTCCTCCATTGTTGGACAGGACCCCATGATCAGGTAGCTGTCAGGATTAGCTGATGTGTACTGAGACACCCAACAAGGCAGGATTTTTGGTACTAACCCAACATACTGTGGGTTTCCTGGGGATGGTTATTGTACCCCATACATACTACATGTGTATCCTATTTATTTTGCTGAGTAAGAAAACATCTAAAAGCAGAAACTCATTCAGTTGTTGTGCCCAGGTAAAAAGCATATTCTAGTCACATATTCTGATAGTCACACAGTTCTCATTTGACTAACACCCCCATTTGTTCAACAGCATGTCTTTTGCAGGGCTGCAGATTCTTATCTCACTTTCCAACTTCAGTTTGATATTCTTGATCTTTGTGCTTTGCTATTGTGGTAATGCACATATGAACAGCTACATGAATGAGCTGTTCTTACGTAGATCCACACAGTTTATCAAATTGAAACAGGGTAAACTTTTGACAAAATTGTTGTTTTGTTTCCAAAGTGCTACAAGCAGTGACAGTTTGAAAGCATATAAGCACAAAATAGTCCAGTGGGTAAGCTTTCTTGCAGGATATAAATTTTTATAATAAGAAGTCATGTATTGCAAATGTAAAATATCAGCTTTGGACAGGTTAGGATTATTTAACTTTCAACATTTGAATTAATAATAACATGATATTAATCTAAATAAAATATGTAGCAGTCATTCAGTGTTGTCTTTTTTTCCTATAAATACCAATTAGATACATATATGATAGATACAGAAAAAGTGAGAAAACGGGGCATGTAACTTATTAGTTTTAGTATGGGAAAGACTTATATTTTTGAGGTCAAAATGGATATATCGAGCCATATAATCTGTATCTATATTTATCTATATAATTTATATCTATCTGTCTAATTTTAAACAAGTTGTTTGGTGGGGGTTTTTTATCTTCTAAATATGTGAATTGCCTACATTCTACTATGGTTTTCAACTCTTTATCACTGGTTTCTTTCAATTTTAGATGTCAGTGAGGACTATCTTGTCAACATAGGTAGAGATTCTGTTCTCGTAATGTTGTCCACATTGTGGGTAATTAGAAAAATCATCACAGATATGATTTTATTACTGATACATAACGTAAAACTTCTTTTTCATCCCATGCAGCTTTCAAGTACATGTACTGTCATTGTTTTTGACATACATATAAAATCTGAATTAGATGTTTTTTGAAAATAATAAGAGAACTATCTTATTGTTTATTCTATTTCTCTCAAGATTTCTGAACTGTCATGGAAACTGTTGGTCTTCAATAAAACCTCAAAAATTTAAAAAAATTATATAAAAAAACTTGTTCAATCAATATCCCTGTCTTCAATAAGATTCTTCAGTTACTAAAGCCAGGTGTCCACCTAGAACACTACTGCAAGGATACTACTGCAACGAACAATTGGCAAAAGGCCTAGACTAAGAATTCCTGCTAGATAACTGGATAATTTCTCCGTGAAATGTTCTCAGTGAATCATAGTTGTTTATTGTCCTTTATGACCATCTTAGGGTACAGCTAGTCCCAGCATATACTTCATATGTCTCATTCCTTAGCCTCAAATGAAGATTCACGTTATTACAGTACATAATATTTATCCCTCTTTCTATTATCACATTTGGTGAATCAGAGAGTAAATTAGTTTAAATAAAATTTGAAAATCAGGCTGATCACCTAGTTTATAAATAAAAAGAGATAATACTAACTACTTTTCAAAACTTAACTCTGGATCTCTAAATTTCAGTAACTAGAGGGACCAAGTTTACAGGAATGTATAGACCTTCCATGTATGATTATAGATTTCACATATATACACCTCAGATCGTCCAGTCGGTGAATGCTGTAGGCAGATAACTAATGCATATCATTGTCAGAGGTGTGGATAATTTCCTAGTACTATCTTACTGAGCAAGAGACTAAATACCTTTGGTAATAATGCATGACAAATGTAAAATAAGCCCCCAAAATGCAAATATACAGATAGAAGTTTTGTAGAGGTTAAGTTGATCAATGAGGACATATTAGAATAGACATCAAAGTTGGGGAGAGCAGAATAATGCATTAGAAGATAAATTTTCCCTACAGAGAATAATTTTGGCTGTGGAATGGTTCAGCAAGCAGGCTTAGTGAAGCAATCACAAGGCATTATTAAGGAACATTTAGATTATATTAAGTAGGTAAATATTCTGTTCAAAGAATGGATAAATATATGTAGAGTACATGACCTTTATTAGAAACCTTAAAAACTCTTCTTAAGAGGCATTTCCAAAACTGGATGAACCTAATTACGAAAACCAGGGGTAATTTATACCAGAAAAATTCTGCTTTTCTCTTCCACTCCTGCAGCAGTGTAAAGTGTGACAATCTTTCTCTTTGTTTCAAACTTGTTATTGATATGCCTCAGGGACTCCGGACATTTCAGTGTATTTCCAGCCTAAAAGAAATCTGGATGTGTCAGGTTTGTGAGCTCCCATCATATTTTATGTGTAAAATTTAACTGTCTTTGTCCTGATAGTATTTGATATAAACTGTTATTGCTCTCTCTACACCATAAAGATTGGATTAAATGCCCTTGAGTGTTTTATGACATTTCATTCTGTAACTAAGTTTATCATAATTAGAAAACCTGCATAATTAATGCGTGTGCAGTGAAATCTTTAATTTGTAGTACTTGTCTGGGGCAAAAGTTTGCATGTTTATATGACAATTCATGTAGCAATTGAAAATACCACTTTTCTTTTTGTTTGTTTTTTTTTTTTTATGGATTACCTTGGGGTTTTTTTCTTTCATAAAAAAAGATGTGCTTAAAGGGATATTGAAGAAATCCATGAAGTGTTTCTTCAAAAGTTCAAGAAAAAAAACAACACCTCCCACCTAAAACACATCAAAGAAAATCATATACTAACCAACTCCCTTGAAACTTTTTTTGTATGTTTGAAATTTCCATTATATGTATAAAAAGGATTTTCTTCTTAGTATACTGCAGAGCTTTGAAGTAACAGCACTTTCAAGGGCAAGCAAGTATTTTTCTAACACAGATAATTAGACAATATTTGAATAAATATAAGTTTTCTGTAGTAGTGTGCATGAATAAAGATTTTATATATATATAAAATATACATAGACATACACATATACATACATATAAAGAGGAAACAGGTCCCATTTTTCATATAGGAAGAAAGGAAGACCTAGGGATTGATCTGTGCCTGGAAAGATGATGGAGCAGATGCTCCTGGAAATGATGTCAAGGTCCATGGAAAACAAGGAAGTGATTGGTGACTGCCAACACAGCTTCACTAAAGGCAAATCATGCCTGAAAAATGTGGTGGCTTTCTACAGTGGGGTTGCAGCCTTGGTGGATAAGAGAAAAATTACTAACATCATCTACTGGTACTTGTGCAAAGCATTTGGCACTGTTCTGAACAATATCAATCTCTAAAATGAAGAAACATGGATTTTGATGGATGAATGGGTAAGAATTGGCTGGAAGTTGTACTCAAAGAGTTGCTGTCAACAGCTCAATGTCCAGACAGAGACCAGTGATGAGTGGTGCTCCTCAGTGATGAGGGGTCCACACTGGGACCAGTATTATTTCACATCTTTTCTAGGGACATGGACAGTGGAATTGAGTGCACCCTCAGCAAGTTTTCAGATGACACCAAGCCTTGTGGTGCAGTCATCACATTGGAGGGAAGGGATGCCATCCAGAGAGACCTGGGCAGGCTTGAAAGTTGGCCCACACAAACCTCATGAAGTTCAAAAAGCACAAGTGCAAGGTCCTGCACATGGATTGGGGTGATTCCATCCACTAATAGAGTCTGGTCAGAGAATGGATTGAGAGAAGCTCTGAGGAGAAGAACTTGGGGGTGTTGGCAAATGAGAAGCTCAACATGACATGAAAATATGCACTTGCAGCTCAACAGGCTATCTATTTCCTGGGCTAGAATGGGCATCAGAAGGACCATTGACAGCCTGGGTCTGAGGGAGGTAATTCTTCTGCTCTGTTCTTGTTAGGCCCCTCTTCAAGTACTTGCTCAGCTCTGAGGTCTCCAGCATAAGAAATACATGGAGCTGTTCATGCAGGTGCAGGGGAGGGCCACAAACCTGGTTAGAATCTAGAGTCCCTCTCCTATGAAGACAGACTGAGAGAGTTGGGGTTGTTCAGCCTGGAGAAGAGAAGGCTCTGGGGAGACCTTATGGAACCCTTGCAGTACCTAAAGGAGTCCTACAGGAAAGATGAGGAAACATTTTATCAAGGAGTATAGTAGTAGAATAAGGAGTAAGAGATTTAAACTGGAAGAGAGTATATTTAGAGTAGATATTGGGAAGAATTTATTTGCTGTTAGGGTGGTGAGATGCTGCAACATCCCAGAGAATTTGCAGATGTCTGAAAGGTATCAGAGCCAAGAGGAATAAAAATAAACATTTTTATATTCTATAGTATTGCCCTTATCTCATGCCCATTGCAACATCTCCATCCCAATTGTGCATATGCTAAGATGAAATGGAAATTTGAAACAGTTGTCACAATTGTTCTGTCAGCAATACCAGTTGACATTGAAGAGGTGCTTGCATCCAGTATTTGAAGCATGTGTGACTCTGAATTTAAAATATACAACACACACACACACATATATATATTTGTATATATATATTTTTGTATATATATATATATATATATGTATGTGATATATATGTGTGTGTGTGTGTGTGTGTGTGCATAAAATGGCATTCATCTGGACATCACAAAAGTGAACTTGCTACCTAATCACAGATGTATAAAAGCATAAATATGGCAAAGAAAGAAAGAAAAACAGAAAAAAAAAGGGAGAAAATTTCTATTACACACGTACTATTCATATTTTCTGTGTCACAATTAACGTAGCTTTTATTTCATTTTATGGTAATGAATGCAGTTTTATTTTGTATGATAAGTTTACTTGAAAAAACATGAAGAGGTTTTTAACTGAGATGTCTAAGGAAACAAGGTTCATAAACCACAGCATTATCACAAACATCTTAGCCTGTGTCATATCACTCTGTGATTTCCTTCACTTTTTTGCAAAAAAGTTTGCACCGTGTTAAAAAAATACCAATACAAACTATGTTCATGGAGGTTTTCTGAGAACTGACAATTGGATTAAGATGAGATTGCTGAGGTACGGGTGGAGTACATTTGTACTGTGCTTTGTTTAAAAGCTTCTAAGTGGAGTGGCCAACCTGTCTGCATCCAGTCCTAGAAAAGATGCTGCATCTGCTGCTACTCCTTAGCAAAGATAGCAAAATGCCATGACCGAGAGTACACCAGGCTGATGTGTTGACAGGGCTGCTGATTCCAGAAAATATGACATAAATTCACTGAATGGAACTTGATTTTACTTGAGGCTTGTCAAAGACACAAGGAAAATACACTAGTGAGACACTATTTCATTTGGTAGTTGTGAAATTACTAGTCATATTCTTGAAAATGTGTAAAAGAGAAAAAATTATGGGGGATTTTCTACTTAAATGTCTTTCTAGCAGCTGCCAAATGGAGCTCTTGGAGGTCTAAGGCATTTGGGATTTTTAGTTAATTTGTGATAATCAAAGAGTGAATTCATTACAGTTTCTGAGATTAAGTTGCATAACAACTGAATCCAGCCAAAAGAAATTCTGACAAAAACACAATTATATGAAATAATTGAACCAGCAGGTGTCCTATATTCTTACTGACTGTATGTAAAAGAAACATAGTGTGTTTTGTAAAAATAATTTACTAACCATACAACTTTCTTACAAGACTGAAGGCTGTAAAAGTAAACTAATAATAAAATAAACTAGAAAGGAGACATTTGCATTTATAACAATGAAGTTTTAATTTTATAATCATCTTAAATCAAGACTTACGAAAATGTAATGAAGTCCAATTTACTGCTAATAGGTGTTTCATTTCTCTGAAAATAAACTTTTTCTTGCATTTCAATAATCTACACTGATAGTAAATAATTTAAGCAGTGTGGTACAAAAGATAGTGTTATATATATTTTAAATGAAGCTGTTTAACAAAAAAAAAATGTAATGGCTTGAGGAGCAAAGTAGTTTGTGAAGAAGTAAACAGTAAATGTAGCCTTGGAGGAAAAATAAACAAGCTTTCTAATGTTTGCAAATAACACACTTTCACATAAGCATTGTCTTCTCCTACGTGCTCCCGTTGCTCTGATAAGGCTTTGTGGCTTTGACCGGCACTGTCCCCCTGTCCAGGCCCTCAGGGCCCTCTAGGACCTACTGTCCTGGTGTCCCTGTTTCCTCTGCCCCCGGCCCACAGCCCAAGAGCCTATTTCAGACCCTGGGGCCATTAGCAGTGCTGCATCAGGCATCTTCAGTTTCCAGCATTCTGCCTCATCCTTGGCCCGTAACCCAGGGACTTGAACAATCGCTGGGGCTGGGGCTGTCCTGGCGCTCCCTGGCTGCCACTCATCTGGATGGGGTGGTGGTATGGGCCCTGGCTGGCCACAGGGAGCTTCCAGGGTTCCTGTCCTAAAGCCCATGAGGAGAAACTGGACCTTTGTGTCACCCTGACTACGTGCTTAGCTGACTAAAAAACTTGAATTAGAAATGACAGATACTGCTGTGGACTTTCCTTCCTGCACTGCTACTAAGAATCATTACTTCATTCATAAGAAGCATTATTTGCTTTAGTTGCAAAGTCAAGATATTTTTGAAGCATTTATTTTTACCAGATCTTAATTCATAAAAGTTATTTTCTTCTTCTTATAAAGATAAGCATTTGTGGTGACGTTTGTTTTTGCAAACTTCTTCCACTATGCTATTTTTCAGTTGATAGGAGGATGGATCAAGACAGGTACCATTGATTTCAGAGTGGAAGTGGTAAGTAAATAATCTCAGAAATCAAGATAAAGCATAACCTTGAAAAGTGACCTAACCACTGAGTAGATGCAATATATCTGGAAAATTTGATTAATTCCTCATCCCACTGAAAATATATCTTTAAAGACATTTTTTATAAATCTAACTTGAAACTGTTTCTACACAGAGCTACATACAGTTTGGTATGCCTAATAAAAATAATCTGCTTTTTGTTTCAAGACAAAACAGTGCCGAATGGAAACATAAGCACTATGTTTAGAACATAAAAATTATAATAACATTTATTTGCTTTTTTTTTATCCTCTCTGACTTAAGCAAGAGGTTGGATTTTTAGTTTGTAAATGGTACTCAGAAGGGTGTTTAAAACCACGTGACATCATTCACAATGTTATGTCAGAACCTTTTAATATTTTTTTTAATCAGATAGTTTCTTAGAGGTACAAATGTTGGTCCCTGGTACTTCAGCTGACCATGTATCACTGCACTTGGGATCAGGCTAGACAAAACTGTGTGTAAAATTACAGCTTTAAGGAGCGTAAGTGGCTTGGGGCTTGCCACAAAGTAACTGTGGAATCAAGATGGTTTTTTGTCATCCAAAAGCAACACTGGTATTCCTATAACCCTTTAACCCCCCTGAAATTGCAGGGGCATGTGGATATTCCAGCATTTAAGGCATATTAGGCATTCAAGTAATTTTTCAGTCATATGTAGGACTATGTTTTGATCCTGACAAAATTTCTTTCAAATTCTGGTGTTTCTTCATATGTGCAAAAATAAATATACACTCATAATCTGGAATATAAAATGGATTTATGTGTATTTGAATGCATGACAAAATAAATTTCCATCTGTATCTCAGTGAAATTATTGCCTAAAAATTTAGAGATGCTTTAGACAGTGTCATTAAAAATTTACCATGGAGGAAAATGCATGAGTCAGGATCTCTTTAGTTTGTGTGTCCATGATTATGGGTGGCATATCCATAGTATCCATAAGGACTATAGACAGTACAACTAAGTCTTCAAGAAGGCAGATTCTATACATTTGGAACCAGTCCGCTGAAGTAAATCTCCCTCTTCCCTTTCACCCCACTCTGCCCCTACACATATAAAACTTGTGTTTGCTGAACCAAATTACTTCAGAAACTAAGGAAAGAGTGGGGATATTCTTCTGGAAGGTGAGAGAAATTGGCTTAAATATTTTCCAACAGAGGAGAGAATGGAATCATTTCATCTTAGAAGATTTCTACAAACCTAAGTTGAACGGGCAGAAGAAGGCCATTACTATATTTTCCATGTGACCACTCTTTGTAGCTGTGGACCAGGTTCTGGTGACCATAAAACCAGCAAAAGTTCTGCCATAAATCTGATGAACCAGAATTAGACTCTCTGAACACTTAGAGTTGATGATAACATAGGGTTAAAATGTTTCTAAATTGTAGTAGCTAAAGTAGGCCCTGAGAGCAAGGTGGACATTCTGTTCAGGCAAGCCTGAACCTGTGTATCTGCCTAAGATGATAAGGGGCAAATCTAAACTTGTGTAGAAGATTAGGATAGATGGGTTAATTGTGTAGCTGCACCTGGGAAAGGGGGCTGAAACTTATGCTTGAGTGGAAACAATAATGAATAAGATGATTATTTAGGAGGTCTTGAGAATCATGCTTGGGTAAATGATTAATACACAGTGATGTAATGAGAAGGGTATATAATGTGGGCATTGGAAATCGATGAGTGGGGATTGATTTGGGTTTGTACCCCTTTTCTCCGGCGCCTCAATAAAAAGCACCTGGCATATAACCTGTCCGTGGTTATGTGTTTCTACGCTAACATTGAGAGATCAATTTTCCAAAAACTACTATGAAAAACTCAGGATTAAGAAAAAGTTTTCGTTTCACAAATATGCCAGCATGTACTTTTACTTATTTTCTGAAACATAAGTTTTGGATCTTTTCAGTGCCTCTACAATTCTGCTTGACAGTTTAACTTTACAAACAGAACTTCCTTTAAAAGTAAGCAGCCTCACTGAGACTACACATGGGTTACAGCTGCAAAAGTTAATACTTACTAGCAAGATCTAGCCTCTCATTTTCTAAAGACAATACACCTTCTGTGCTTCTCTCAGGACATTAAGTAGGCTTTGTTAACCACTTGGTTGTTAGTATTCATCTAGTTTAGAAAGTGCTACTTAGAATTCTCTCTGCTGCTTTACAGAACCCCTCCCTGATCATGATCAGAGCAGTGAATAAAATTTAAAATTCATACTCTTAAAAAAAAAAGAAAAAATATCACAAAGAGAAAATTATTTTTTCCTGATTGAAAAAAAAGCAAGGTTCAGCACAAATATTTGTAATTTGCCTGTCTATCTTTCAGGCAGAGACAACATTGCCTTCATCAATTAAATGGATATGGTTTTATCAGTCTGAAAGTCTTTAGTATGTCTGTGAACCCAGTATATTATATCTTGGCCACTCCTTCTCAAACCCCTTTGCTACCATCCACCTGGCAGGTTTGCACCAGAATATAAACTGAGTCTGGATGGGGAAGGAAAACCAGAGTATGTTTCCATTGAAGTGAAATCCTTCAGTGGTAACAGCACCCTTGTAAACACACTAGTTTTAGCAATTAAACTCTGTTTTTTAGTGGAATGTGAGGTGGCCCTTTAGAAGTGCTGCTAATGGAGCCAAAAATACTTGTCTTTCTCTAGCAAATATCACAAGTTTTTCCTTGAATATCCTTTCAGACCTGAATTATTTTCTTTTGCTTCAAATCTGCTTTTTTTTTCACACCTAATGTCAGCCAAGTTGAAGACTGATTAGATTTAAAATGGGCATAAAGCTATTAGATCCATATGTTAGATGATATTCAGCTGAAATAGGTAATTGTTTACATGACTTTGAATGCCAATAGCACAATAAAGAAAATCCCTAAGGCTAGCTTCTTCACACACTGCATTTGTTATCTACTGGAATTAGCTTACTACTCAAATCTCAACTCTCATATAGCAAACTCTGAACAACACAATTTTTATTTTTTTTAAAGGACTTAAACTATTTACAGGGTTCTAGTTCAATTCTGGCTGTACAGAGTGTCCTGATGAAAGACTCATCAGTAAAAACCCTAAGAAGCCAGTCTGCTTTAATTTTTGAAGACTTAAGAGTTGGTTTAACAATAAAAATTCTGATTAGAAACTGAAAGTCTATAGATACTTAAGTTCAGAAAAATTTAAATAATAACATCACTGAAATTTTTAATATTGTTTTTGTGATTAATGATGATGTTTACAGTTAATATGACCCCTATTTTACTGATAAAAATCTGCCTCGGGACAGAATTTAACTAACAAGTTCATATCTTGACCTAGAAACTTTTCTTTATTTAGAACAAAGAAGCAAACAAGGCAGTGTTAAGTATAGGAAAGTGGACCAGAAGTTTTATGATAATTTCCTTTTCATGAAATATCTACCATTACCAGCTCTAAGGGAAAATAAAACAGTTCCAGTCTAAGAGAAAACTTAAAGGAACTGTTATGAAAACACATAAAAACACATTCTGCTTAAAATATCGCGGACATAAAAAGCAAAGGATTTCCAGAAAGAGAAAGAAGCTTTGGATGGTACAAATTTTATTTTCTATACTGAAGTTATCCATTTCTAACCTCCAGGAAGTTTTGCAGTCTTAAATTAGAGATAAATCTTGTGCAAAATAGAAATCAACCATGTCTATTTTCCCAATATTTTAGGCAGAGTACCAAAAATAAATGGTCTCATATTCCAAATGTAATGTTAGTGTTCTAGTAAGAATGCCATAGATGGGTTTGTTTATTTCATGAACATGAGTAGAGATAGTGTTTGTTATTTATTTTTAAGTCTGGATTCAATTAAAAATACAATAGGCCACCACAAGGAAATAAGCATTGATTTTTAACAACTGACTCATGGAAACATTGCAGGACAACTCTTAAATAGGAAAAAATACTTTCATAGTATTGTAATTAGAGTCATAATTCCGTGTGTGAAGTGTACAAGAAATTCCTCTGAGTTTTTGCTGATACCTGGAGCATGCTTATTCGCAAATACTGACAGAGCCTTTGATTCAGGTTCTATTTCTTTGTAATTTCTTCTTATTTTGTTCCTGTGAGCTGTATTGTATTTACTGTCAATTTTTAAAATTTATTTTTTGTATGATAGAAATTACTGCCTCATCTATGCAGAATTCCTGAAGGGCAACTTGTATGAATAGAGGACCACTGGTTGGACAAGATAATTTGGTGTTGCTCAAATAAGAATATGCTGTAAGGGTCATTTTTTTAAACTTAGGGGTTAGCCATAAGAAGAAATGTTTTCAGATTCAGGGCCAAAGTTAAACATCTTAGAGGCATCTGAATAGAAAGAAAAATATAAAATAAAAATAATAGCTTTTTCCATTTTACAAGTAATGGAAACAGGAACAGCAAAATTGAGATATTACTTGAGTATACAGTTTTATTATGTCTACTGCTTTCCAAAAATATAAGAGTGTAGAAAACTACTTTCAAATATTTATCAATATTATAATTTTTTTTTTCCGAAGCCATAGTTTTGCGTAAAAATACAGGTATGAAAGCCTTCAAGCACTCCTTAAACAAAAGAGAAAAGGTGCTCCATCAAACCAGAAATGTTTCATGTATTTGAAATTTTACGTAATGGATCAACTACATGTGTAAGTTTGACTTATGTTTTTTATCTGATGAAGATTGACAATAGCATTTCCTAGCAAGACATGCAGCTCAGAAGTTCAGAAAAAGATAAGGATTTCTCTGTTAGCATTGAAGAAACACCAAATGTTTGCAGATTTGGTAATAGTAAATATCCATAAATCTTGCATGTAGTAAGAAATTCTCCTAAAATACAGAAAATCATACTGTTCTGTGAAATAATCAGTACTTTTTAAGATCAAGTCAAATGAAATGGAAAATATAAATACCCTGGAGAAAGTTAGAAATGAAACAATAGAAATTCAGTTGGAGAAGTTTGGGGATTTTGTCCCCTGTTTTAGGATGTAGTTAATTATACTTGCATCAGATATATGCATTAAACTCCTTGAATCACCTCCCTGAAAATCCCTGAAGCAAAATTTTTGCAATAGGTTTCAAAATTAAGTTTGAGAAGGAAGGGAATAATATGAAAATCTGTCTATATTAATAAATTATGGTTAATAAGAATTTTTATTATTTAGTGGGAGGATAAAACTGCCTTCAAATGTTTCAAGAGGTCTTATATACTTATAAGGCATCAATTCTGTTACTACACAAAAATATAGCAAGGTCTGACTTCTTTGACCCAGGATCAGAGCAAGCCCAGTGAGTATGCAAGATTCGGTTACACGTAAGAAAATTTCTCCTTTCACTGGTGTGAAACTATAAGATAACACATACCAAATTCCATCACAACGAGACCCAAAAATAGGATAGAGATATTTCAAAGATAAAATTTGCCCTTGCTTCAACTTCTAAGAGTTATTAGTTGAATAACTAATACCGTTGGAGTTAAGTTCTTTTCAGAAGTGGAAAATACTTTGCGGGTTTTTTTTCTTCTTGGCAAACCAATGAGCTGTGAAATAAGAGACTTTAAACAACACCATGAATATAATGTGCCAAGACAATACATACAATCTAATTGACATAAATGTCTTACCTAGTGTCTCTGAATCATAGTTTCAGTATCATCATGACAGCTGTCTTTTACAATTACCAAAAGCATTTTCTATGAATCTTGTACTGAAAATAGTTTATTTCATTAAAGAGACAAACACACGTGAATTCTGCCCTCCCCTCTATTAAAGCAAACAAAGAACATATTTCAATTAACTATTGTAGATAACAGCAAAAAAGAAGGATATAAAGTAGTATACCATCTGTGCTGTTAAACCTATACACAATGCAGTGTGCCAAAGATGGAATTTTTTTTTCAAGCAAAACTTTTAATTGCTTTGCTTTTATGGCATTGCTTACCTTAAACTTTTCTGTCTATACAAAACATATGCAATTACCATTGATGTAAATGGAAAAAACATTCATGTTGAGAGTTGATATAAAAACATATATTTTGTCTTCTTGCTTTATTGTGAATATGTAAGTCTTACCCTTAGTTCCCCTTACACCTTTTCTGTAGTTATCACCCTTAAACTTTAAAGTCAAATTTTGCAAAATTCACTTACATGTAGGAAAGATGCCATATTCCACATCATAAAAGCACTCTTATCTAATGCATTCCAACTTTTATCCTCAGCACATATTTATCTTCCTACTATATTTCCAATAGGCATATAATAAGCTATTTTTTGTAATAAGGCAAGTATTGCCACAGCATTTTTCAGTACAAGGTAATAGGGTTTCTCTAGTACTCTGTCAGCTCTGTCCTCTCTGCACACACTGACCAGTAACAAGAAGGTACTTTATTTTTGGAAGAAGACCAAAAACAGTGATGCCTTCAGACAGTATCTGGCTCCCGTTATGTTAAGCATCAGAGAAACAATGGAAAGAGTGGTACTGATACTAAAAAACAAAAAAAAACATGAAAAGAGAACATTATGAAATTTAGGCCCTCTGATAATTACACAGCCATGAGTTTTAAAGGATTTATGTCCTAATATCACTTAAAATTGAGTTCCTTTCACCTCCATCTAGTCACCAAAAGGTGGCATTTACTTTAAGCTTATTGTCAAGACACTTCCATTTGTTAACAGAAAAAAAATGAGCACCTCTAAAGGATCACTCATGCACCTCAATATGGATTGCTTATCAGAAGTGCTTGATAGAAAGTCTGAGGTAGAAACTCTGTCAGCAACTAGTTACTCTCCAGATTTGTAAAGAAAACTTTTTCCACAGAACTTCAGGGTGGAATAGATTTTGCCCACCTTCAAATACCTAAAAGTTAGACACTCAGTTTAACCTCTCAGTTCAAGTGCCCTGGTCAGTGTCAGGTATGAGTTGCCTTGGAAGAGTCAGCACCTCTTGGTCTCTTAGGATAGGATGATTTACTCTGGAAAATATTCTTTTCAGCCAGCTACAGACAGATTTGAAACAGCTTTTTTACATTAGGCATCTATTTGCTCATCTTTTTTATTTTTTTGAGGGTGCCCTACTAGATTCTTCAACTGAAATTAAAAATAAAAAAGAAAGAATGTATCAATTAATAGAGGAGCTAATTCGTAGAATCTTAAACTCTTCTGCTTCCAATTTTTCCAAAACAGAGTTTTTACTTACGTGATATTTAGCATTTTTTGCCAGATACTTTTAGATAAGCCTCTAATTTAACCTAAAATTTATTTAATTTCTTCCTGAAAAAATACTTCAGTTACCTGACCTCTGCCAAGTGTTATAAAAATAAGTATTCAATTATAATTTATATCTCGTAGTGAGCACTGGCAGAGAAACAGAAGATATTAACTTCTTTTTGGATGGAAAACCATCTTTGCACATGTCTGGAGCATACCTGTTTGCACTTATTTTTTGTGTGTGTTTACCTTTCTGTGTCACCCCAATTTTGGTGCCATTCAAAGCTCTCCTGAAAATCTAGTTTAATCTTGCCCTATAGTAAGTGGTTCTGCTAACTTTGCTTCACGTGGAAAAATTCTGGAATCCAGACAAAGTCTTTTATTAAAAAAAATTTTAAAAATAAATTATAAATAATCCAATGTCTCAAAATTATGTAACTGCAGTGACCAAAAGTTATTTCAACAATATTTATCTGCATATTTCAGTGAGCAATCCAGATATAGTTGAGACCATAATTTTTCTTCCTCCTCATTTCCCTCATTAGCTAGATCAGTGAGTACAGCTGTTGGACCCCTGTAGCTAAATAGGTGAGAGCCCATCACTGTACGCTTAATTTGCCTTGGGCATTGGAAAAAAATAGCATCTGCTGCCTGCACCAACAATGCAGAACTTGCCAGTATATGCTTGCTTTGTTTTTTAAGTTTAATATTTTACTAGAGAATGAACATTTGAATCGATGGCTGTAGTAGGCTGGACTAGACTATGCTACACTGTACTACATTCTGCACTAGTTTAAGCTCATAGTACTGATGTACAAAATACTGCTTACAAGTGTGGAAGCTTTCCCATATACTTGCATGGATTCCCAAACTCACTAAAGCACACTTGTTAAAAAAGAAATCACGCCTTTAAATCTAAGCCTAAGTACATAACAGAAATTCTTATTTCTTTTTATGCTTCAGCAACAAAACTTTAAAGTTATGTTAGAAAAGAGGCAAACAGCATGGTTATTAAGCTGGGCAAAGGACACCTCCTTTCTGAAGCTGTGTAACTTTGTGGAAAGGACTGTTCCAGAAGGCGTCTATCTTTTTAAATGCATAGTACCAGTGTTTCTACTGGGTACATGTGTCTTCTTAACAGCACAAAGCACTAGTAATTCAACATGAATGAGGTAGAGTGGACCAAGTTTATTGCTTTTTCTGGGACTAGATGATGTCTATTTTGGATGCTGTCATGTGACAAGGAATAGTTTTAAATATGATTGCTAAAGAACAGTGTCTGACTCCTGAGTAAATGAGGAAGTGTTGGGGGTCTCTGAGATTAGCACCATCCCTGTCTAAGATTCCATGCACATTAGGCTTGAGAGCAGGTGAATGAAGAATGCAGGTATCTAACGATTACACACTGCTTCTTTTCTTGTACTTAAGTTCAGATGTAGCTTCCAAGGAATAATTGCCAAATGGAACAGACTTTCTGTAGCGGAATGGACTTTGTATTACAGAGTGCCATGTATCAGAGTTATTTCTCTACAATGTGTTCTAGAGGAAACCAGGGAAATAACAGTGCTTTACAAGAGTAAGGACAGAAGTTTGAAAAACAGATTTGCGAAGTATTTCAGTGAGTGGAAAGCATGAAGAAAATGGATCAGAGTTTAATTCAAAATGTGCTTAAATGGGAAAAAAATAGTGTTGCTAAAGGCCTATAAAAATCTTATTGTGCATGGCACTAAATTTGATGTTAGCTGACACACCAGCACTCCGAATTAACTACTAGTGGCATATTTCAAATTCATTGTTGAGAGAAATGTTGACTTTTTGTCATAAAACCTGAACAGCTGGATTTTAATAGGGAATTTTAAAAAAAACAACCAACCAACCAAAGAAAGTTATTAAAGGTATATCAGTGTACACAATTTACAGAAGAAACAATTTCTTTTTGTATTCAGATATACAGTGAAGCAGTTTTTATAAAAGCTTCATTTGGTCCTTGTCCTAATATTACTTTAATGTATACAGCTTTTAGTCATTGGGACTCAGTGTTCTTTCACAATCACTGTGTTAATTTTGATAATACTGGGAAGGAAAATACAATTATTAAATAATCAAATATCTCCCAGTATTTTTTGATCTCACACTTTTATTTCATTTGATATCAGTAGCATTGAGTTGCATAGGGTCGTTTTTTTTTTTTAATAATGTAAGGAAAAATTAACCAACAAATAATTTCAGTACCATTGCTTTACTCTCTTCTGTCTTTGCAAGGACATTATTCCTGACCCAGAAAGATCGTGTCTCCCAGCAGTTGATATTTCTACTGTATACTTGCAATATTTCGTTACTCTCTGTGTAATGCAGTTTTAGCCTTAGAAAAGACTAATCCCAAGAATTATTCAGTAGAAATCCTCTACTTTTTGTTAATTCATATTAGGAATGATCTAGGCATTAGTACTTCTTTTGGAATGGGGTTCTATATTTTAAAGAGTAAGCTCATAACAAAATCCAGTTATAAAGTGTGGGAAATTGTTTGATTAATGAGAGCTGAATATTTGCAAGATATTCAGTTTCCATTTATTAATTTCCATCATTCTGGATAATGCTGTTCTTAACTTGATGAGGATTTTGTTTATTTAAAGGAGGGAATCAAGCAATGGTTCAAAGTTTAGCATTTATATTCCTTCTTTCTTAATGAAATACCATACATACAGCAGCCAGCTCTAAGTATTTATGCCCTTATTCACCTGTATGTTTTAAGCTCTGGATATATTTCACATCCATATTAAAATTCTGTGTTTACAAGTTCAGCTTAATGATACCAACATTGATTTCCCATTACCTGTGGATTAAATTTTTATAGTTTCCCTTATACATGGCATAGAATTCCACAGAACTTCCAAAGCAGCGTAAACTTCATAAAATAGATCTAAAAAGGCAACCTTAAATAGCACTTGGAATAAAGGCACAGTGGCAGAGGATAACACATGAATAAAATTCAAATTCATGTAAGTTACAGGAATGTGGTTGGTGACAGAAATACCTGCACTATAAAAGGTATTAAAAATTAATTAATTTTTCCTGAGATATCAACAGTCAAGTTGTCCAAACAGCATTTAAGATTCACCAATATTGTAGTGTTGTGGAAGAAGTCTGGCACCTAAACTCTCAGTGGGACAGGGTGAGGCTTGTGGGGGGGCTCAGGATAAGAGCAAAAGGAAGAAAACTATCTCCATCCCAGCCAAACTTAGAAATCATACCTTGGACAAAATTTTATGTCAGTGTCAACAGAGCTCAACATAAGTAAACCAGAGCTATAAAAATGATAATCTTGCAAGTAAATATTAAATCAGTGAGCACCAGAACTAACCAAATCTGGTTTTTTCCTGTACTTTCTTCTGTCTATTCAAAACACTGAAATATTTTGAATGAAAGGGTGATCATGTCTGGTGTTTGCAGATTCACTGATGTCTAATTAGAGATCACAGCAAAGCATTTTCAGCAACTTTAATATTTCTACCTTTTTTTTTTTTTCTTAGATATATATGACTTGAGTCACACTTGCAAGAATATAAACATCTTTAAAATTTTTACCCTTCTGTGAAACTTGCTTCATGATGATCAGTAAATTAAGTTAGGGACCTGTGAGCTCATACTTACCTGGAGCATGATCTTAGGAAATTCACTTCTTCTATAGAAGCAGGCTGATACCTAACACATCTAAGAATTAAAATGTTTTCGGTGTAAAATTCAGTTCTAAACTTAGAAAGGAATAATCAGCTGCATCCAGTGCTTTCATGAGCCACAAGCTGCTGTCAAATTCTGTCATCAAAAAAAGAGATTATACTAGGGAGAATGAATAAGAGTATTGTTTGTCAGTTGAAAGACTTCTACTTTATCAAATATTGTAGTACTCACGGAGTACTCAACCCCATTCTGGTCATCACATTTTGGGAAATAATGAAATGGATATATCTCAGTGGATGTCAGTATAATTATGTTGTCAGAAGTCTAGAGAATGGGGCTGGAGGGGAAAATTGTAAAGAACAGGGAAAAGAACTGGAGGAAACAATCCAAAGGAGATATGATGGTAGTCTTCTGTTAGTTAAAGTTTTTTTAAAGCCAAGGGCAGTAATAATTTCTCAAAATCTTTGGGACAAATGTAATTGCAGCAAGAGAAAGTTAGATATTATGTTCAATATGCAGGAATATGTCAGAGATTATTTAGAGCTCAAAAAGACTATTTAAAGATTACAGTGTCTTTATGAGAAGTTTCAAAGACCACACTACATCCAGATTTATCAGAAATGACCTTGGCATGATTAGTCTTGCCTTAGGGTACAGATTTTCTATGTACAGGCAAGGGGATGGGGAAGAAGAAAATGGAGAAACTACCAGAAACATTAGGTTAAATATCCATGGGATAAACATCATCTGTGTCCTGTATGCCTAAGTCTGTAGAATTGAGTTCCTGTTCTATATTTCTTCCGATATACGAATCACTAGTTTCACAAGACTCAACGTGAAAAGGGGTGACACACAAACTGTAAACAGTGGAATCAAACATATAGGTGTAGTTATATCCTTGGTGACTATAGCCGTTCAAGATGGTGAGGAAATACATTTGAAACACAGAAAAAAGTCAGATTTCCTCTATCAAACAAGCACTGAACAAGAAGCAAGAGGGGTGAAGCCATTTTTTTCTTTTATATTTTCAGGCTATGCTGATATATTAGCTATTTCACAATCTGATGTGAAAATGATTTTCCATGTTATTTCAAACATAAAGTGTCTTCTTGACTAGACTGAGTCTGTTAGGGTTTCTTAATGCTTTTGCTCCAGTAGATAAGGAACATCAGCAGTTACAGGAAGCACAAAACTGAAGTGATTTAAAAATTCTCCTCCACACTGGTTTTCCCCCTTCAACTTACTCAGCAGTTACCTTACAGCTACCAGAAGAAATAGTTCTGTGCTAGATTTCAATATGCAGCAAATACAAAAGCTCCATCTGTCTTTCCAAACTCAAACAATAACATTTCTCTTGTTCCAATATTTAGCCAGACTCAGAACATGGATTAGGAAAAGCTGCCTGAGCTAAACCATATTAAAACAGAGATTATACAGATTGGCTGTCTGCAGCACTACAAAGCGCTATCATCACAATTCTGTCTGCACTAGTGAAGATATCTACGTCTTGATCGGAGCAAAAGTCTTGTAAAGGGGTTTAGCCAGAAATATAAAAAATATCAAGCTAGAAGGAAGAAGAAAATTCATACCAATGTTTACATTTTTAAAATATAGTGTAAAATTAAGTTTATTTTTTATATTTAGTATCCAGAGAAAGTGGCATATTTCTTCGTATTTTATTGTTTTCAGTGAGAGCTCTCCGCAGTTTTCATTGATTTTTTGACCTTACTTTCTAGTCACCCAGCCTTTTGGGAAGTGAGTCACTTTCTAGCAGGCAGTCTAGAAGGTTTCTTTGTAACAGTGCTCCATCCTTAGCCAGCTCCATTTTTCTGACTCAGTACTGGTGGAAGACAATGTATGAAAATTTGGGCCTGCAAATCTAGAGGCTTAGAATATTAGTTTCAAAGTCCTATCCATTGCCTGTTCTCTATTTTTTTGCTATTCAATCCATTATTGAGTAGCATAGTTTAGAGAAAAGCAATCTCAGTGAATATGCAAACTTAAATGTTTGTCTACCTGTTTTCTGTGTCAGCAAAACTTGGAAGAACCATACAACAAATTATGTCACCTTAATCAAGTACACATTAATTTCTCTTAGTTTTCAGATTTTACAATCCCTCCCCTTATAGAGATATTACTAATTGTTCAATGATGATAATGACAGTCGTGGTGAAGGAGGAGAAGGAGAAGGAGAAGAAGAAGAAGATGATGAAGAAAATGTTAGATGAATTTTAGTGGACTGTATTTGGATCATACTCTGTAGAGGTTGGGAGAGTTTGTTTTATTTCTAGTAATGTGTGAAACTTGAGAATTCATTATTCAATGAGTCCAAATGAATCTCTCATAAAGGTATGTTTTATCAGAAACTCAGTCAACATGTTTTCTTGATTCTCGAATAAATTTTCAATATTTTACATTCATATATATATATTGTTTCAAATATTATTAAAGTAAAAATTATTCTGAACATTTGGGTTTTCAACCTTCCAACTATTCTTCTCATTTGCTTTTTTTCATTGAAATTCATCTTAATTTTCTTAGTTAAGAACATAAGTCAGGGGAAAGTTCTTCAAATCTGTCCTTAACATTAAATGAGCCTCATAAGACCTTTAAACAATGCTTAAGTTTCCCCATTTCCACTTTTAGCAAAGACCTTTTCCACGTTCCCTGTGATTCTGGGATCAGAAATGCTGGGTTGTAAGCAGTTGTCATGCAGTTAATTTTGGCTGTGCTTCAAATGATGCAGATGTTGTGGATATATCTTTGGACAGTTGGACTTTCAATCAGGAAGCACACCTAGGTCTGTTTGGTCTGGATTGACTTTCGCTCTAAAGTAAGCTATGACCAAATCAACACCACCAGTTCTTCTGCAGGCATCATCTTCCAGCCTAAAATGACCACTCTTTTTCTGAAGTGTTTGTCCATTGCTATTCAGTAGACAGCAATGGAACTGGGTTTCTCAGAATCACTCTGAGGATGTTTTATTTGCATGTCTTATTTCTTGATTCTGGTGGTACAGTTTTATGGGAGGGGGTCTTATTTCAATTGTAACAAGAGCAGCAGATGATGAGTTCCTAGAAGGTCCTAACCATGCATTTAGATAGGACGGAGCTGATGCCCACTGTTATCCTTCACCACACGCACCGGTGTTATGAAGTTATTATGAGGAGCTCTCTGTGTGTTGTAGGTTATACAGAGAAAGGCAGTAGGACGGAATATTTTAGAAAGAAAGGCAATCATTAGTTTTTGCATATAATCCTTTTGACGTGATGGGACAGATAGAGGTGCAAGCAAAATACTTAGTGCCAACGGTCTTGTTTCTTTATTCACATCAGTTAAACTTCTTTATTATTGTTTTAATAATCACGACATTTTGAATGAATGTTCATTTAGGCTTATAATTAGGAGTGTTGCCAAGACACCGCTGTGATTTTTCCCTGCCATTTTCCTGTTCAAATGTCTGCTATCTTGCCCTGGGCATCTTCCATCTACCCTGCCTTGCTTCTTTGTTTCAATGGAGAATTTATATTCAGGTTGTTTTGAAATACAAGATTCCTAAACCCACTTATCAGTATTTGACAATCTGGTGTAATTTTTGGAAGACATTTACAACCTATCTTACAGAAATGGTTCAGTCTGAATGACCAACATGTCAGCCATGTAAATATCTCACTGAAAACTCTGTGGTTTATCTCCTCTTTGATTAATCCCTGAATTAATATTCAGTATCTTCCAACAGTGACAAACTGATTCAACAAGTACATTTTATGGATTAACTTAAATATTTGTCATAGAATTTCTTTCTCTTTTTATCATAGGTTCTACAATTTTATTTTTAGCTATAATAAAAAGGTCCAACATGTCCCTTACTCTTCTAGTAAATAACTATTATCCATAGCTTTGTGTGATATGGAGCAAGTTTTCTTTCAGTGGCTGTTCATGATGTTAAACTAGTTTCCTACCATTTCTTAGCAAACCTTGGAGCTGTAATTTCACTTCTCTGTATTCAGTTGTGATGCTGGTGAGGAAATGCTCAGAGCATTATAAAAATAGAAAAGTAGAAAAGGCTATGGAAGTTGACATTGCAAGAGTTAACTGTAATGTCTGACACAAAATCTCATGTAGTAGAGGTTGTGAATTGCTACCAGAATAGCAACCAGAATTGCTACCATCCATCTCCCTACCTCCCCTCAATTCATTTCAAGGCTACAGATGGCAATGGAGGGTAAAGCTTGCATTTCTCCTCAGGAGTAAGAAATGTGTAGGGCACATGAGGGGGGATAAAAACTGAAGAATGGTTGCAAAGCACAGTCTTGTTTTGACTTACACTTGCAGACAAAATGACTCCTTTTTGTGATATGCACATGCCAGCCATGTGCTCCCCACATTGTCTCTTACTCAAGTGAAATCCTGTTAAGCACCACTGAAATGGCCATTTCTCGGTATATGTGCTTCCAAAAAATATCTTTTCATGTTTCAGAAAGAAAATTCATTCTGGCTTTTTTTTCCAGTGTAAACTGGGCTTAGTAGGTTTCAAATATTCTTAGACTAACATGAAAGAAGGTTATTGAAAAATCTATCTGTAGCTGAACTTACTTTGCCTGAGCAATGTGAACTATCTTCTGAAGCTAGAAATATGGTTCTGTGGTTTTTAAAACTAGATTACAAGCTTGTTTCAGCTAAAACAGTGTCTTCAAATAACCTTCAAATGTATATTTAACAATATAATTTACACTATTTTAAATTCATATATTTCAATAGGAAAACAGCTAGAAATTGCATTATAATGCTCTTTACAATACTTATCCCTTTCTCCTTTAAGGAGATGCAGAAGAATTTCAGTTTCATATGTCTACACAGACACACTACATTATGTCCTGAACACAAAAAACCAGACATTTTTTCCTAGATTTATAACACACAGAATTTCCCTTCTGATTGAGCATCTACACAGCATCCAAGCAAAATGCTCTTAAGTCAGTGATAATAATATATTTGATTACAAATGCAGGAGCTTAGTTGAGAATTCAACATCCTTTCAGTTTGAAAATGCATTATTATAATGACTGGATTGAGACACATTATGAAGATAGAGGAGTCTCAGGGAAGTCACCTTTATCAAGAAAGACAGAAAATAATTGCAATCTGAGCCCCATTTTCACAAATTAATGGCTTTTTTGCTGAGGCTTCACAGGCTAGCTAATCTTATGTTTAGCAACACATTCTTCAGGGCATATCCCAGTGCCTTTTCTGAACAAGGACCACTTATAATATTGCAATTAAGTCAATGGCCACTCAGTCATAAATGAAACTTAGCAATCAGTGATTAAAATCTAAGTGGTATTTGCCTGCTTTGGATTTGTTAAACCCTCAGCATTCTTTTTACATGAACATCATGTCTTATTTAAACCTCTCTGAACAGATATGTTTAATACTAGCAAGGTTCCTCCTGATCAGTAAATCTCCACAACCTCATGTACAGCTTAAGTAGCAAAGGTTGTGAATTAAATGAACTTAGGGACTGTACTAATGATAAATGACAGGACCAGTGCAAAAGCTATGTAAGAAGCTTCTCCCCATTCCAACAATGACATTCTTTCCCCCAGAACAATTACTCAAAAAATAATTCACTTTAGATACAGCCTTCTTTTATAAGAAAATAAATAAACCTCAGTCACAAAATTAGTGAAAACCTGACTTGTCCATTTAGACTTCTTAGAACAACCAATAACTATATTTAATAGGTTGCAGGTTTTTGTTTTGTTTCCGATGTGATATATTGACATTTTGTGCTTTGAAGCCAGCAGACTTGTTTGCACTCCTCAGAATACCAGTCAAATTATAACAGATGTCTATCAAATTGCTTTGTTTATCTTTTCAACTGTCCCACTTATTTACAGAAGAGACACCTGAAGTATATCACCAGCCAACAATGGGTCTGGTCATAAACTACTTTTAACGAGAAATACTAGACTTTGTTGGATCATAATAAGGGGTTGCTTGGAAAATTAAAATGCAAAATAAAAGAAGGAAAAAAAAGGTTCTAACAAAGGCAAAAAACTACCACACAGATAAAGAAGTTTAGAAGCAGTCAGTCAATCTCAAAAAATCCTGGATAGGCTGAGCTTAATAAGATCCATAGTGTTTCTGGAAAGGGAGCACTTTGTATTTTTTATTATGTGAAATGCAAATTGAAAAACAAAACAAAAGAAGCAAGAAACAAGCTCAGCTGCTTTACTTGCCCCAGGGAAATGTCATGTCTCTGCAGTCCAGTAGGGTCTGGGAAACAAACAATATCTCCAGGCCAGGGTCACAATCTAAAACACAGTATATACACTGTAAGAACATATTTCGACCAGGAGGAACCAGTAGGCTTCTGAGTCCTGTGCCTTGCAGACTTAGTTTATCTGTTTATTTTTTTATTTCCTCTTTTTCCAGGTTATTCTTTTTTGAGCTAATTTCATGGACATGGCTACCGGGTGAAGTTTAAGCTGCCATCAGCTGCCAGATGTTTGGCAATAATTTTGATTGGCTTCAAAAAACGTAGTGACTCCCCCTTAAGTGGTTAGTGCAGTTCTTCCTAGGCTTCTGCAATTCAGTGACCTCTGCATCTTTGAGACATTTGCACATCTAGCTTGATGAATCTCTTCAAGACTGTGGTTCTATTGTTTCTGGATTCCTTATCTATCACCCCTTCCTCCTGACACTTGTTTCTTCAGGCATTCCTGTGCAAGAGTGTTTAAAAAAGAATAAATCAAGCACTGACACAACCACTCATTCATGCAGCTGATCTCTTACTGATGTTCTGCGCAGTCGTTACTGCCAAATGTCCTGTAGCACCACAGAAACTAATGGTTGTCATCCCTTATGACTGAGGTACCATTATGAACAGGGTCATTATTCTGTTTTCTAATCACTGTGCAATGATTACTTCTTGCTGCAGACAGCTGATACATCATCATCTGTGATGTACTGCAGGGATGTTCTTACTGATTGGCATCTCTGTCTTCAATGTAATTTGCTAAGGGACTAATGGAAGAAAACCTTACTAGTCTAGTTAAAATTATCTACTCTGATAGAGTTGACACCAAGAAAATGTATAATTCTGTCTTTCTTTAATTTTCTTACGTCTTGGGGATATTTAAGGAATCTACTTTGCACCATTTTTCAGCATGAATATTCAACGAGGTCTACCTGGAAAGTGAAGGTACTTCATCAGTCAAACATTTTTTCTAGTAACTTGATGATATGAAGAGGCTTGGGGAGCTCCAGATGACTCAACCTTCTTTTTCAGACTCTCAGGCAGCCATGCTTCCTATGTGAATCAATAAAGGACATGCAAGTTTGTGGCAATAAGTGACACCAAACACACAGTTTATCCTGTGCACTGTTTTGTGTACATCTGTGCTGTTTAGTGGCTTCTTCTCTGTCTTGCTGATAGGAAATTCTATCACATCAATATACAGCTTCCCTTTACCTTTCTTGCTTACTTCCATAGTGCCTAATACACAGGAAGCCATGTCCCATCTCAGGGTCCTAAGTTTTTAGAGTACAGAAAATACATTAAATTGTGATTTTTAGCTCTGGGTCAAAACTCTGCCAATGAATCCATTATTTATTTGATTTTCTTATACATGCACCAGAAGAAATGCATATACATGAAAAGAGAATGAGCAACCAAATGATTTCTTATCATCAGAAAAAGCATGAAAAATTTGTCTGTGGGTAGGATATTGCAAGGTTTTTAATCCTCAGTTTCTATAAGCACTCTCTGTAAATTGCTGAAACAGCCAAAAGGAAAATAAATATCATTTGATATCAAGTCTTTCACACCAAGGAATTAATCATCCTAACCAAGGAGTCATATAATTACATTTTTCTAAGATCACACATTTCTGCACATTACTTCTTTTTTCAAATGAGCACGTAATACTGCAGTTTTTCAGATAGTTATCTATTTGTTAGGCCTGATCATTGTCATGGATGGACATGTTTTACATTACTTTGGATGACTAGAGGGGTCAGAATTACACAAAACTCTCTCACTATTCCTCCTTTTTTTCTGCTTTTGTTTGTTAGTTTAAACTTAAAACATAACTTTTTAGAAGAGTGATCTTGTTACAGCTACTTAGAATATCAGCATCAATTTGTATTTTGGGTTTGCTTTTTTTTTGTGTGTCTTTTTTTTTTTTAGTAGATGTCACCTGTTACTGATTAACTTGGATGTGACTCCTGGAAATACAAAACCCTATTCATATTCAGTAAATTCCAGCTGCTTTACAGCACCTCAGTGTCACAGCAGAGCAGTAAAGATGGCTAACAAGTTAGTCAGACTGATTTTGCAGTTGTTTTTGCATCACTGAAGAGAATGAAAGCAGTTGGTCCATAAAAGGTAATTGTGCCCACATTTCCTTATACAGAGTATTTGGGTAGACGTCTTAAAAGTAATTTTTATTCTTCTTTGTGAGCTAGAGAATATGGTGATTCAAACTCATCTTTGAGTGTTTGGGCAGGATGTTACAAAACCAAGTGTGTCTCTGTCTGTATACAGCTCTATGTTTATAATGACCCTAAATGTTATATGTAATGCTTTTGCTGTTACTGTGTGGTTTTCTCTTTATCAGTGAGGTCAGACCAGATAGTTTAGATACTTTCTAGTCAATAGCCTATGGAAGATAGAGTCTGATATTTTTTTCCACCTGATAGCACTTCTGGTTCCAGAACTGTCATTTGGTTTTTCAACCACTTAGGTTTGTAAAAAGCAAATCAAGTTTTAGAATCTTTCTCATAACAGACTAGCTTGCCAATAGAATAATATCTGTGTTTGTCCAATCCAAAAAGACACAAACAAACAAACAAAACCAAACCAACCAAAACACCAAAAAAACAAACAAACAAAAAAATCAGCAAAGCACCCCACCCACTTCAGATGCTTAGAAAAGATTGAGTCTTGGAAGGTAATGAATTCCCCTGACAACAGTGCAAAGCCTAGTTTTTAACATTCTGTAAAAAATGAGAGTTATCCCGCAGCTTAAATAATTACCCAAGGCTGAAATGCTCATAATGTATTATGTTTTAAGGGTCCAAATTCTACATCCAGGTCTTTGAAACGCAACATGAAAAATTCAGCTTCAATTAACATGAAACTCAGTCATTCAGATCAGGCAGAATTGAAGTGCTGAAACTGCATTTCAGAAATGATCAGAATCAATCTCTGTTCATTGAGCATCCCTCATTTGATGGCAATGCTCTCTGGATGCTCACAGTCCTGCTCCTGAGCATATGAAGAAAGAAGAGCTCTTGGAACTTCTGTTTGCTATTAAGTACTTTTATTTTTTTGTTTGTCTCTTTTTTTTTTTTTTCTCTTATCATTAATGGGCCTGATCTGGCCCATGATCTTAAAGCAAGTCTATCTCATACAAATAGCATTGGACCTGGCACAAAGATGAAGCACCGTAGCAGTCAACTTCTTTTAAAACTGTTTATTCTTTTGTGTAGGTCTTTATCGAAAAAACTGCCAGGGGAGGAGAGAAGGGGATTTGTGGTAAGGGCAAAGCACTTGGGCCAAGAGAAACCTGCAGACTCAATACACTGTCTTCCACAGTAAGTATAAAACATTTTGTTCTTGGGGAAGACATCATCTGTCTTTCTCATCGAAGCTGTGCCACCACGAAGCAGGAATATAACATTTGTATTTCCTCCTGTATTTAATCAAGACCTAGGTTTGAAATGTCTTTATTCAGGCAGGGAAATGGTCAAACAGTGGGAATGAGGGATAAGGATTACAGTGTGGAGAGGCTTTTATGATAGGTTTTATGATAGGTCTAAAAGAACTTGGCGTACTGAAAGTACGAACAGTACAGGCGTATTGAAGGTACAACAGAATAAAGTTGCTATCCATACATATACAGACTGGAATTCAGCCTGAGAAAGAGAGAAAATTAATTGAACTAAAAGATGGTCAGCATCACAACAGATGGGTGAGAAAAAAATAATTCTGAAAAATTAGAGGCAGTTTCTGTGATCTAAATAGCTAAGGTTTGGGACTGTCTTCCAAAAGGAAAATAACCGATGCTGAACATTTTCAAGAAGGAGCTCAGTTTCTTTTGTTTGCTTGTAAAAAAACTATTTGCCTGGAGAATAGTAGGTAGTTTAAAAATGTATTTCACTGAGATTCAAGGCAACTATTTAATGAAAACCTTCTATTTTAAGTAGCATAACGGGAAGCTTCATGCATCGAATTCTACTTGGAGTGAACTCAATTTTAAATGAAATAAAATGGAACATGTTTTTTATGTCTTCTGCACACGTAAAATATATAAAGAATATTGTTAAAGCTGATTTCATGCTCTAGAACATGTGAGGATTAAGTTTTCTTGTGCAAACTTAATGTGGTCTTTTAAATACATTGTACAATATGAAATAGGTTTTAATTATATGGCTATAGAGTATATTTGTATACAGAAAATCTGCCTGATACCATACATAGGATACAATAGGCTCACCTAGTAGAGTAGCTGTTCAATTCTCTTTTTCTTCAGTTCCCCTGCTATTCAAATATCACTTTGAATAAAGAATCTGTAATTGTGTGTTGGGGTGTTATGCCTCACAGTAATGTTTTCACCAGTCATCTTCCCTTTCCTTTTCCCTTTCCCTTTCCCTTTCCCTTTAACCTTTCCCTTTTCTTTCCTTTCTCCTCCCCTTCCCTCCTGTTTCCTTTTCCATTTTTTGTTTCCTTTTTTTTTTGTTTTTTTTCTCTCTTTTTTCTTTTTTTCTTATTTTTCTTGCTTTTACTTACTACCACTAAAGAATTTATACTTCTGCTAGTCTGAGGTGTGCTCATTTTTAAACCAGTTCCTAGAGAGTATGAATTGAAGCTCAGAGTTACTAATGAGAAAAATCTACAAATATTTTGTGAGACATTTCAGGATTATGAGGGAAAAATCTGAGGTGATGATCATATTCTTCAGAACACTGAATAGTAGGTGATCCACCATATATAAACACAGACACTCAGTAAAAGAAGAATGAATCATTAGTAGACATATTTTTAAAGGTATTTCTTGACAAAAGACTCCACCATCTTTTCCTGGATACATTCCTTACTTATACCTGGTCAGGTTCCTTTTCCACAGCCTTTTCCTAGACTGGTTCTTCATGTTCTCACCTACCTACAGACCCACTCTCATGATCTGTAGTACTTCATATTCTCCATAAACAGCCTTAACTCTGGGCCCCTTTTTCAGTTTGTCTGGCCTTGATTTCTAGATTTGTCTCTAGAGGTTTTTGCGTGCAGTTTCCATGGAGACAGCTTATCACTTCCCTGAGTCTGTGTTTCAGCATCATTGATGAGCCCTCTTCTTTTGTCTTTTTGTCTATCTTAATTCAACTTCTTGATTTTTAGATCAAGCCTTATGATTCCATCTCTGATTTACTTCTACTTCCCAGTTCTCCAACTCTTTTTCTGTCAATGTATCTTTTCTGCTCCCTTCCTTTGTTTCACCTATTGGCATAAAGTGTGGTGACATGGACACTTCTTGCAGTGCCCATGTGCAACCAGGCCCCACCTGTGAATGAATTTTGTAAGGAACCTCTTTATTTAGTCTTGGAGTACACTTGTGGGCTCTGGGGTGATAAAGCATGTGAAGCCTGGTTACTAGGGTGATAAGAAATGCTGAGGTGAAAACATTAGCATTCATTTCTTTGCCAAAATAGTCTTCTCTTCACATCTTGTACAAAGAACTTTTAACAAGTCCAGATTTAGGCTCATGCTTACAAGCTGGAGCAACAGATCTCTTGCTAACAATTTTTTTTTAACTTGGTTTCATTTTTGGAAGTGTTTACTCTAGGGACCTTCATTAGGCCTTTAGATTTTACATCATGTAGAACCAGATCTCAAATTCCTGTGAGAAACAGATGCCTTAATTCTTACTAGTTTCAGCAATAAAACAGGAATTAGGAACTATATTCTTCTATTTTATTTAGTCATCAACAGTACCACTCTCAGTTTAGGATCTATACATTTTTTTTACTAGAAATGCATAATAATTCAAAGAATTATATAATTGAAAAAGGGATGTAGCATGGAACTGAAAGATGATTTTTGTAATATAAGGTTGGTCATGTAATACTGCCAAAAGGTGTGTTTCTGTAAATGTCAGTTCAGTTCTTAAGAAATTTTTATCTTGCTTTTAGGAAAAATACAGTCACCCCAGCCTCTGCTGTCTAATGTTTTTCTGCTCACATTTTTCTCTCTGTTATTCTGTACTTAAAGCAACTTAGAAGAATTATACCATCATCAAAAATCTCAAAAGGATATTGTAAAGGTTACTATATAAAGTAGCCATTGTACTACTCAAGAATTCCAGCACAGTAATAAGTCACTAATTCAATAAAGTTAACTGAATCAATGATTTTATTCATATGAATAAGCATTAGGAGACAAGTGCACAGAATAAAAATTTAAGTATTCCAGTGAGGGCTTTAATACAGAGATGTTCTGCTTCAAGAGGAATTGGTTCTGTAATTGTTTCTAGTGAGTGTGACACAACCTTACAGATATTGGGGTGTAACTGTTCCTAAGACTCAGGTGAAAAAAAGCTGCCTTTCTCATTCGTCAATGAAATGGTGAATAATTTTTACAGTGACAGGGTAAAAAAAATTATTAAACTTCAGAAATACTGTGAGGACTATAAAGAGAAACTTTCTGTCTCAGAAATTATTTTCAATAAAATTTGAACTTATAAAATATCAAAGGCAAACTAAGGCTTTCAGGTGCCTAAATTCCTATGGGTTTCAAACAGCAGCAAAATAGAAGTTAGGGTTCAGATTCATCTAACCTTGTCCAAGGTATCCGTAGTAAAAGCATCTGAGAAAGTCTTCTGAGATCCCTTTAAATAACCAGTAGGGAAAGCTAGTAATTTTTAGTGTGCAGAGCTGGTGCCCATCATTCTTCATTTAGAATAATGGAGATTGGAAAGACCCTTCATAAGTCAAACACTCTGCTCCAAAACAGACCTAATTAGATAAGGTTGCTCAAGGCTATGCACAGACCAGTCTCTAAGGACTGAGATTCCACCACTGCACTAAGCAATGTGTTCCAGTATTCCACCAGAATAACATAACGTTTTTCTAATACCTAATCAGAATTTCTGATGTTTGAACTCGTGCTCTTTGCCTCTCATCCTGCTACTGTGAACCATTATGAAGAGCCTAGCAGTCGCTGTTTGCTGCAAGGGTGCAGAAAGGATCCCACAGCCAAAGCTCTGACTGTGACACCAGGCACACACAGACAGCTGTTGACCTGCTGGTGAGACCAGTTCTGCTCTAGTCTTTTGCCTCAGTGACAGCTTGAGCAGACACAACATGGGCCCCCTCATGCCTTTTATCCTTGCCCTCAGAGATTTGTGGTTGTTCTCAATGTGTTTTGCATTACCCCCAGCAGTACAAACAGTGCTCAAATGGAAAAGCAATACATCACGGCAGCAGACAAGCCTCAGCAGTCCCTCTGCAGCATCTTTGAACTTAGCCCTGGCAAAGAAATGAACCTGAGATGCTAGCTTGGGTCAAGCCATCAGACTGATGCCTTGGTCCCCACAGGTGGGAGTCTCCACTAACTATAACTTGCCTCTTCTCTTCTGTGTAGACAAAAGCTTTGGGGTCAGTCAGCTCTGATAAACTCCCTTACAGGTCTTGTTTGTTCTCACCTGCTCCCAGGGAAATACACCTATTCTAAAATTGCAGATCTGTAAATGAAGCAAGAACACTTTTTCAATCCCTCCACCCACCATGTGACCACGACCTCCAGGCCTCCTTCATTTCTCGCTTTTCTTGACTCGGGCTCTTGCCCAGCTGAGTTTTGTCAAAGATGGCAGTTGATGGCAGCAGCTCTTTCCCCTGTGTACTGTCACAGCAGATGATTTGAAAGGTTATCTCAGGGCTGGCAAGAGATGTGTATCCTTCTGGAATAACAGCTAAGGGTCACACTATTTGTCTAGAGGGTATCTGGAAAACTTGAATACAAAGGAAGTGCTTGTTCAGTGACTCTATCAAGCCTGGTTCTCCTCTGGAAATTCCTCTTCAAAATTCTTCAGTTAAGATCCTTCACACATTGTGCTCAGTACTAATTCATCCTCTGCATGAGATACCTGTTTTCTTCTGAGGAGTGAAGTAAACTAAAATTGTCCTTTGAAGTATATTTGCCCATTCGATTCCCATTAACTCACCATTTGAAAGAATAAAATCTTAAATTTACACTGCCTGTAGTACATCACAAGTTATGTACTGTGAGAGCAGTAGGGATTTTCAAAGGAGTTTCAAAGTGTAAAATGCTCTAATCCTATTGGTGTTTAATGGGTGTTTAGCATCAAAAAAATCTCTGTCAAAATAGGATTTAAGTAGAATTGCTTGGTTCTATCATGTATTTGAAGTCATTGAGTTGTTATTAGCATTTCATCATCATAAACTAAATTTCTTCTAAGATTAAAGGTTATTAGTTCCATTATCTTTTGCTGTTAAGTATCCTCAACTACACTATATAGGCAATACCATGATAAGATTTTTGCCTATATTTATGATCACTTATAAAATGAGCTTTGTCAGTTACAGCTCTATGCTTCTCTTGTTAATTATAATGTGTTTCTAAATTCAGGTATGCTACATATATTGCATGGAAGCATATTTTCCTGAAGGAAAGATATTACTGAGTAGAGATCATACCAGCACAAGCCAAATAAATGAAGCTGTGATGGTAAGTTCAATTTTATTGAAAAGAAATTGGACATGTATTGTGTAAATCAAAAGGAATTACGGTATGACTTTGGCAGAAACAGAAGTCTTAGGCATTTCAATACAACAACTGCTTAAAATAAGGTGTATATTTATTTTTTGATAAAAAAAAATGTTTATTGATCAGCAAGCTCAAGGGAATGAACTTTCATCTATTTAAAAGAACTGTAGCTAAAGAGAAAAAATAAATCCCCACCTTTTAAAAGTAATAATTTTAGTGGCTCAGATTTCAATTAGTGCTAGTAGGAAGTGCCTTGAAAAGACCTAGCTAGTAGCAAATTACTCTTCAAAACCCGCTGAAGCCTCTAAAGATTCAGCTTGGCTGCTCAAGAAAGCTTTATCCTACTTGTAGATTTTACGGTTGTAGGTTTTATTATTGTAGATATTTGCCTCAGTTCTGTTAATGTGGCTTAAATGATTAAAAAGAAGTTTAGTTTGTATTTTAACCTCTGTAGGCTTCTACTGTTGATGATATATAGAAACAAAGGGAAAAAGGATCAGGGATGTACAGTGGCCTGTCTCCTCCCACCAGGTTAGAAAACTATACACAACTCACTTGGAAGAAATGAAAATGGAGTGCTTAGCCTAACAGCAACTGGAAGGAAAATGTGATTTTTTTGAAATGTTGCAGTGGCTCAGGACATTGCATGTTAGGACAAGGACCATGGCTGACTTATATAATAATTATTTTAGTAAACTGTGAAACACATATGCACAGGTCACAAAGTAGAATATGGAGTGGCTACTGAAAATTCAGGAATGGAGGAATGAAATTAAAAAACATTATTTTTCAGCTACTTCGAGGTTATTTAATCAGTAAAACAAAGAAATTATTTGCCTTATTAATAGAAAATTAGTTATAAATCTACGTCATCATCTCAATAGTTCAAAGTATTTAATAATTTATTAATGAAGTATGTAATAACTTAAAAATGTATATAGTCATATTTTACATTATAGGTTAATGTACTACATCATAAAATGCTTTCAAATAATCCATTATCTATCATGTAATATATGAAAAGTCTATACATGCTATGCTCTCCATTGCATACTCTGACAAGTAGTAATGTATTTCATGTCAAAAACCACTTCTGAATGTCACCTTATGCTGTAGTATATCCCCATAGCTCAAGTAAAAATGGTGTCAAAAATCCACTTAAGAACATTTCAATAATCTGTTCTGACTTTTGCGCCTTCATGATTTAGCAGCAGTTTTAAGGATATGTCATCCTATAGCACAGTTCAGTACCTCACAAAGCAGTATGGCTGTCTAGAACCATTAATCTTTTCCTTTATGCAGTCTTATTTAAACCTAACTGCAGTGATTTCTTGTCTAGCATTGAAAATACCAAAGAAATTAGCTCACAAAAATACAGGTCTGAAGGGTAAAGGAAAAGAGTTTGACTGAAATATATTAGAATTGTGATGTGCCTAGAGAAACAAAAATAAGCTAAAATATTTATTTTCATGTTAATTAGAGACACAATGCTTCCCAGACTGAATATTAACTCCGATTAGCTTGGGCTATGGGATTAATAGTTTTAATTTTTTCCTTATATGCCATCACAACTCAAAGGTTAATTCATGCTCAGTCAGAACAAACAAATGTCCCCACAGAAATAAGCCTGTTGTAAAGCCTCCTGGAAATTAGTTATTTGACTACTGTTTTGCAGCCTTACCCATTAGAGTTTCTACAGTAGTGTGTTGCTACGTTACTAGCAAACTGAATTAGTTCCTAAAGATGGTGTTTTTTCTCTTGAATGCATAAAAGAATAGCTTTTAAGCAATATAAAAAGTAACCGAATTAGCTTAAATTGTGCATAATTTTCTATGTGGAACTAGGTAATCGCATGAATATCGGTGGCAGTGTATATGCTGTGGGGTGAGATTCAAATAGGAAGAGGCTGCTACTTCATTTGGATTCTGTGCTGGAGAGTGGTAGCAAAACACTGAGAAGCAGAGGGGAGAAAAGGGCAGCTGATGCTGCGAAAATCTGTTAAATTGCCATTTAAAATACACAAATGTTTATTATAGAGCTGTGCCACGGGATTCACAAATGTTATACAAATGGCACCAAAAAAAGCTGTGATATTAGGATTTATATAGTATCTAATAATTTCAATTTAAAACAAGGGCCATACTGGATTAAAACCTGCCATTTACAAAATCTTGTGACCTGGAAGAAAGAAAGGGATTAAGGGTTAGCTAGGAAGTCAATTTAATAATAACCCTATTCTGTTATTCCAGCTCTGCTAAATATTCTACACAGTAAATGCGCCAGGCCAGGGAAATTCTTTCACCTATTAGTTTTCTTATGAAGATATGCAAATCAAAAATGGCTACTGAAAACGAAGAAAAAATAATAAAAATAGGGGAAGGTGGGATTTTGTGTGGTTTTGTTGTTGTTTTTTTTCCTAAATTTTATTTTAAAGCTACCTAAAACATGAATGTTTAACAAGAATCATCTATGATTATGAATTATAACAACTGCTTTGACAGCAGAAGTTATGAACTCTTGTTTCTCACACTTCTACCCCCTGATTCATCACTGCTATGATCACTATCAAGTGTCTCGGTGCTGAAACTCCTACACAGTTAGATGATAAATCTTCTGTCTTTCAACAGCTGGAAGTTTTCCCCTAGGTTTGACCTTATAAAATAGAAACCAAACAGAATTCAGCCCTGAACCAGTGGTCATTTTAGTCTCCAGAACAGTGGCATTGTTTCAATCACAGCTAGAAGCAGCCCACTGTGTACTTTGAGTAAAGGAAAATAAGCTTCATGAAATGATTTTGCTTCACTTACCTTAATTGAAGAAAGATTCTCTTGGGTCCAGTTGCTGAGGGTTCCTTTAAGACTGGACAAGCGCAAAATTAACAGTAAAAATTTGACTGGTAAGTTACCTGACGGTGGGTGAATGATACTGGAAATGTGAAGGGATGTGCAGTGCTGTTTGTGTGTGAAAGCTGATGGTTGGAGCTGGAGGAGAGCATATCGGATGTGTAGGAAAAAGTGCAGGATAACAGATATTTGGAGAAAACAACAGAGTGTCTTACTGGATTAAGCCAGCATCAGATTGCAGTGGAGGGCAAGAGTGTGAGTTGTGTAGATACAGAGGTTTATACTGTCAATTACTACAATGCCAATAAAAATAGAGCCCATCATATGATTTTGCAGCTGAACTCTTGTCTGTTGAGATGACGTCAATACTATCGTGTATGATGTGATGATATCTGTATGATAAATCAAAGTCATAATAAAACTGCATTAATCACATCTCTTGAATTATTTTAGTGTGTTTACTGTGCAGTCATGAACCTTCCTCAGAGCTGCTTTTAGTTCCTCAGAGCTGCTTTTAGTAGAAAAAATCTCTCCAATACCTTCAGACCCAAATATGCACATTCTTTAGCAAAATAGTAAGTTTTCAACAGGAGGCTTTTGTCTTTGTATTCGTGAATATGATTCTTTTCCTGCTAAACTAGACTATCACCCTGAACTCTTCATTGCTATTTTATGTAGACCTCTCGTATTATGAAAGACCTGCTTGGGGATGTGTAGTTTACATGGTTGATCTCATACTTGGCCATAAGTCAGCAACAAGTCTTAATTAATTTGCCTGAGCTTTCTATTGACATTGGTTTTGTCATACAATACAAAAAATGTGACTGTTAATAAAGTGTGATGTTTAAGATTTTACTAGTCCTTGTCTTAACTAGCATTTAAATCAGTACCTATTCCGATGTCCCTGTGTTTATTACTAATTTATTTAGTAAAGAACAATGTCAAAATATAGCCCTTACTGATTCATGACATATCTTTCAGGTGTCTATATGTTCAAAGGATGGCCAGTTTCATAACACTGAAATAAAGGTACTGGAGTTTTTTTCAAGCTCCCTTCAAGCATAATGCTTATTTTTTGTGTCACAGAATGTTAACATGATTAACCAGAGTATCAGACTGTACATTTATCTGATTTGCAGAGTAGTTTCACACAGTGAAATGGGGAAACTCAAAAGCCTAATTTTCTGTGGAAAATTAAGGATGTTTATTAACTGATGGAAATAATAGCAAAAAGGGTTTGAGTGTTAAAATAAAATAGCACATCACAGCTATTGCTCCAGGAGATAAGTAGAAAATAGAGGGTACTCATATCAGATTGAGATCAGTAGAGTTAAATAGCTAACTTAAAACTATCTGTCATCAGTGGTGACTATTCTATCCAATTAATACCTATAATAATTCTATCCTAATGAATACAGAAACAAATAATTATTATCAGTGTGTATTTCTGCAAGGCCTTGTGTACCCAAAACAGTACACGTGGAAAGAGAACTACGAATACTGCACTCTTGATGTGCAGTTAATATAATGTTTCCTTAAGTAAGAGTTATGAAGATCATTTGGCCCAGGAACGTAATTCAGAGTTAAGGTGCTCTGAAAGTGTGAGTTACTTCCATCTTCAAGAACGAGAAATTAAATTTTTGTATATTTAAAAAGGGAGAAATCCAAAGGCAAGAGGTATATATAAACAATGAGAAATATTTCTAGCTTTAACTAGGGCTTTAGAAAACACCCATCTTTTAATCTGAAAAATGAGTTAACATACCAGATATTCAGTGCTGTCAGATACATCTTCCTGGTGTTGATTATCTCACGCTACTTGGATTTGTGCTCTATGCCCTAGGCTGACAGGCAGGAACAGGTAGATAATATGAATTTTGTTCCTGTCAGGTTACAGATTACTTTTAAGTGAAGCACAACTTAATTTTATGGACAGTTTGCTGAAATTTATTTTACGCCTTGGTAAAGCAATTTATAATAGTGACGAACTATGAAGTATTTGATTATTCTATATTACAAATTTTCATTTGTTTAAATGAGAGTTCTGTTGGCAATCTAAACCACTGAGAAAAAATTTTATCTTGGACTGGACATGTTAGTTGCTAGTCATTGAATATATGTACTGTCTTCTGAAACAGATACCTGGTAAATTGTGAGAGGCAAGATAGGAACAGATGGAGTCAAAGGACACAAAAATATTAAATATTATAAAAAAATATATAAGCTTATAGTTACCAGGAAAAACAATAGCTGTAGGATTTTAACCACATGACAGCTTCTGAACATAAAATACATTTGATACTCATTTGTATTTAAAGAAGGTTAAAAATAATTTTGTTTTTTTAACAAAAGATTTTATTTCTATGATAGATAAAGAACTTTAAGATCTCCTTGTATATGTTTACCAAGCTGTGGTATGGAGTCTTAATTTGAGATCCCAGGCCGTGGTTCAGATTATTGCATTATTTTAGTCTCCAAACCGAGGTTGCTAGCACTACTTTTCAGTCCTGTTATTTGTGTCTTCAAGAAACAGAGATGCCTCACATGCCATCATTATTGTGGCTTTTCTGTTCTCCTTTATTTTCAGTATTGGCTCTCTAAGAAGATTTCAAGCAGAATATTTCAGACACTTCTGTGGTTTTTACAGTTCCTATCTGCTGTGGTCACGCAAGGACGCAGGCAACCATACATGTGCTCGGGCAGTTTTTTAAAGTGTATCACAATGCAGCAAATAATACTTGTACATCTGAGATCCATACTACTGAAGCCAGAAAGACATTGCACAGGTGATGAACACGTAGTGAAAGGGAGCTGATGAATACCAAACAAAGTTAACAAATTGTTATATTGTGAACTTTATTCTCAAAGCAGATTGGAGTCATGCTCTTTTTTTCAAATGCTGTAAACTTTTGTTGAAGACAGCTAGGCCAAAAAAAAGCAGATTCACTTTACTCCTTGTAACTCAGCCAGTGCATTGCAAGAGTTACATGGTGCAAAGCTCTGTTCCTATGATGCTGTATTTTAACTTGCTCTTATATACACCAAGTCTTTAACTTTCAGTATTTCTGTCTACTTTTCTCAGAATAGTGACAGTGAGCAAAGACATCTGTTTATTCAAAATAAAATTACAAATATTTTAAATTAAACAACTTCCAAAGTAATTAATGTTTTATATCATGTATATTAAACCCACAAGAATTTATCTTTCCTTTTTTTTCTGTTTTTGTTTCAGAGGACAACTTGCTTACCAATATTTGAACTCTTAATTTCCATAGAATTATGGAAAAGAAAGAAAAAAATAATGGTAGAATACATTATATACCTTTACTATTCAAAGAAGAATGAGGATTTGTCTTTCTTATCATGCTGTACCTTGAAATAAGGGTGTAGCAGGAAAACATGGTGTACTGCTTACTAAAGCTACCCCTTAATCTTAATAAGATGCAAATATTTTCCTTCTTTTTTTTTGTTTCTCCTGTCTTTTACCTACAGCTATCTTCTTTTAAAAAATTTTCTATTGAATTTATAAGTTTCTTGCAGCAAGAAGTTAAAGTTCTGTGACTGCATCCTTATGGCTCATGATTAGTTTTTTAGGTGTTAGTGTATGGAATGTATTCCCTTGCTGCTTCTGTATGGTGTGAGAAGTTCCAATGTTTAATGATATCACAAATAACTTTCTTGTCAGCCACAAAAATAAGAAACTGATACATGTCATTAAAACTCACCTAGTTAAAGCGAAATGTAGCATCAGAAATCTTTCCCTCAAGGTAGGTGGTCTTTCTAGTGAAGAAATATAAAAAAATTAGTTTAAATTAAACTTATTAATTAAATAAATAAATATATAAATTAAATTTAATTTAAAATTAAATTAAAGTTATAAACACAGTTATAGCCAGCATAACTATTTTTCCTGGTAATTGCCATGCTTTCCAAACTGTGCTGTCTGGATCTAACTTGTCTCTCGCATCAGTCACATTTCTCCTTTGGTTCCATGATCTCCACTATGGTTTCTTTTTAAGACAAAAAGTGAAGAAAGAAAGTCTAAGATATCAGAAAAAAGTGCTTTCCCTTTCCTATTCCATTTTTCACCATGTACTACAGTAGTTCATAATCTAAATTTCATACTTCCTGAGAAACTCCTCTCTGATCTATTGTTCTTCCTCAGTTTCTCATCAGTCAATGGCATCTGAATCATCAAAACAGACACTGTTACCCTGTTGTTAAATGATTGTAGAGCTGGGTAATGACCTTTGCAATGTTTATTTGGCATCAAACAGGACGGGAGGCTTGGAGAACTGCCATAGTACAAGTGTCACAGGGCTTTCTGATAGCAGAGGGATGCTGCTGCTGCTTGCCTTGACTTCCTAGTGAACCCAAGAACTTCCTTGCTTCTGGAGGAAAACTCATCAGTTTGCTTTGTAAACAAAATTGCTTTAACTTCATCTCCCATTTCTTCTCAATAATGCAATTCTGAGATATTGTATAAGAAATGGGGCCAACCTTAAGTAGATGTGAGAATAGCTTTTATATAATTTACGTGTCAGAGTGGGAAATGTAAGAGCTGGTGGGTGCCTTGAGCAATTTTTTTCCAATGTAATCAATGAATCAACATCTTACAGCAAAAAAAAAAAAAAAAAAAGCAAGAGCACAAAACTTTTTCTTACTCAACAGTGCAATTTTTTTAATCACAAGAGATATCAGTGAAGAATCACTCTCAAAAGTCTAAGATAAATGATGAATCTTCCCCCTGTGTCAGATTAAGTTCTTAAAAGCTCACCACTCTGTCATCTGCGCTGACTCCATAAACTGCCAAGATGTCTAAAGCTTTAAGTTATTTTACTGTAAATTTGCCCTCTGATAAGTTGTGAGAGCTTCAGAAATGTAAACACAAGGAAAGTTTTCTTTGAATAGCAGAAAGCTCAGTATGTGTTCAAAGTGCAAATTAATTTTCACAAACTCTTTGACAAATATTTAAAGTTAACCTGTTTGCATACATTTAATTTTTAAAAGATATCCGATTTTAACCCGTGTTTTTATAGGAAACAGGCATTCTAAACAATTTTAGCTTTTACTGTCTGATAAGATGCAGTCCCCAAAATTTTTTATATTAAGGTCTTGTTATAACTGCATGGATAATCCTAATTCTGGATTCATCATACTTTAAAATTAAACATAAAATTACTGATTTTCCTTAAAATCATAGACTTTCACTGCGAAATTTTGCATGTTTTCATATGTACTTAGAATTTTCTTTGCATTTTTGCATGTATTTTTAAAAATACGTATCTGTACAAAACTTGTGAGAAGGAAGGCTCAGAGCACTGTTTCTTAAATCAAAACGTAGCTAACTAGGGAGCTATTGCTTACGATAACTAGATTTTTTGTGACAGCAAAAAAACACTTTCACAGAATAAAACCCCCAAAGTCTATAAAGATTAGCCACTCAGAAAAATGGCCGCCCTCTGGTTGTTTGCTGTCGTAACACAACCAATTTGCTACCTGAAAAGAGGTCAGCTTTGTTTGCTGTCATGCTGTCAACAGTGCCATGATCAAGCAAACACTGGAGGAGGTTGGAGACAGAATGTGGGAAGCAGGTAGATGGTACAGTTAAAGGAACTTGCTAGGTAATGTAATTGTTATTTACATTCCTCTGTATTTATTTCAGAAATGAGCTATGTCAGTGTCTGTGTATAAATTAATCAGTTTTAGGCTATTCCCCTTGAAGGTCACAATTTACAGCACTGGAGTCTGTGCTTAACAAAAGAGTTAATTCTTAAAATTATTCTGTGTGTATATTTATTTTACGATTCTTTTAAGAAATACAAGAATATGTGATTGCTGTCTAGGTTAATTCTGCATGATAAGTCTCAGATAAACGCTACAAACAATGGAAAAAAGTGGTGTGTCTTAATTCTGTTCTGGTAAGTGAAAAAAAAGGTTTTATCTCTTCTTATGCACCTTTGTGCTGGATTTGCATGGCCCAATTTTGGCAGTGGGGGGGATACAGAAGTGGCTTCTGTGAGAAGCTGCCAGAAGCTTCCTCCATGCCCAGCAAAGCCCATGACAACTGGCTCCTAGACAAACATGCTGCTGGCCGAGGCTGGGCCAACCAGAAACGGTGGTAATGCCTCTGTGATAACATATTTAAGAAAGAAAATATAAAAGTTATTGTATAGATGTAATTATGGCCAGAGAAGAGTGAAATGAGAATATGCGAGAGGAACAGCTCAGGTCAGAGAAGAAGGAGGGGCAGGAAGTGCTTCAGGCACCAGAGCTGAGATTCCCCTGCAGCCCATAGTCCAGACCGTGGCGAGGCAGCTGTGCCCCTGCAGCCCATGGAGGGATGCAAAGATCCACCTGCAGCCAGGGCAGGATACCACACCAGAGCAGCTGGATGCTTGAGATGAGGTGACCCTCTGGAAGATCAGAGCTGGGCAGGGTCCTGGCAGGGACCTGTAGAGAGAGAAGCCCACACTGGAGCTGGTTTGCTGGTTTGCTGGTAGGACTTTTGACCCTATGGGGGTCCCACACTGGAGCAGGCTGTTCTTGAAGGACTGGACTCCATGGAAGAGTGACCCACATTGCAGCATTTTGTGGAGAACTGTTGCTTGTGGGTTGGACTCACACTGGAGAAGTTCCTGTAGGATTGTCTCCTGTGGGAGGGACCGCACATTGGAGGGAGGGAAAGACTCTGCTGCATTGGTAGTGGGAAGTTTTCAAGAGAGCTCTACCAGCACCTGTGAGTCTTAACAGGCTGTCATGGGCTGATGGAAATGACAGCAGGGTTGCCAGCTCACAGATACCCAAATGTTGCGGTTTCACCCCAGCCAGCAGCCAAGCTCCACACAGCTGCTTGGTCGCTCCCTCACCAGTAGGACTGAGGAGAAAATTGGGAATGAATTCACCGCTTCCCATGGGCAGGTGAGTTTTCAGCCATCTTCAGGAGGGCAGGGCCCCATCACATGTAATGGTTACTTGGGAAAACCAAGTAAAAAAATGCCCACTCCAAACATTCCTTCACTTCTTTCTTCTTCCTCCACTGTACATACTAAGCATGATGTCATAAGGAATGGAATATCCCTTTGGTCAGGTGGGGTCAGCTGTCCTGGCTGTGTGTCCTCCCATGCACACCCAACTTCTTTGCCAGCATGGCCATATGAAAAGAAAAAATTAATTCCATCCCAGCCAAAACCAGCACACTGAGCTTGTTTAACAACTTGTGAGTAAGGCAAGCTGAACACCACCCTAAAGCAGAAGAAGCAACACATGCTGATCAGGGGCACTCCTTTGTTTTGTGTTATTGAGCCTACACAGGAAATGCACTGCAGATGGACTGCAATTTTTTAAACAATGCTGACTGTCTCTCCATCTTCTTCCCTTGCTTCATGTTCTCTCTGTAACTATTCCTATTAAAAAGGGCTATTAGCATGTGTAGATTTGCTATTTCATATATATACACAGGTATATGTGCTGCTTTTAATCTACCTAAATAGTTTATTCCTCAGAGAAAACTACTTATCTGCTTTCATTCACAGACTGAGTGGAATTTTAATATTGCACATTAAATGATTTGTAAAGACAACTGAAAAATATTGTTACATAAAGTCAAGGGTCACTCAAATACTTCTATGTTCAAAAAGTGGGATAACTTGTAATTGTGGGGTTTATTGATTACAGCCATATTGGTAACAGGTGGTATTGGATAACAAATATTCAGAGAAGATCAGAGGAACAGTGTGCAACCTCCACATTATTTTTGCGTAGGTCCATGTTCATTGTAACTGTGGACATACTAAGTTTTTTAGGGGTTTGAACTTTTTAATAAAGAAAGATGTCCACTGGCTGCTGTAAGATAAAGTGAAATTGAAATAATTATCAAAGAAGATTCCATTGCAACTGGACAGTTGTAAATATTATATACTTGTATATAAATATAAATAACCAAATGGACTTTCACTTTATTTGCAAATCCTGGTTGGAGGTGTATTCTGTATTATCTGAACACAGTACTGGAACTAGCGTCACAGTATCATTAAAAGGTTGGTTCTAATTTTGTCTTGTAGAAAAAAGTGATTAAGAGAGGCTCAATTGATCTGAAAGAAAGTAAATCTTGCCTTAAAAACCTAAGTGGAAGTCAGATTTATCTGAATCTATTGGTACACTGCTTTTCAAGTCTTGATAAATTATTTTTCCTACAATGCTTCCTGACATTACTCTTCTTTATAGGAGGTACAGCGTTATATCATTAAAACATCAGCTCCTGCTGGGAGATGCATTCAGTGCCTTGGAATGCTGTAAAAAATAGGTGTTTTTTAAAAGCTGGTTTTAGTCAGTTATTTACTAAGTAACGATATATTTAGGTGTCAATAGCAATTAGTCACTGAAGATATTTTTTCCTTAATTAAACCTCACACTTTAAACTACTAAATCAGGACAAGTTGTTCTGAAGAGGAACACTTTGTCCCTTACGTTTCCTACCAGGCGCAGATATTTTCAGAACTCTCCAAACAGTAGGCAATCTTCCTTCTCCTCTGTTCACTTCATGCGCTTCGACATCAAAACACCACGTGTGGCCTATGGACCAAACCAATGCCTTGACACTATAATTACTAGGCTTTGGTAAATTTTAGGTATAGACCTGAACTTATTTATTTATCTAAAAAAAAAAAATAAAAATTCCTATTTGCAAGTAGGATATGTAAATAAAATATCTATCAAGGAATTGTTTGAGCTGACTGTAAATTAGGAAAAGTCCTTTTAAGCCATTGTTGTCTGTAATTAACTACATATTTGAACAGTCATGAAATTTCACAATTTACCCAGCAGAACATAAAGGACTTTTGGTCATATAAATACAGTGAGGGAAGCAAAGGAAGAAAATTTGTCTCTATATTTTTTATGGAAATATGAAAATAAAAGGAAAAAAAGATAGAAACTACTTTCTCAGTAGAGTACTAGGAGCCAAGGAGATGTCAAATACTTGACAGTAACAGAGGACTTGTATGAACCATAAGGAATTTATCTGTTTTCATGCAGAACACCCAGAATTTTCAGCTGAGAAATGCAACAAAAGATCTTGAGTCTTTCAACTGGGACACTAGGACTTTTTGAAATCACAGTCCTCAGACCAGTCTAATCTGCAAGAGAGAACAAAATATTTTCTCAGCAAATGGTAATGAAAATTTGTCATTGACTTTTGAAAAATGAGGACTGCTCCTCAATTGTAAAAATAAAAATTATTTGGGGTTTTTTTAAAGTTTGATTATCTTCTAAGTGGAATATTATTATAACATAAATTGGTTTTAAAATTTTTGCTTTAAACCTCATCAGTCTGCCTCTCATATCAGGAAAAAAATTCCAAATTGGTAGAAAGTAAATTCTAGATACAAATGCCAATTGGTAGAAACTAGATTTCCCTTTGTACAAAATAGAAAGCCAGAAAAGTGAAGAAGCAAAAACAAGCTGACAAAAAACCTCAACACTTCAATAGTGAAAAGGTAAAAGCAAATAACCGTATAGGGAAAACACGTGTGTAACACAGAATTAATTTTCTCCCTTCAGAACTTGGGAATTGAGATTGGTCTTGTGCTGCATATTGAATACCAAGATGCAAGTATGGCTGAGGAATGAAAAAGAAATAAAGGTGACTTGGGAAAAAAGAAGCAAGCACATTAATGTAATGGACAGTACAAAGTGGAGATTAAGTAGATGCAAATGAGGATGTCATCTGCTTTTAAACCAGAGAAAACCCAAGTAGTACAATAAACTTTTATTCTACAGAAAATAAACAAATTTTCCATCTCATTCTTAAAAGCACGGACTTGTATTTCTCTGAGAATATTTAAGGTTAATAAGTGTTGTTTCTCTAGGAACCTTTATTATCTGTGTAAAACACCTCAGTTACACTCTGACACATATACTTTGAGTAAAACTGTCAAAAAAATTGCAAAAAAGTAGCAACACATTTAATAATAGCCCTTATTTTCTAAACCTTGCCTGTATTTATGACAGTAAATGCATGTATTTATCAAATTGGCAGTCACTGGAAGTACTTTAAAAGAATATTCTCTCTCATACTTTATGAAAGCTTCAAAGTGGTCTGTAATAGCTGGATGTGTAGTTAGTCAAATGAACAATAATAGGCTCATTGCTGCAATGTATCTGCAGGGAAGAAGCAGAAAATTGGTGTAAATGTGTTAATCACTATAAGGAACTCAAACATTGAATTTTATATTTTGAAAGCTGATTATAAGAAAGCAATGAAGGTGCCACTATATTTTGTGCTTTTTCCTCTGGGACTGCAAGATTTGGAGTCTCTTTATTTAGTAATAGTAGTATGAACTGTATACATTTTTGGTCTTAATTAAATTTTATTTTGGTGTTGTCGTATCAGTGAGAGTCTGATAGGAAGAAGTGAATTTTGAGAATATGAGGTTTTTTCATCATGCTGGAGATAGTCACTTTATTTTTATTATTTTAATTCATCCCACTTGACAGAAGTCTAGAAACTAAAACAATCTCACCTCTAATATAACTTTATCATTTCTGCTGTCTTTTCTCTTTACAAAGTAAGGTGGATAGGAGGAAGGGCAATCAGATGAGCATCCCCACAGATGGCTGTTCAATCCTTTTATTAAAGTGTTAATAATATTAGATAGTTCTTCTATGTTGACTGCATTTATTTAACATTGTTTTGGGGGTTTTTGCTGTTTTGGGATTTTTTTTAAGTATTGTATTAAAGTATTATGAAAGAATATAGGAAACTAAAAAAAAAAACCATAGCAAATCAAAATCACTGAAGAAATATGAGGAATTAAGAACAAAACCACACAACTTTTTGTCAGTGTAATATTTAAAAGCACATAGAAGTTACTGATACCAAAATAGAAGGATCAGGGAAAAGTTAAAGAAACTGATATTTTGGTAAAACGTTTGAAATTTGTCAGTTGTATTAAATATGTAGTTTCTCTAATTTACACCTGATTTAAGGGGAATATGGGTTTAAATCTAGAAACTGTTTGGATGTGTCTGCACTTCATAATGTAATGCACTATAAAGATAACTAAGTTATTGCTGCCCCAAGCTGGTTTACATACGTGATTCAGTGAGCACTAAGCAAAGATACTGGTTAAATCTGGAAATTAAACCATCAAACCAGACTAAGTATTTTCACAGAGCCATATCTGATATATTTCCCTTTTGTTACAAAAAGACCAAGAAGATTCTAGACTACCATTGACAAAGTATTTTTAGTACAGAGGAGAAAACAATATTAACATTCTGGCTAATTTAAGAAAAGTGATCAAAAAGTCTTGCCTTCCTAAGATATCAGACAAATTTTTGATACCATTTTAGCGTGTGTTTTGATTCCCCCTGCAAAAGGCTTGGAGCAAGAGCTTGAATTCAGAACTCACACTATGGTGCATTGTTTCAATCCTCAAGAGATTGGGCATTCTTGGATGTGTGTCAGTCTTTTAGAAGGCATTATAAAGTAGAAATGCAAGCAGTTATTTTCAATAGATTGTCCTGGTTCCAGAGCAAGACAAGTAGGTGTTGGTCCATAGAAAAGGTAGTACTGTCATTACTGAGACCTTCAGAATATGATATTGGAAGAACTGAATGACATGAAAACCAACAGTGTTTGAAATACTTAGGGATGCATAAGCTTCCCTATTATAAAGAAACAGCTACAAACACGTGGAAAGAAGATCTTCATGTGTCTAGAAATAACACCTTTTTATCTTTATTTTATAAGGGTAAGGACTGTGCAAGGCAGTGATTAGACTTCACTCGTACAAGTCTGACCATCCTTTCTGAAGGGGGAGACAGTAGCTGCGAAAAGGCAGAGGCACAGCCTATTTTTGAAGATTTAAACAATGGTGGATTTAAGCAAAGACTGAAGAGCTATCAAAACACCGACTGAGAGAGAAGTTTAGTGCTTTCTGTAAACCTGTGCTGAAAGAGAGTCTAATACTGAAGACACAAAATAGCTATTAAAACAAAAAAGCTGTTGGAACAAATTGGTATAAACTACCAATTATTGTCGTTGGGCTGGAGCGTTAATGAGAAAGAAGGAGGTTTTGAAACAGCCATCATAAAGGAGCGAGTAATGTATGTAAGAAAATTCAACTTAAATACAGATAACGAAAGAATTCAGTGATGTGGTAATAAGATTGGACTGTGACCCATTATATCTTTCCTGGTATTAGCTTTTCCATTTTGTGAGTAGTAAGTATTTGTTGTTTAGCTTAGTTTGAGTATCCCACAAGATGATGGGACACTTAAAATTTGGGCCTCTTTAGCCTCTATATTAAATAGATATGTGGATGCAGCCTTGCTGACATTGCCATAGATAAGTCTAGATATCCTTTCACCACTTTGCTAGCTTCACCATTTGCTTAGATCTCCTGCTAGTCATGCCCCTGTAAGTATGCCTTATAGATTATTCTCTCAGGTATGGCTTTCCATCATAATTTCTTTCATCATTAATCATTTCTAGACAGCTTCAATGAACTTTATTGAAGCTTATGGAGTTAAAATGAGACCTATCCTAAGTAACTTCACAAGACTGTGAATGTTTCACTTTAACTGATCTTTTTAAAGCTTTGTCCATTAGACACGTAATAAAGATACAGTACTAAACATACTGACATCCTTTTTCATCATAGTTATTGAAAAATAACAAAATAAAAATGTGATATAAAGTAACTGCATGAAGGAAGATTTAGGCAACTGAAATGTGCAGGTAATGTGGAATCTAAATCTCATTTAATAAAATTGAAGCTGGAATTAAGATCCAGAAGCTATCAAGCTTGTGTTTTCCTTCTGAACCGTGTTAAGTTTCCAAAACAGGCATGCATGTTTACCTCTCAGATATTGACAAGTATGTAAATTACTCATTTAAGTTCTTCCACAGTAATGGCCAGAACAGTCTAAAGACTGGAACTGTTCTAGTCTCTATTAGGGCTCCTGGTGGTCCTCAAATAAAAATGAATTCTACTTGAAAAAAAAATTGTATCTATATTCTAAACTTAACAACATCATTATTTTCTGTAGCTGGAAGGCACATAGTTATTACTAAGGATTGAAAATGCTTTGCTAAAATTTAATCTGCCACTGTTAAAATGGTAACTTTTACTGTAGTACTTTTTGTTTCCTTAAATATGTGTTTATATTATCCTAGTGGCTAGATATCTCAATTGTCAGAAAAGATCCTTGTGTCTTCACCTCTTAACTAGAACCAAGAAAATATGAGTGTCTGACAAAATAAACCAATTCAAAAGATAAAAAAAAAAACCCTTAAGGAATAAAGTAGGGGGAGCTACATCTATAAAAATTCAATTCTCTGTTTATAATTTTCACTATTAAATTACACTGTAAAAATGACATACTGCAATCCATGGTTCACTTGTTCAGTGAATTTAAACATTAACTAACTGAGAATTTTTTTCAAGATTTTATAGATATGTCAAGGAAAGTAAAAACTATGTTGAGTGAATAATCAAATGAAATTGGAAAGCTTTAAAGGAAAAGCTTATTTAGCTGCTGATCAGGGATATGGTTCTATCAAATTAGCACACTTCAGGTAGCAGGTCTCTGGTCTTGACAATGTGACAGATGATTCATAACAGAAATCAGTATTGTATATGTACAGTTATTCTTTCTTTAATGGTACATGTTTTAAGCCAAATAAATCTAGAGAACAAGACAATTTTTTGTTTTAATTACTGGAAAACATTATCATAAGTCATGCAAAATTTTAGAAATAAGTATTCAGTAAGGTAATAGATGCTGGTGAAGGATATGCTCTCATTAAAAGAGAGAGCACCCTCTGGATCCAGTCCTGTGGAACTTCAAACACTTTTTTTCCTAAAGTAACTTTAGGCAATATTGAGAAAAGCACCCCTATATAGTTCAAAGGAACTTTGCTTATACATTTTAGACTGAGTGAAACTAAAATAATTCATTTATCTTAGACTCAGAAACAGACAAAAAAGATGTTATCAGATTTCTTATACTTACGGGAAAGAACTGATAAGCTTTGTTGATTTTTTTCTTGACAAAAAGCAGGAATAAATTTTTTTGGGCATAGTTTTCTAGCAAGATGAGTCTAGAACATGTATCTGGTGGTTGAAAACATTTTTAGAAAAAGTTATTTAGTCTCCAGTTTCCTGAAAGGGAGCTTAGTGCATGTGCCTGCTGGGTTAACCTCCGTTAAAGATCAAACTCCCACTAGCTCACTCATCTTCCCTCCTCAACAGGACAGGAGGAGAAACTGTGATGAAAAATCTTGTGGGTCAAGATAAAATCAGGGTGATGGCTTATTAGTCACTGTCAGAGGCAAAGCAGATTTGGCTTGGGGGAAATTAATTTAACTTTTTGCCAGATAAAAGAGTCTGGGGATGGTAAGAATCAAAGACAAAATGTCTTTCCTCACTCTGTCCCAGACTTATTTTCATGCCTTCATTCTTAACCTCTCTTCCTACCCCCTCTTCCAGTTCTGCCCCTGGAAAAGCACAGGGGGCTGCTGTCAGTTCATAACAGCTTCTCTCTGGCACTCCTACTCTTCACCCTTTTATCCTGCTCCAGTGTCTGTCCTTCCAGAGGCCACAGTTCCCTGAGGAAATGTTCACTGGACCCATCATGGAGTCCTTTCCACACACTGGAAAGAAGTCTTAGCTTTGTCTCTTGGAGTCCCTCCTTATTCTCTGACCTTGGGCTTTGTAGGATGTTATCTCACTATTTCTGTTCTCTCCTTCTCTCACCACGTGGCATTTTCTGCCCTTACATACATTTCCCCCAAGGCACCACACCTGGCATTGATGAGCTCAGTTATGTCCTGCACTGGGTCTATTACAGAGGTGAATGGAATTAGCTGTGTCCAGCACAGGGCAGTCCCAAACTCTCCGTACAGAGGCCTTCCCTGCAGCTCCTCACTGCCAAGACCTGGGCTCCTGCATCCAGACCATGTACAAAACTGAGGTTTTAGTAAATTTAGTCAAGTAAAAAAGAAAAAAAAAAATCCTTGTAAATGTATACTTTTAGGACTTGTAATGCCAAACATAACCACAGAGTGTATTAGCTCATAGTCTTAAAAGTAGGAATTGTTTATGCAGATGGAAAATTCAAGTCATTAATCAAACATCATTAGGAACTTTGCATTGTTTTCTTTCCTTTTTTTAAACACCTGTTTTCACATGACATTTCTTTCTGAAGCATCTGCTTGCTCTGCTAGGTATTCTGAAATCATCCAGTATAGGAAAAAAATACAGACGAAAGATCAAGCTTTCTATAGAAGTTCAGTTCATAGAAAAAATATGGACTCCAGCTAAAGCTGTTTTTCAATACAGTAGATGTCAGTGGGAGAATAAATAGGAAAGAGCCAACTGTTATTTCCAGAGGAGACCCTGTCAGAGGCTATCCAAGTTTACAGTATAAATGCACAGCAGAGCACACTGTTAGTGTAATGCTCTTTTCCAAAATTAATCTTTGAAGTGCATGTCAGATAATGATTTTCCAGAAGCAACTCCCCAATTAACTTCAGTGGCATTACTCACAACTGAAGTAGAGTCCATGTTTTGTAGATGATAGAATTTATTTATGTGTGGGTTTACTTTCCATTTGTCTAAGTTAGAACCCTGAAACTTCATTGGGATATTACCTGTAATTTAGGTGCTATTCACCAGAAATAATTCTTCTATTTGTAGGACATTATCACAAATCAAATACACTAGGTCTAGAAAAGGTGATGTTTTATTAAACTTATCCCCTCAAAATCATAAAAGAATCCTTTCTAAGCTTTAAAACCTAAGTTTAAACAGGAAAGAGTCATCATTACTGCAAGTAAAAACCCAAATTCTTAAAATGTTACTTGCTAATAAATTCATTCCCAAGTAAAAGCTGGGAGATCTAAGGAAAAAGTGACTCCAGAAAATCCATTCCAAAGAGATTATGCTATCACAGACAAAGGTTTTAAATAATTAATATATTACACAGTATTGTGGAAATAAAATCAGGAATGCCATCCACAAAAATTCAGGTTCTATTCCACAATAACACTCTCTAGGAGCAAAATCCATCTCTTATTATTGATATTTTTTAATACTTTAACCTATTAAAAATACCCTGTTGATGTTATCCCACCAAGAAATTTTAGATAAATACAAATGGGCTATTTTGCCACTACACATTTTTTCATACGTCTACTTTTTGAAAGAGCTGCCTACTTCTTCCATGTGATGTTTTCTATAATTTTATTCTCTACTAGGGTATCTAAAGAAAAGATGGAAGTGCAAACGACTGTCTAGAAGTTTTTCTCATCTGTTAAGTTGCTATCCTCTTACCATCTTGCTCTTTTTTTTTGAGCACTTCTCATACCTTTTTCTATATTACCTTATGGTACTAGTGGATCTGTAAATGTCTTCTTGAAAACATCATGCTGAAGGGTACTTGGCACATTCTCTGGACTTTATATATAGAAATGACCTGAGTAGTGTGACCAAAGTACAGCCAGAATGCAAAGTTTTCCTTCTCTGTGACTTGACTATTAAAAGTGATAAAAACTGCACAAATTGAAGAAATTAATTAAAAAGTTATCTGACCTGATGTTGGTGTGTCTTGATGTAATAATGGATGTAAGGTTGTTTTTCAAAACAAATACATAAAATACCAGGAAAATCTTCTGTTCATGAAAATGTGGCATTTTTTGGCACATATATGAATGACATGTGTTAAAAATGAAGGTAAAAAATGCAAAACATTCCTTGGAAAGCTGATCTTCCACACATTCTGCAGTATAAAAGTAGTAATTATATTTGTTTTGAATCACTGAAATCTTTACATGCACATTGGAATTGGGATTTCTGGAAATTAATCTTCTGAAGAAAGTATATAGGTAGCACACGACTCAATATTAGAATCATTTAATCTAGCTGTGCTATTTTAAGTAGACAAAACACTCTACTTTTTATTTGATTTATGCTAGTCTGAATGATGAGCTTCATGACAGTATTATTAGCCAGTGTTGCCAGTAGGTGTTAAGAGTGCTCCAAGAAAGCATCATGATATATCTAACCAGAATATATAAGGCAGGTGTTGATTAGGGTTACTGAGGGTTCTTCAGCTTCATTCCGTATAAACTTTCGATGTGAATGGTAAGATGGAAGGGTTTAGAATCGAATTTGGCTCTGAGAGCAGGACAGAATGGGATTTTTCAGTCTGTAACAATGTACAAGCTTAAATAAGATGAAATACCCATAGGAAATTTTAAAAGTGCCTTTGATCATAGGTACTAGAAAGTGAATGGTTAGGTATGACAATATCTCAGTGCACTTTATCAGCTTGTTAAATGTTTGGATACATACATGACTTGTGCTGGTACTAGTAATGCACTAACTTCTCAGCCTGGTGCTGAGTATTACACATTTGAGTTAACTAGACTTCTTTTAATACAAAGTCTAGTATCTTATTCATGAATGCATTAAAACTATTAACTGGAAAGTGTCTTAAATTAAGTCTTTTATTCCTCACAGATGTTGCAAAGATGACTTCTTAAATTCAATGGGGATTTCCTGGTTCATTCACATTCTACTTGAAGCAGAAATAATGAGACCTGTTTCTGCCTATTCCCAGTATAAAGGTAAGTGACTAAAACCAGCCAGTGTTCAACCCTCAAAAACATTCCTGTTTTTCTTTAGCTTCATCTTGGAATAATGGGTGTTTGTTCACTTCTTATCAAGCAGCACCTCCAAGTTCTTCTCAGCAGAGCTGCTCTCAATGAGGGCAAGGATGAACCTGCATTATCTCCTGCTGAGCTGGTTTCTTCTGTGGTGGTATTCAGTGCCTCCAAATATTTATTCAACACCTCTAAATGACCTCTAAGAACAGCAAGATTCACTAGACTAAGTATGAGGAGTGTGGGGGTAGCTTCAGCATCATGCTGAACTATGATTTAAGTGAAACTTTGTTTTAAAGTAATTAATTACCCTTGGACACATTTCCTGTGGATCTGTTTTAAAAAGTAGTGCAGAATGAGTTTTTATTCTACTGCTGTCACTGTTCCAACTATTTGCTTATTTCTGTCACTTTAGAAACTGCCTTAGCCCAGGTTCTGAGATAGTATTAAGATGATGCAATTACACTACACCCCTACAGATCAGGATTGGAAAGCCACTTGTGTTTAAGATGCACTTGATTTCACTATTATGAAGACTAGGATTTCTTACCTCTTTGCTAAAGCTGGTCTGTACAGCGCACTTTCAAGAGCCATAATTGTCTGTGTTGCATCTGTCCGTTTTTAAGAGGATCCTATGGTGGAATTGCCAAAGGCAAGAAATGGAAAGACTGAACAGGCATCTAACACTAGGATCTGTAGTAACTTGGGACATGAACATTAGGAGTGGTGGCTCTTTCTAGTTTACAAATTATAAAGGAAATAGGATCTGTTGCCTTTGACACACAGCTAGATTCTGCCCAGAAACCAGTTAATAGAACCCAAGGTGTCGCTGTCTTCCCCTGAAGTAGTTTACCATCACCCTGGTATTTGGCACTAAAAGGTCTCTTCTACCATTGGCACTTGCCAGTTCCAAAAATTGTCAGACAATGTCATTGTATTCAATGGGACCGAGAAATATTTTTTTTTTAACAGGCATCAATGACTAATCCAGACAAAACAGATTCAGGTATAAACTGTGTCTATGTTTAGAAGAAGCCTAGCAAAATAACAAACAATGTGAAGATTCAAAAATCAAAAAGCAGCCTGGATTATAACTCCAAAAGCTGAAAATTTCACCAAATCATGGAAAGAAATAGAAAGTCCCTCTGACTGGAATGTTAGTTGCAGTAATTTGTGTACAGAAATGTGAAAAAAAGCCCTGCATTTAAGATGAGCACTAGGCCACAACATACATACATTAGGCAGGAACCTATGCCCAATAGGATTGAGAAGGAATGGAAGAATCAAGACTTTGTAAGAAGAAAATGTAAGACTTACAGTTTACATTGTATGAGGAAATATGCTTTGCCAACAGTCTTTCGTGGAAGTTTGTGCAGGAGAAAGATTGCTAAGGGTGCCAGGTGATCTGCCCTGAGCTAGAGACATTTGCCTATAGTGCCTAACACAATATGAGAACAGTGTTGGGATTGTAAATAGCACAGTCAAAAGGAAAAAAGAAAAGAAAACAAAACCAGCAGCAATTCCAGAAGCCTAGATCCATCAGAACATCTAGACCAAACAGGTCACTCCTGCCATGCTTAGATTAGACGTGCCCTAAATCTGATCTATTGCCATTGCACCAGGATAAATAATAAAAATTATTGGAAAAAAAAATCTAAAAATAGTAATAATAATAAAAAAAAAATCTGGCTTATCCCTTAGAAAACTGTAAGTGTTAGGAAAATGTTAAGCATCCTTTCAGAGGAATGTGTAGCAGAATATGAACCGGGTTTAGGAGATAAGTATGTAGATGATCACATTTGCACTTTACTAGAGGACAATTTACCAGGCTGTGACATGCACTTCTAAACTGATAGGTTGCTATAAATCTGGATTGTGTAGTTTATCAAAATAATGTTGTTTTCGTTGCTTCCAGATTTAAACGTCTTGAGTTTAGTAAAAATCCTTTTCACACTGCAAAATATTTTAAAAATGTATGGAAAACCAAGTAATCAGTCTGGATTTCATCCTATTCTGGCTTACACTTTACAAAAGCTTTTCAACTGACTTTTAGCAGGAGTTGGATTTATGGGGATTTAAAAAAACGGTACCATCTGTTTGATATAATACTATAATATTTTCCCAAAACCTTCCTGTGATTTTTTTGGAAGAAGTTCCAAGCAGAAATGGTAGGTCAGTCAATCAGTGTTTGTTTTCAACAGCCTTGTTAGGATAAAAAGCATCCTACACCATTTGATTTTCTGTCAGCGTCAGAAAAAAACCTGATAGTGATTTCCCCTCTGGTGTTTTCAATACACTCATATGAACAGACTTGCCTTCTGATCTAAATTATGAAACTGATCTGTTTGGTCCTTGTGCTACAAGTATGAATGTCATCATGATATAGACAGAACATCTTCGAATCAGGGGGTAAAGCTGAAAAAACCCCTAGTACCCCAAGATTTTTTACACAAAATACAAAGTAAGTAATGAGATTTTTTTTTTTTTTAATAAATAAAAGGAATAAGAAGCTGGTAAAAGCTCTCTAATACAAACATTCGTGGGAGGACAATTGTTTTGATTGACACAAAGGAGACAGAACAAACACCTTGTGAGAGGAAAAAATAAATAAAAAGTCCCAGGAGCCACTAAAATTGGAAACTGAAGTCAAGCTACAATAGTGGTGGACTGTAACAGACTCAAATGATATATGGAGTGGATGCTAATCAGAATTCACAGATAACCCTTTGGCAGGAATACATTCTTAAATGTTATTCATCCAAAATAAACTTAGGAGTAACAGTAATCCTGCTGCACCTTATACCTAGAGCTGCATTTTGGCAGAAAGGGTAGTCAAACATTCACCAGAGGTAGAGATTAGATACTGTACTTGTAGAGATATTTTCATCTTCTGTGATACAGGAAATTCAAGAGCCATGTGAAAAAGTATCAAGGTGACAGACAGATGAAATGTCTTTAATGTGACTTGTGACTAAAGAATCTGAAGTTGTCTCCATTGGGAGACAATTGTGCAGGATAACCTGTAACTCTGAAGTAACAGGCTGATAATTTTCACATATGCAGGCTCTAGCAAAGGCAGTGGGGAGGAAAAAAACGCATAGATGAAGCAAGAATGGAAACATTTTGCTCCTGTCTAATTTTTTTACCAGGTTCTAGGTAGTGAAAATAAATTAATCACTTATGTTCTTCGGTACTGGAAATGAAGAAGTGACTTGCACAGTGAACATTGTGTGGATTTGTAGAGAGGTAGGGATGGGAATTAGGCAGCTGCAAGTTATAGCTGGAGGTTAAAGCTGAAACTCAGTGGCACTGTTGTTCTTTTAATTCCATGTGTCAAAAGGAAAAGTGTTCATGACCCTACTATTTCTCTTAAGCTAAAAGCTCCCTTGCTTTTCATGAGCTGCAGCATTCTTGATTTTGTATAGCATGCCACAGCCTTCAAGATACTGAGGTTGTTTTTCATACTTTATCCTTTTTATCCCTTTTTTTTATCCTTTACTTTGTCACTTTGATATATGCCAGTTACTGACACAGCAAAAAGATAATCATTAAATCATGCAATCCGAAAGTAATGTAGTTTATTAGTAAGGTCTTCTGAGCTGCAGTGCCAGTGCTAATGTAATTCATATACTAAATCAAAATGGATCTGGGTGTCATTAAAGGATTCCAACATTTACATCTCACGTATGGACTCTTCTTTCCAAAGTGTAATAGGAAAATGTTTAGTAAAAGATAATATTTGGCTGACCTAAGAGAAGAACACATGCAAAAATCATAGATTTTGATAGAAAAATCATTCTAATTAATAAAAAAAGGTAAAATCTGGGAAGCCATTCTGAAACAACATGCACATGACAAGACCATGAGCTGAAAAAAAAATATCAGAGGAACCAAGGCAGTAACAACAAAAGCTGTTCAATAGGTGACGTAAGAGTACTTGTCCCCAGCATCTTAAATGGTCTGCTACATGTAAAACAGTTTCAAATATTTACTTCTTTATTCAGTGTAGTTCTACTGAAAAACCCCCAAACAACAGCAGCAAAAACCCATCCCAAAACAGCTCTTGAAAACCAGACCACATTTTTTCCACTGTACTATAAAAACAAATTACTTTGGAGTCTGATATTATCTTGTAACTCTACCAGACAGAAATGGAAATGAACTGGTAAAGGTAATAGTGTCAGAGGAGATCTATTAGTTTAAGATATGTCACAGAATATTACAGCTATCAAGCATCTCCAAGTTAAACAGACTTTTCAGAATTAAGTATATATCAAGTATAGATGTCTCAAATAGTTTCATATAATAAGAAAAAGACATCAGATATTTATGATATGTGATATGCTCACTAATGAGAAGTGTAGCCAGGATTATGTTCTAATGCTAAGAAGAGTGGTTATCGCACCTGGAGAACTTTTGTACTGCAGAAATCAAAATTGTTGCAAGTGGTATTGGCTGAAAATGGATTTGACACCAATTCTGAACCTGAAAAATAAAGTAAGCTGAATATAGATTTTTGAATAATGGATCCTTTGGCTACACTTACTGATTAACTTTTTTGCTGACCTAATTAAAGTAACTGTATTGAATTACACAAATATATAATTAGCTTATTGGATTTTTAGGAAATATGCAATCAAAACTGAAAACAAAATCATGCAGTGTAAAATGCTGTATTTGTCTTCTTTATCCTCTTCCTACTCAATGTCACTTTTGCATCTGTCACTGGCATTGTACCACCTGGGAGGTTTCAATTAATTTTCCTACCTTTATGCTAAAGTGTTGACATTCATCTGTTGAAATACTTATTAATCGACTGGAACAAATGTGCCTACTAAAGTTTATATAAGATATGAGCAAGAGCTCTGCACAACAAAATCATATGGGTGGACACACATTCAGAACAAACTATTGTGATGTGATTAAAATGAAGAATTTAATAAAAATTTTACTGAATTAAAACTCTTTTAGTTTTCAAAGAACTGTAGGAAGACAAACAGTTATCAAACCAACTTTCCTTGACTATTCTTCAGCAAAAGTTTCACAGGCTTTGTGGGACTTGATAACAAAATCAGCTTGTGGACCTACAATAAAAAGAAATCTATGGTGCATCTAATATATCTAGACAGAAGAGATGACCTGATTTTCTGTACTAGTTGACAGTGATTAATACATGAAGCTCCTTGGAAAGCAATCACACAGTGTGCTATAAAACTGAAAAGATGTACAGAGTGACAATCACATAGAGCCCTGAGGTGCAAAATACTGAGAATGATTAAGTCTTCTTTCTTCTCTTGGAGACTGGGACCTCCACAACCAGCTTCAGCATTCAGTCAACAGAATAAAACAGGTCACAAAAGAATAAGGAAGGGAGATGGAGCATCAGATTATGTGAATTTAGCTTAAAACAGTTAATTTGGGTCTCTGTCCACAGTGCAGAGGAGCCAATATTTTGTGTTGAGAGGTTTTAGACATGAAGCAATGGAAAGCATTTTGCCTCGTTTGGGAAATCAACATGCTGGAGCAACATTCTGAGAGTGTGCTAGTTCTTTTTATGAAGTAGGAACAAAATTCAACCTATAGGGATAAGAGAATTTGAGTTAAAGTCCTCCTAAAATTTTTTCATGCAGATATGTTATGTGAAAAACACAGAGAGTAGTCTGGAACCAGTAAATCCAGAAAAACTAGCCAGATACACTCTTACATACTGAAAGCAGGAATGTACATAACTTAAGAGGTTTGATTAAGAAAAAAAAAACAACACCACAAACAAAACAAAAAACAACAAAAAAAACAAAAAAACCACCGAAACCCCAAAAACAAACAAACAAAAAACACCCCCACCAAAACCAAACTCATAGTACTACCACAATTGTCCTTTTTGCTGCCTTGTGTGTCTGAAGTATTTCTTCATTACAGTAATTCTGAGCAGGGAATGGCACCTAGAGTCAAGAGCAGAAATCTGTTCTCTCATGATTTCTGGCCAGTGTCAGGTGTACAAAGGGAAGCTAATCATCTACTTGTAACCCTTGGTCTGCTGTTTTCTATTTCAGTCAGAGTTGTCCTACTCTATGACTTGGAGACATCCTCTCCAGCTTCTGCTGTAGCGATCACCTGCAGCCATAGAAGAAAGCAAACTGGAAGCAACTACTAATCTGAACCCTGTGTCCCTATTGAGAGAGTTCTAAGTGAGAAAAAGTCAAGCTAGTTGCAAATTTTAGGTATTTTTATGGCCAAAGTTTTGCTTAACTGTTATTTGAGCATGTGCATCTGGGGGCAGAGTACAGAAGATCAAGGAGAGCAAGACTACTCCTAAGGTTCTTACAGTAAGCAGCTTAGAATATCAAAGAGAAAGTTTGGAGGAGCTAGGTTTTATTAATCCTCTCCCACTGTGCTGCCTCAGAAAAATGACCTGAGAAAGGCACATGGTTCACCCTTAAGTCTTCAAAAGGAGGTGCTCTTTCCTCCATCCCATATTTCACATAAGGCTCCTGATTTGAGAGCAGCTCTGCAATACTCATGAGAATGTGCTTTTACTCTTTATAAGAAAAAGATCATTGACACAATGGGTGCAAAAATTTTTAGCTTAAACCCATGGATAAGCATGAAGAAGCAGAGGTTGCTTTTGAACATTAGAAGCAGTTTGATTGTTAAATGCTACCGTCAATTAGTCTAATCTTCCTTTTCCTTAGACTGTGTCAGAACATTCTGGATAATAAAGTTTAACATCTTGTTTGTCAGCTGGCCTTCACAGAAGTCTTCTCTTTGCAGCTTTTCTAACCATGGGAAAACCATATAGTACTTTTTGGATGTTTATAAGTATAGGAGAATGCTACCTGAGAACTACATTTAACAAGTATGTGGAAAAGCACCTCTCGATAATCTCATTGAAATAAGAAGGGTTCTAAGATGAAGGACATAGAATAGAAGTCTCCCTGGAATAAATATTAAAAGGAAAAATTTAATTATATGAACTAGATTGCATTGCTTAGTGGATAGGAAATACTATTCTGTGATTAACTAGGCAGGTACCAAGTATATATGAGGAGGCTTGAATTATCTAGACTTTCTAAATAACCCAAGTTCTTTCTTCCAAAAGACTTTCATCCATCATTCAACTGAGTAGAACTGTGTGATTTATCATTTATTTGGAGCTGATTTATACATTTTTCTGTGTTCATGAGATTTTGTTTGGTTGCTGACAGACCAGAACAGCAGGGTATCTAATATTTTCACAGGATTATAAGGAATAATTAGAGTCAGTTTAAAAAATAAAAGATCCCATCTAGCAGACACAAATTCAAATGAAGTCATAACATTTCTGGATCATCATTTACTTAATCAGATGCACTATTTTTCCCTTTCAGTGGGGAAAAAAGATCCAATCTATTGATATACATGATATTCACAAAAGTGGTTGGTTGGTTTGTTTATTTGTTTTCTTGCGGGTTTTTTGTTGCAAGCAAACTACCAAATTATAATTTTTCAACAGAAAGTCTTTAAAACTTCAGCACTGATTACTAGACTGGACTTTGCAGACCCTGGAAGAAATAAATTGCAGCTCCTGTGATAGGTACAAGCACTCAAGCTGCATTATTACATCTTCATTTTAACACCCATTTTCTGATTGTGCAGGCTAGCAGCATAAAATGCAATTAGTGTTCTTCTATGATTTAAAGAAAGAGAAAACTTAGTATCTTGAGAGTTCACGTTGTAGTACTGCTGACACACAAGACAAATTGGAGTTTTGAGGGCAAGGACTAAAGAAAAATTTCTTAATTCAGTATTTTAACTTCAAATTTCAAATTCTCAAACATGTTATTATAATTACGGACTTTTTTTCATTAGATATCTGTAGTTGTATGTTACCCAAATTTTGGATATGGGGAAATGGGTGTGAATAGAATTTGATAAAATAACAAAAAGATTGGTTTTAATATATTCTTCTCTGGACTATGTAATGTGCAGAATGAGATGCAGTGGAACTACTCCCTAGTATAAAGTTACATAATTAAAAAAGTTTTACAGGCCCTATTTACCAACTATAGGTGTAAATACTTAACAAAAAAGAAAACAAAACTCTGAAGACAATCAGATGTTTAGGAGAACAGTAGTTTATGCTTTGAAACTGTTTCTTAAAAAAAGGGAATGTTAAGTAAGAAAATTGAGTTCTCTGTGTATCTTGCTTGTGATTTTTGTGTCTGTGCTCAAAATAACTGTATGGAAAATTAGGAAGGCACAGAGAAAAGGCATTAGTTAAAAAGAAAAAAAAAGGTGACTTGGTGAGCTCAAACTGCCTGTTTTTTTTTCTGAAAGAGAACTGCATGGTGATCAGTCTACAGGTAGCTCAGTGTGAACAAATGAACTGATCTTTTAGATAGAAATAAAATATTGTGAATGTCCATGTTTGGAAGTTAGACAGAGTAGAAGTGAAATATAAATATGATGAGGTACATTTTAACTGTGAATAATTGATTAAGTATGGTTTTGGTGGATTCCCCATCACTGGAATTCTATAATTGAAGATGGGATATTCTTCTGCTGTATAGTATGTAGTCCAAAGAGAAATTACTTCTGATTTATTTCTGTTACAGAAACTCTTCTCTTTATCTATGTACTAAAAGAGTATTAACAGTTTCTTACACCTCTGAAGTGAAAGGCAGCCTCTGAAAAAGGACCAGGAATTATTCAGTCCAATTAGGCTTAAATAAATTAATATAAATATTTATAATTAATCTAGCTGTTTAACTTAGTGTGATTTTCTGGTACTATACTGTCCTGGACAGTTTTTGTATCTTATGCTGATTCTTATAACAGAGAGAAAGGATAAAGAAAGTAGTCAACTGTGCCAACATTTTAAATCCCTACAAAAATTTATAAGAACAAAGCAGACTTGTGTTCATTGTCTAGAAGAAAGCTCTTTATGCAAATAGTGGTCATGTGTGGATTTAGTCATTACATTTCCTTTGACCTTTGGGTGCAAAATACTGTCAAAACAGACACAGAGAACAAAGCTTTTAGGTGGACTATTTTATGTTTAAAGCTCTATTAGAGTGCTTCTCAAGTGCATTTTTAAGAAGAAAAATTAAATTACAAAAGAGCTTTTTGATTAAAAAAATTATTGTGCTGGGTCTTCTGCTTTGAGTGGATTATTTTGAAAAACTGGCCAATTTCAAAGGAGTAGTTATCACAGTGGGAAAGGCCATAACTTGTAACTATAATAATATCTCTACAGGCATGATAAATGTATCTGTGACTGGACCAATTGGGATTTTATGCTCTGAAGCATTATGAATTTGTCAGTTCTGTTCAATTGTTTCCAGCAAAGCAACTCCATCATATTGTTCACATTATTTGAAAGAAAAAAAAAATCAAAATGAAAGGGTTTAAAATTAGATTGTGTTCTGACTCCAGACAATCAGTCCTTGTCCAGAATAATTTTCCTATCTGTTGATAGATTCTTACTGTAATATTCACAATCCATTTGTGGCTAGTCGCAGCCCATTAGCCATCTGTTCTCCTATTAAGCAACTTTCTTTTTATAATGTAACTATTTAATTTTAATAAACTCTCTCTGCTAAGCATTTATCTTATGCATAATAAGGAACTGCTTCAAACATGGTTACCAGGTCATATAAAAGTAATTATTTTTTTAATGTACTTCCTTGGATATAAGAGGGAAAGACACTATTAGGATAGCTTGAAAATTTGAAAGTATTTAAAATACAGACTGTTGTAAATAAGTACTAATTCTTTAAAGTGTCATATGAACAACAAGTTTTGCATGCTGAAACATTTGCCTAACTTGCCAGCACATGAATAGAAAGTGTACTTTGGAGTGTAGGTTTGATTTTATATGACACCATGCGGCAAAGGTAAGATCTGCTAACAGCAATGTTAACAGCTAACAGAATTAGGATTGCCAGAGTGACTTTCAGTTTCAAAATATACACACGGGTGTTGTGATAATTTCTAATTACCTAAACATTATTAATTTTTGTCAAATTTTGTGAATGAGACAGGACTCCCACAGAAATTCACGTATGTGCCAACCTGAAGATTATGGAGGAACACTTGGGCTTCTAGTACTTGAATTTTACTGCAGCAATAAAATTACCAGTTTTTGTGGGAGCGTTGTTATTTGGGGGGAGGAGGGTGGGGTTTCTTGTTTGCTTGTTTTTGTGGTTTTTGTTGGGTTTTTGTTTTGGGGTTTTTTTGGGTTTTGATATTTTTGTTGTTTAGAGTTTCTTTGTGGCACACTGTGTTTTTTAAACTGAGTTTTATAGGATAATAATAGAACTCAATCGGGATATGAAGACTAGAGATACTACCTGTGATTTGGAATTTCAGTAAATAGTTTGTGGGGAACTGTCTTTTTTGTCCCAGTCCCCTCCTGCTAAGTTTATTTTTTTTAATAGTATTGAAGTCTTCATCTACTTACCAGTCATCTTGGAAAAAACACTGGTTATCCTATTCAATTCTCTTGTGTTTTGGTTTTCTTTTTTTCTTCTCACTTACTCTGTTTCTTGGCTCTTCATTTTTTCACTTAGGTTAAAGATGTTCTCCTGCAGCTTCCACTGCAGTTGGTCTGGTTAGCATCAATCTGAATATTGCTCTCACTCCAGGAAAATGTTTTGCTTCCTATTTTGAATTTAACAGGAAATAGTAAGGCTATAGAGATAATGCTGTTATTGTATTATGTATAAAATAATAAAGTTTAGACTAAGATGTACTTTAAAGAGAAACAATTTGGTTTAAGTAAAACAATGTCTAAAAGAATTGGTGTAGCAAGAATTGCTGTAGAAGGATCTTTCTTGTAGAAAAGACTGTGGAAACTGTGGCATTCATATTCCCTAGAAATATTCTGAACATGCATATACTTTTAAAATTTTCTCTTGAAACATAAGGAAAACTTTCCATGGGGTGAAATTCCAAAAGAGTCTACATTTAAAAATGAAAATATGACCATATGTTTTTAAATAATTGGACATATCTAGAAAAAGAAGTTACTATAGCAAAATTTCTTGGATAAATGAATTTTGTTCCACTCTCTTTGTTACACTGAATTTATTCTTCTGTAACTTCTGAATTCATCATGTATTTCAGGATGAAGTTGAACAAGGGATAAAGGTCCTGAAGGCTAAGTTCCAGCACATTTTATTAAAGTAAAGGGCTGTCAAAGGGCTTCGACAAAGATGCTGCTGAAGGACCTCAGTGTTTATCCTGGTTTCAACGGCAATAGAGTTAATTTTCTTCTTACTTGCTGGTACAGTGCTGTGTTTTGGATTTAGTATGAAAATGCTGAAAACACACTGATGTTTTAGTTGTTGCTGAGCAGTAATTTACCTAAATCAAGGATTTTTCAGTGTCTCATGCTCTGCCAGTGAGGAGATGCACATGAGACTGACCTGAACTAGCCAAAGGGACATTCCATAGCATAGGACTTCATGCCCAAAATATAAACTGAGGAGAGTTACCAGGGAGGGGCTGATCTTTGCTTGGGACCAAGCTTGACATTGGTCAACAATGAGAATTTGTATTCTGCATCACTTGTTATTATTAGTATTGTCATTATATTTCACCTTATTTCAATTATTGAACTCTTCTTATCTCAACCCACAAATGTTACTTTTTTGCCCTGATTCTCCCCATCCCACCAGGGTAGGGGTGAAGTGAGAGAGAGAGAGAAGTGAGTGAGCTTACTAAATGACAAGCTTACTTACATAACAAGCTTAGTAAAAATTAAACAATATGGAAGATTAACTGTATGACACAGGGGAAGCCAATTTGCATTTGTTTGTGGTACATGGAATTATTAAATTGATTCAGTTCAAATTTTTTGCTTTTTATTATTGCCAGTTGCAATGCCTTCAGAAAATACAGAAATTGGACGGAATTTGAAGGAGCTATGATCTCAGCTGTAAGACTGTTTAATGGTTTAGAGTCTTTAGCTTCTTAAATTTTGTCTAGTGTACAACTGAACTTTCAGAACAAAATCCCTATCATTTAATGCTGAATTTCATTTTTTTAAGCTCTTATAGGGTTTCAGCAGTGAGACATTGGTGTAGTCTGATTTAAAGGTTTCATGGCAGCCAGAAGATTCTGACTTAATAACAACAGTAGGAGAAACCAATACCACGTTGGGAAAACCACCATATCTGTCTAAACTTCAGAAAGCATTCTCTCCATTCATTGTTCCTGACCCCATTTTACAGTGCTATCATGTTTATTAAGACATATATGTCTTAATCATGTCAGATCCCTTGTCTTTCCTAATGTACAAAATCTTGTGAATGTAAAACATTCTTCTTCCCAGCTGGCTGCTCCAGTGACAATCACCTGCCTATTTTGGTGCCCAAAATTTTTACATCAATTTCTCACTAAAGTAGAAAATACATTGCTAATGGAGTTTTGAAGTTGTACTGTTACTCATTCCATCTCTCTTTATCTTCAACACTATATTCAAAAGAAAAAAACAGCTTGTCATCTCTCAGCTACGTTTAGATCAAACCAATACAGGTAGGAAGGAACATGATAAAAATGGAAATAAATATTGCAAACCATTTCAGGCAGAAGGTGGAAACAGATGGGTTCCTGAGTATCCTCCCAGCTCTAGTTTTCTTACTTTAGATATCATTCCACTATATCTGAGAGCAGAAGAAAGCTCCAAATTGAAAAGACAGAGTGCACAGAATCTGGCCTAATCACTTTTGACATCTGTATGTATATATAAGCTTCTGTTTTCCAAGGCTGGTGAAGGTAGTGTTGGAAAATTCTCCATTGAACTTGGACTGCCAGCAGTTTGGAAACCAATCTGAAATTTGTAATTGAAGTACGATGTGTTTGGAATTAAATCCATATCTGATCCTGAAGCCCTCTTCCTAATAGATCTTTTTTCAGAGGAAAGATATTTTTAGCAGCAAGGCGTAATAATGTGTCCTTGTCGGAACCCACGACATGCCTCTGTCTAATTTAGGGGACCTGACACCCCGAAATGGGGGTGCCCCAGAGGGCACTGCCTTTGATCTTTGTCCTTGGAGAACTTTACCAACTCTGAGAGATGAATTGCAAGCCACAAGAGTGTAATATAAGCATTAATAGTCACTTTGCACCGGGTGAAATGTAGTATATAAAAGATCTGATAACATGTNCCTAATACTAATTAGAAAGAATGTTGGTTCCAGCCTAAGTATAATAAATTCCACATAAAATATAAAATAAGTAGTTGTTTGTTTGGTTTTTTTTTAAATATGTGTTCAACTATAGGCCTTGAAGTAAAATATTTTAGACCACACTCTGAAAATTGAGTGTGTAGATGTGCACCTATCAATATCAGGATAGGGACTTCATCTTGAAGATTCAATGGAAAAATGTTATGAACCAAATTCAATTTTACTTGGGTTAATATTGATTTAAACATTTGCCATCTTCTTGCTTTCAGAGTTGCCCATTCACTTCAGAGAGTATGATCAAAAAGTTCTCTCATCCTGAACGAATGTACTATTCATCTCATACAATACGAAGGGCCTCAGCAGGTGTAAATTGGCTTTGCTCCATTGAATTCAGTGAAACTGTGTCAGTTTTCCATGACTGGAAATGTGGCCATTTTAACTTACAGAATAGGTTAAGTTCAAAGAGGTCTTTAATCACACGGTTTAACGAAGAATTATTCTTTCATCTGAACGTTGCCCTAACTCCAGCCTTGGCTGTCCTTCCCCTGAGCTCTATAGGCAGCATTAGTTTCCTGATACAAGCAAAGATCTTTTATTGCTTTATACAGTTGTTAAAATTAGGTATTTAACAATTAAAATAAGAAGATATTTTGCTTAATTTATAGAGTGTTTATAAATGAAGTAGAGTTGGATTTTTGTTGAAGGTTGTTCAATAGACTTTTCCTGAGAGTTGCTATAGTAACACAGTGCAATAATTGAACCTTAAAGGTGATGTCTCATTTATGTCGAAAGATAATGCATGCAAAGGGAGAGACCATAGAAGTCTTTTTACTAAATCATTTAAGGTCTGTTTAAGAAGGGGTATTAAAATGGCAAAATACCTATGTTTTTTTCCCAGGTCGTATTTAAGCAAAATGTGAAAGATGTGTTCAGTCATTTTTCTCTCAGCTGTTCAAGTAAAAAGGAACACAAATATTCCTTGAGTTCAATACAGAATTTTAAATTTTTATTTAACCTATAAATACAGTTCAAATTTGACTCATCAAGAATTAAGTCTGCTTTCAGTATAAATGCTGCCATTCCAAAGGGCTGCATTTCCATGCGGAAATCTGTAGTCATTCACTTGTTCACAAGACCATGAAAGAAAGAGCTTTGTGGGGCACGGTGATATTCAGAAATTGATTTACTTTAGCATAGCTGATATCAGTGACAAGGCTTAAGCATCATTTGTGGCTCAGCTAGGACACAGTTGAACTGAAAAAGTATCTATTTTCCAGGTTTGACATCTAAGGGTTGCACTGTGTATTACCATCAATATCAAAACTAGGAAGCAAGATTCTGAAAAAAATGTACTGTAAGCTATTTTTCTCCATCTGAATTATTGTAATCTATACATCTTGGCAAATTTCATTAATATTAAGTAATTCCAGTGCAAACCTTTAATTGATCCCTTTCTATAATCTCCAGTTTATGCAGTACCAAACAATACTAAACCATATTAAAGGAAGCTTGGGGATACAATAACAGAAGATTAAGCGGAGTTTGTTTCCTGACATTTCACCTGCTTGAGCCATTGCTGAGGTAGAAATTGCAAGTTTGGTTTAATTTAGCTGTAGTTCAGAAGTGACGTTTTGGATCTGGTGGTGTGCTAAAGGACATGACTGTATGGTTCACATCATTTAAAGTGCTGTCAGAGCAGTGGGTTTTCTATCCTTGCAAGCCATGTAACTAAAGATATGAATTGAGAGATATGCCAGGTCACAGCTGGAAGGAAGGGCAGAGCACAGATACATTAGATGCTGTTAAAGTTGTGAGAAACATAAAGTATGAGGCATCAATTTATGTCACTCTGAACTTCTTTTTGCACTCAAAATTCAATCATCCACGTTCAATAAAGAATCATGAGGCTACAACTTATAAATCTGTAAAAATGGGAAATACACAGGTCTTCTAAGAGGAAAATCATGGTGTTTTACTATAGTATTTCATAGATTAAGGGTATGAGTGGAATCTCTAAGGAAGTTACAAGAAGAGAAAGGAATTAAAATACTTTTGCTGATATAAGAATTATCTGAGAATAATATTATGAGTTTAAATCTTTCTCATTCTATAAAGTTAATTTATACCATGAGTCCTATACTTGAATGGGATTTAAAATTAATACAAGAACATATGAGACTTTTAATAAGGCTGATACTAAGGTGAAATGATGTGGAGACTCTTCAAACTTATCCCTAATAACATGACAAAATCCTCATTTTTTCTACAACATGACAAAAATAGTAATGTATTTTGCTTTGAAATTAGCTCTGTTGGATGCTGCCTGCATATAGACAATATTTCCCTCTTCAGCAGAAGGTTTCAAGTAATTTTGTGTTTTTTCTGAGTTGTGTTTGTTTGCCCCTAGCTTTCTTACAGGCTCCCTTTAGGTATTGGAAATCTGGTACAAGGTCTCCCTGGAGCCTTCTCTTCTCCAGGCTGAACAACCCCAAGTCTTTCATCCTTTCCTTATAGGGGAGGTGTTCCATACCTCTAACCATCTCCATTACCATCCTCTGGAATTGCTTCATCAGGTCCAGCTTGATACCAATGTCCATTAGGATATGGAGCTGTTGACCACACCCCTTTTAATAAGAACTAAATTGCCAGAGTTGTTAAGGTGACCATGTTCTACTTAGAGTTTGCTCACCATTGATTTTTAGTGAGATATAGGCACAAAAATTAGAATTTATTCCACCCAAAGAACTGGTAGAGTGCATAGCAGAGAGCTTTGCCACGGCAAGATGCTACAGGCATCAGGGATGTGCCAATAAAGTCAGTGAGATATTTAGTACAGGCATCAGGGATGTACCAATAAAGTCAGTGAGATATTTAGTAATTGAAATGCTATGGAGTAATTGAAATGCTGTGGTAGATCGATGAAGAATGCTCATTAAATTGAACATCCAGATATGGGACTGCAAGTTGATTACAGAGCAACCCTTCCTGGCCAGCTGCTCTGACTACACCACAGGTCTTCTGCATAGACACCAAGAGCAATTTAGCCTATTTTGAATTGCGTATGAGAAGGAAAAAAATGAAGTGGTTTTGTGTGTGGTTTGGTGGTCTTTTTTTTTCTAATGTACTTCTGTCTTAACACATGAACAGCAGCAGGTTGATCAGGACATTGGAAATCTCATGTAGCTCAAGAAGGAGAAGTGCAAAGTTCTACACCTGAGGCATCATGACCCCATGCACCTGCACAGACTGGGACTGACTGGTGAGTTAGCAGCCCCGCAGAAAAGTACTGGAGTTTGAACTGAATGTGAGTGGAAAGTGTTCACTGGAGAAGACAGACTGCATACTGAGCTACACTGTTGTGGCTAACAGATCAAAAGAAGTTATTATCTCTTTTTGTTCAGTGTCACTGAGGCTGCATATGCAATACTTCCTATGTCTTTTAATCTCCCAGTTCAAAAACCTGTTGAGAAAACCAACAAGTCCAGCAGTGGAAAAATCAAAATAATCAGAACCAAGAAACATGAACTAGAATAAGAATCTGAGAAGGCTGGACTTTTTTTAAGCTGATTCAGTTTTTATTTAAGGGTAATTGGCAGCTACTTGAAGAGGAGTTACAAAAGTCCCAGACAAATCTTTCTCCGTAGTGGCAGGAGAAGTGATAGAATGATGGCCATTAGTTGCAGCTTGGAAATAGCTGTTGGCATATTAGATATTATCCTTTACTAGCCAAGTTGAAGGGGATGGGAATATATATATACACATATACACACACATATACATATATATATACATATAACATTGTGTCAGTTTACCTAGAGATGTCATGGAACTTCCTTGGAGATTTCCAAGACTTCAGTAGGCAAAGCCATGACTGATCTGACCTGGTGTTGTGGAAAGTTTCTCTTCAAGTAGAAATCAAGCTAGGTGACCTCCAGACAACTTTTTCAGACAAACCTTTTATTAATCTGTCAGCTGCTTAAAGTTCTTGCATCAGTTGCTGAACTACATCTGAAAGGACAAAAATATCACAGTGGGGAAGTTATCAGGAAGGTAAAAATGGCTGAGGAAAGAGTGCACCTACATAAGTAGTACTAACCAGAGGAGTGTGTCCTTTCTGAGATGGCACTCAGTTCATGTACAGATGCCACATGACTTAGGACAATTTATATCATGGATAATTTTGCCCTATTATATATATATATTTTTTTTTTTTAACTGGTCAATGGCTTTAAAATGTGTGAAAGATAGAGAGTGTATGCTTGGTTATTGCTTGTTCCAGCAATTTTCTTGCTGTGGGACAAGTAGACTCATTTTTTTGCTTTTGAATGTTGAACTTCCTTGAGAGAGAGAAAAGGATGTGAGTGTAAATTTCCTTTAAATAAATTTTCCCAAAGAAAACTCAATTAAGTTTTTGTTGAGAAAAAAATCCAACTCTAATAGGCTTTGTTTGCTAATCTAGGCCAGGCGATACCTGGGTTTGATATTCATGGAAAACTGGAAAATTTTTGCTTCTTATACTCAGTCAGAGGCGACTAAATGAAAACAGTTCGACTTCTCTCTGAAGGCTCAAGACAATGACTTTTTTTTCTCTCAGTAATTCTCTGACTGATATTTCCAACTGTACAATTAGTTTAAAATGCTTTTAGCTTTTATTGGGTTGTATGTGTAGTGTGTGGTCATAATAAACAAAGAAAATATCCACTGAGGATCAGATGATCAGATACATTAGAAGGAATGCTTGCACATTTCTCCTAAGGTTGTCACAGGAGAACAGTCATCCCCATTCCCCACTGTGACCTACCAAGAGGGTTCCGTCAAAGAAATTCCTTTCCTGGAATGCCTTGAAGACTGCAATGAGCTACTGATACAGTAGTCAGTACGGGGCAGAAAGAGATTTGGGGAATGTGTAAAATTTACTATAGGATATTTTAAGTGGGAAACTGATTGTGGGGTCCTTAGGTGGAAGAATAAAGGCAGAGAAAGGGACGACTAAAGGTAGATCAAGATGGAACAAGCACATGAAAACATGCACATGAACAAGAACATGAAAAGACAGAAAAGAAAATGTTACAACCAGTTTACTGTAAGCAGATGGCTAGCCAGCAAATTTATCCACTTATGCCCTGTGGTTGGGATTGTACTGTGTCATGTCTTCTTTTTGAAGCCTATTCTTCTTTTCCTGGATGAAATACTCCAGGTTCGCACAGCACTAGTGAAATAATGAAGAGACAGATATGAGAGTTAGCTGCTGCACGGACCATAAATCCAAAACAGCTCCCAGAAAGGCAAGGGGACCTGAAGGTCAGCAATGGCAAAGATCATGAGTCTGGACAACTTAGTGTAGAGAATTGTTGAGGGAAGGGAGCGTAAATGTACTGTGTATGTATGTGTGTGTAATGAGAAGAAATCCAAGTACCATCAGCTGCAGTGGGGCTGCAAATCTCAGGTTCTTTTATGTCCTGGTGGGAGTGGCCAGGGAGACTCGAGATATCTGGGGGAAGCCACTAGATAGTCTTGAGTGCCTAAGGCCAGATATTGGAGTGATCCATATTGTTTGCTCACTTTTTTTGCATATATTTCAGTAGCTGACTTGAGTACTGCACAGATGGAGAGGAGGAACAGGACTGGCCCATCTGTGCTGTTCGCATTTGTGGAAATGTTACTTTTCTTTTCCTGTGTGTTCTGGTAAAATAACATTTGCCGTGTGCCAGGCTGTGTATGTACGTGTATCCACATATGGGTAGTACATGAAGTGCAAGTTTGTGTATATTTACTGTCATCCTCACTATTGGCCAAACCTGGGGACATGTAGCTGCAACATCATTGCATCTGTTAGTCTGTTGTATTTTTTTTTTTTTTTGTAAGATACAAGATGGCAAAGTAAAATTTAAAAAAAAACATAGCTCCTCAAGTCTGAAACAAATTAAAATGAAACCAAAATAATAAAATGTTGGCTTGTGAATGTTCAAAAAATTAAATACTAGCGAAAGATGACTGGCAGAGTTTGAGACTCCTGGAATTTTTAATAGGAAAAAAGTAATCTCAGAAGAAGGAGAGGGAAAAAAATAGAAGCCAAAATTAAATATTAATCTATTTTGCCTAGATATATAGACTATTTATGAACACTGGAAGAAGTGGGGGAAGAAACCTTTTAATATTGTTTCATACTTCATGAAAGGGAAATTTTAGACAGTGCAGAAAGTTGTAAAATTATTTCAAGCATGTATGGACCAGCTGCACCAGGAATAAACAATGGATCAAGTTATTCCTTTCAGAACCCCTGGACAGCTGAAAGTTCGTCACCAGAGATGGGAGTAGAGACTGTAACTTCCGTTCCCAAAATATATGGGGAGTGCTTGATGTCTTGTGGAATGTTAAGGAGTAGTTCCAGCTGACTGGATGAATATTGTAATGATTCAGCAAGGAGTCACTGAAATTGCTGGTCAGACACTACTGGGCAGTGAGGACTGCAGAGAGAGAATGATTCAAAATATATTAACATTCCTCAAATGTGGGCCTAATGGACACAATGTTTATGTAAAAGGCTCCAAAATCTCACATTACAGTTTTTCCTATGCTTCTCCAAGTTCAAGTGTGATGACATGCTTTTTATTATCTGACAGTGGTACTGGGAAGTGATTCTAGTTGCTGGTGCAGACTTTAGCAAATTCATCTTTTCTGTGTGAGTTTCAGACTGACTCCTTTTGCTAAAGAGCTAAGTTTATGTTAAGTGTTTGTTTCTAGAAGTTTATATTGTTTGCACCTCCCCCTCAGCAACCATGTTAATCCAGCACTTTTGTTCCTATCTGTTAATGAAAAGCTAAGAAAAGAGATAAACACTTCTCAGCTCTGAGTTCCTTGACTCCTGAAGTCCCTTTCTTTCTCTGTCCAGCTCATGTCACTGACTTCATCTCCTAGATTTTCACCTTGTGATATGTAGTTGAGAGCCTGGGCTAAAGGGATAATTCTATTTATTAGGGTTTCTCTCAAGGAATGAAGTCACAACTACAGGGTCAACTCACTTGTCCCTCTGGCATTTATTACTCATCTGTCAAAGTCATGATAAAAATATTGTCAAGGGCAATTAACAATCAGTTCTTGCATCCTTCCAGGAATTTGGCCCTGTGATAAAATGGCGAAGAAATTCCATTAGTAATTTGTGCATATAATCCCCCATAATGAAGCAGTTCTAGTCTTAGTCTCTTTGATATCATATGCACTCTCAGATCATAGTTCGGTCTGACCCCAAGATTCTGTATCAGATTCCCACCACTGCATTAGGACATTATTCTTGATTATCCTAGTACAAAATGATATAGTCATATCTGTTACATCTATTAAGCCTAGTTTCTTTGCTGTCTTAGACATCATTAACAGAAAATGTTGATTCACTATCTCTACCCTTTTACTGGCCTGCCAAGATAGAAGATTATCTTTCAATACCTCCCTTCTGTCACAATTACTTCTCAGCATGATTTGTCATGAAATGTTGCCATGAAATTCATAAGGAAAATTTTGTTCTGTATGCTTGACTCACAAGACCCCAACATAATACTTCCAGTTACGCTACTTAAATTGTATAATGTCTGCTATTGTTCTGACAACTAGTGCAGTAATAAAAAGAGCAAATGTTTGAAAACTGAATATTTTGCATAGGTGACTTTAAAATTGATGTTATTTATGGAAAGGGTTTTTTTTTAACATTATGTAAGTTTTAAGTTTAAAACACAAATGCACTTGGTTTCTCCAATTATACAATTCATGAAGAATATTAAGAGTACTGTGCTGGTAGCTAGCTTAGCTGAAGACAAGTATGTGTTTAGCTCAAGTATTAGATATGAATATGATTTTGCTAATAATGAAATTGTTTCTTATTCAGTTGAAGTTAATAGGAGAGTTATATTGAATTTCTTTGGATCATGAACTTAAAATGTTGTCATACTTCTTAAAAAAATCCTGATTTGTGTTTTGGCACCATGTAATGCTTTATCTTTGCTCGTGCTGTTTGTTAGCCAGAGGCAATAGCTGTGCACTTACAACATTATTTCAATCAAAGCAGCAAAGTCACTTTTGCTGGTTATGTACACCTTTTCTAGAAGGAATTTCCCTGTAACAATTCTGTAATATCTGATTGCCTACAAAATCAATTAAACAAAGCTTATAAGGTAGTCTGCGAGAATGAGAGATCTTTTAAAACTATAAGGGAAAGCCAGAAGAAAAGATATGAAATAATCTGCTACAGATTTGGAATTTGCTATATGTCTTTCATTATGTTGTTAGTTTTGTGCATCATTTAAACATAAATTTCCTAAATGTGTGCAAGATCACTCTTTCCTAATACAGCCATACCATATGAATCAAATACATGTATGGCATATTTCATGTTATTCTTCCCATGGAGAAACAGAAAATTCTAATAAATTCTCATACAATCTATGAATTTTATAATTCTGATTCTTATTTCTTAGTTGAACTCACTGGAAACTATTATTTTTAATATTTTGTGGTTAAATTGAAAAATAAATGTTGGAGGGAAAGAGGAGTAAGGTATTCCCAAATCTTCTGTAGTATTCTACCGATTCTGAACAATGATGTAAACTTAGACACTATTCATGTCTCGGAGCTGGTAGGCAGTATTGCATTATGCAATTTAACTTCCTCCTTTTACCTGTGGGAGAGAATTTAACAGAGGGACAAAGAAACCTTTCTACCAATTTGATTATTGAATTACATGTTTCTACAGTGTGTAAGGTTTTTGTCACAATGGCATTTGTAGCAATAAATAAGTTTAAATATTTTTTTGGCCAGTTCTTCAAGTGGGTAAAATAGTCATCACTCAAACCCAGTACTTTAAAATGAATTGCTGCGATTTAAGCTTGTATTGTGGGTTACATTTTGAAAAGCGTAGAGCTGCATATTTTCAAGAGGGGCTGTGGGTGCACAGATTTTTATCTCTTACTGAATCCTTATAATAGGATTTATAACTGTGAGTCATGCTGGTGCCTTATGAAAAAGGTTTAATCATCACTAGAAATACATGTGCTATCTGACTATACAGTGACACAGAAACCAGAGATTCAGGGTGAAGAGCAGAAACAGGGTACAACCTGGTCAGATCTGTTACAGTTTCTGGTGACTGATTTGTTCATTGCTTTACCCAGGAACGCAGAGGTAGATCTCTCTGCAGTCAGGGCGCATTTAGGCTTTGTGCAGCCGCTGGCCTGCCTCAGGAAGGAAAATGTCAGAAGTGTGCCTTCCTGTTCTGATCTGCAGAGCGGACAAAGAGGTGTTGGAGACAGAGCAGAAGGTATTCCCAGCATCCTCTCAGATGGGAAGCAAGTGGTAGTTGAGGTGTATTAGGGCTACATCATTGTTCCAGGCCTGGGAAGAGATTGCTTGTAGCAGGGCTCTAGTTGAAACTGCAGCGCGTTGTGTGACCTTCCCAGGAACAGAGAAGAGCACTGCTGGAGCAATTGCATTTCAACCATGAACGAAGCAGCACTGCCGGCTGAGGCCAGGGCCTGACTGGCAATATTCCTCTTTTCCTAGAGACACCAGCCTCTCTGTGCTCCTCACCACTGAGACTGTTTCCCTGTTAGAACCAGGGGAAGGAGGAACCTTGTGCTGCGAGACAGTCCTCCCATTTGGGAGCAGTGGCAGTGTTGTTTGCTGCTCTATGCCAGCAGTGCTCAGTGCTGAGCAGCTGAGCTGCTCTGTGGGGGCTGGGAGCACAGTGGTGTGCTCCATCTCCTGCCTGGCACACAGCACCAGGACTCACCACCTTTGCCCTCCGGCTTGGACTTGTACCTGCTTAAGCAACGAGCTCTGTCATTGACCTTAAGTTAGGCTATGTTCAAGGCAGCATTTTCTACCTGGTACTTGTGCACATAGTCTGAGCAAGATGGGGCAGTTTATGCAGGCTCAGATATGCAGGCTCAGTCTGTTTTCTGGTCAAGATACCTGTGAAGGTATCTCTCACCAGCCACTTGGGAACTCATGGATAAGAAGGTATCCTCTTTGGAGTAAAAGACTGGAGAATTTATCCTAAGGGATGGAAAGGTATTCCAATGTCTCAGAACAGGCTTTCAGTCTATGAAAATGGGATTGTAGTAATTGTGGATGCTAAAATGTTTGACAGTGTTGTGCAGGAAAAGCATGCCACTTAGTGTGATGCACTCAACACTTGAAGGAGACGGAGTAATAAGGAAAGAATCTGAGTTTACATGATGTAGTCCATCCTGTTTTGGCACATGGTAAGAAGAAAATACAGTACTAAAGAGTTATTCAGATCTACCAGTAATAGATACTGCTCCAACTGAGTAGTTTAATTACAAATCGATGCTACGCAGGGGTATGTAGGGCCACAACTCATGTTAAACGTGGCTTATGGTCCTATTATCCCTTTGATTTTGTTTCCTCCTGTTTCTTTTAGAGAGTCCATTAAAACCCCCTGGAAGGAGATGGGAAACTACTCTTCTTTTAGAAGCTACTGAGCTTGCTCAATATGCAAAATACTTAAGAATTGAGAGAGTAAGGCTAAAGAAGAATTTTTATTTGCACTTTGAAGCCTGAACCTCATGGATATCAGGAAATTTTTGCAGACTGGGAACTGAAAGCCAGACTAGGGATAGCATGAGCTATCCTAAGCAGATGCAACTTTGAAAAAAGATCCCTGAACTGACTGTAATAAAGGACTTCAGTGTCCTGCAGGACACGATCAGGGTCTGATCTTCAACACCAGTGATGGAAATAGCAGGAGAGACTTTTGATCTAAAATTTGAATCTTTAGCTTTGATTTTTTTTCTTATATGATGATGTACTTGCACTCTTTGAAAGATGTGCTATCGCTTCCAAATATGCTTTGTAGTGGTTATGATTTCTTAGGGTTTGTGTTATAGAATTAATTACATTTTGGTTAGTCTTATGTACTTTACATGTGAGGTTCCTCAAGCAAATTTCCCTAGGTTCTTATATTCAATCATCTAATTTACAGTAAACAAATTAGTTTCAATCAAAAAGATAGATAAGTCATATAAATATTTTTCCATCTCTTCTGTTTTGATTAGAACACGGTGGGATTGCACGTGCTTCAATTTATTCTCGATTCATCCATTTGCTTATGACCTTCTTGCATATTTTTCAGGTATCTTAGATTCTGGTTGGCATCCCCAATGGTAAAGCCTACCTACACCTCCATGTCACTTTTAATTTCTTTCAACGTGCTGTCAAAAATCCTGTATTCGCTTAAGCCTTGTACATTAATGTGCTAAAAACAACAGTTCAATTTGATATTTATTCTAAAACTTAGGGTGTTTAAACAGTAGCTGCACTTATGGGAGGAAGCTATTCAGCAAACACAACCAGAATGTGAATTCAGGTTTTTCCTTTCACACTCAAGTAAATCCACATGTTATAAATGTATGCTTTGGGGTTTTGCCACTTTAATTTGACATATAGGAGTGATTTTCATACTTATTTTTATGTATAAGGTTTCATTAAGAAAAGATTACCTGACAGCTGGATACTTGTGGTTGCTCAAAACAGTTCAATCTGAACACCTGGACTGTGACAGGCGTCAGTAAAAAAACTTTGAAATCCTGTCCTTGCCATTTAGAAGAAGTTGTATCCCTGAGATCTAAACCACAAATCATCAAAGTTAATTAGACCTCTAATTGCCCCGGTTTTCTAATAGCATTAAGGGCTCAAATTACTTTAAAATTCACTCCTAACAATGACAAATTCCAGTCCAAAATGTGTAAGGCCCACTTTAGCAGAGAAATTTGGTTACAGAGAGTATTAGCAGCATTTGGCTGAGAACAACCACGTTATACTAAGTAGCTTTCAAACCCCGAAGCAAAGAAAATTAAGTTAGGTCCCAAGTTCATTACAAAATGGAGAGAGATGAAAATAAGGAGAGAATGAGTATCAGGGACAATTTGTAATGCTGAGATAATGTGTGTTCTGAATATAATAAAGCTCTTTGATTTGGATCCTAAGTGCTGCATAACAGTTAGAAAAACTCTCATGTACTTATTTTTATTGTGGAGTACAGACCTGGATTTCCCATGAAATAACCTGGGGGGTCCTCTAGCTGATTTACAAGACTGAGAATAATTGTATTTTAAGCAATACATTAGAATGGAAAGAAAGATCTCTTTTCTTGCAGGTTTACATTTTCGCAATGTAGAAGATAATTTTTAATCCTTTACCTGATCACACGGTCCTCCAAACAGCAAAATGTCAAGATAAAATTATACAATGCTAATGCCAGGTTACAGCCTCGAGACAATTGCTGGTGATAGGTAAATTTCTAATGCCACTACCCTGAGAGGTTAAGGGGCATTCAGGCATTGTACATCTTGTTACTACATCTTGACCTGCAGTTTAGATGCATCTGGCATGTATTGTTTGACTTCTTTATTATATAAACAGCTGCAAATTTTCCTCAGCTTGTAGAAACCCCAGATAGTGTGAGTTAAGCATAGCTTTACAATGCTGTAAGCACAACTTTGTGTAATATAACTGGAATATTTAATTGTAGTTCTTGTATTGATTCTTTTCCAGCTACATCTGAAGTGTGCATGCATCAGTAGTGAAATAAATTCTTCTCACAAGTTACTGTCTTCTGTGGGTTTCTGAGGTGGACAAGTTAATTCAGCAGCCATCTTTAGTTTATTGAAAATAAAACCTAGAATCTGTACTATGGAAAGTACCTATGGTGGTGATATAACTTCCAACAGGAAGCACAAGTCTGTTGCAGAGTGTGTTGGCAATAAAAATTGGGGGAGATTTGGAATGATGGTAGCTGTAAAAGCAGTTTTACAAAACAGTTAGATTCTCCCTTTTAACAATATATGACTGATGATCTATTTTATTTTGTTATTATCTATTTTGTTTTGTGATACTACATGAGAATTTTATATCAAGTAATATTGAAGTTTGCAGTCATTTCTTATGGATACCACCAAGGGGCTTTTTTTATGTCTAAGATTCCTGAGAAATTATTTATACACTGTCATTCCATAGAAATCTAGCATTTCCTGAGCCACTTCAGTCCAAGTGGAGATGACAAGATTAAGATTAAGAAATGGCAAGGAGGTGCCAGGAGTAGCCTGCATAATTTTGGCAAGCAGTAGGGCTACAAGTAGAATTTATCCTCTTGATGCTGAGGCATTTCATCAAGATACCTGAGCATTAAGAGACTTTATTAGCTAAGGTAATGGTGCCCCTGGGGTGCAGGTGGAGGGCTTCTCAACTGATTTTAATTTTTCATATTCACAGAAACCCTTTTCTTCATTCAGAACTTTGAAAGAAAACTGAAAAATGCAGTTTTCAAATTAAAAGCTTTGCAATGCTGCAAAATATTTTGAGGGAATTTAGAAGGTTAAACTTACATAAAATAATTCTCCTTGCTTTCTGCTTCTTGTATGTGTTACACATACTGAGGCACTTGCCCTTAATATTGCATTTAGTTCAAGTCCTGAACTTGAAATTTTTTATCTAGCTAAAATGTTCCTTAAAGTAAGCATTAAGCATGCCTGTTTTTAGAGTATGTATCTTCATGTTTCAGTCTCCTCTCAACCTTTAAAGAAATACATTTTTATGCAAATTGAAAAAAACTGCTCTAGGTAAAAGTTCAAGAGTATCTAATGTGTTTAAATATTGATGTATATTCTATTGCAATTTTTAAAATGTGCCTTGCCAGAGCTTTGAGGTGCATGCACAAATCAATTTAAAAGCACACAGAGTCTTATGTGGAAGCATGGAAAGAGAATCTTCAGAAGAACTATCAGTCTGAGGAAGGCTTATTCTCACTAGCTAATTGAGAAAGGTATGGTATGATATAAAATATATATGCCCATTTGTGTTTTCCCTTTGTAAATTTAAAATTGAAAATGGAAAGTCTTCATTACTTTTGGCACAAGTAATAGAGCTGTACAGAAATTCACTACTAAATCTCAGTAGCATTTTTGATAATTCATTTGCATTCATCCAGTATAATGCAGTATAATTAAATAGCTTTTTAGACCAACAAAATATTTTGCTTAAAAGAATATTTTATGTTGAGGAAAATTTAGTAAGGATAGAATGCAAGGAGAGGATGCAAACTTAACTCATTATCTCAATTCAGGGGGGAAGAATAGTTGTAAGACTGCAGCTGTAAGGGTAACACAAGGCTAGTCCAAATGTCCTGGTGCATATTGTCCCTCAGAAGTCTTCTAGGGTTCAGTAGATAACTGGCCTTTAGGGAGGAAAGCTAATCTTTGCTCTGGAAATACTGTCTTCATCCAGAAACAAATGTTGAGAAAGCTAGGCAGTGGTTATATTCATGTGCTGTGCTGATTTTATTTCAAAACTGTAGCCATTATTGTTCTGGATCAGATATTATGTTAAAATACATAGAATTATTTTGTCCAACTTAAGGTTAGGAATGCTTCAGTGCTATCACTCATTAAAAAGTTTGTAAAAGCTTTTAGTTAAGCCAGTGTGTTATTACCAGAATTTTAACTGAATAGGTTTGATATGAATTATTATCTCTTGAAAGTAGATAATATGCTGAAATAGATTGAAACTCACAGTTTAACTGGTGGTGAATATCAGGAGAATATCCTTGAATGTATTTCTTTTGTGATACATATTTATAAAGTCCAAAGTCACTGCTCTGAATTAATTTGATGGTTGGCATATACACATCAATGATGTCAAGAACAACGATGTAATTTTTCCTTAACACTGTATAAAACCCTGTAGGTCTCCCCTATGTGCCTTAAATGAGACAATTAGTGCACCTTATATGAGGTTCCAGGTTTCCTGTGGCATAACATGCAGCTTTGGGAAGTACATCTCAATCAGCCTGTCACTAGGATTGGTTTCATTTTTTAAACCTCTAAGGCTGTGTCTATGCTAGTAGATTAATCAACAAATATTTCTAGGCACTGAAATACTATTTTCTGTTCCACCAAACTATTCCTATATTCCCTAAATATAAATTAGTGAATCCTAAACAGTTTCTTGGCACAGCTTGATGTTTATATCACTCCAAGGGCTGTTCCCAATGTTCAGCTTCCTGCAGCAATCCCAGTGGTGGAGAATAAGAGAATTTGATCATAATTTTTGAATACCATAAATCCAACAAGCTACTCCTTGCTACTTGTACTTGAGGGAAGTTCCTGGGAATGCTCAGTTAACTGGCATAGTATGGACATTGTCCTGACAGCCTTCCTTATGCAAGAAACTGAAAGGGAAGTCTTTATTCTGTGCAAACTCTATATTTCTGGAAAGCACAGGATCTAAACAAGAGTATTTTCTAACTTTTCCATTAGTTAAATTGGACTAAAACTCTTGTATATTCCTACTGTTAAAATAAAAGTTAAACAAACTGTCTGTAGAGTGAAACAATACCAACAGAGAATAAACAGACCCCAAATATCATCAAATTCAAGTTCTATCACTCCTATTATGTAATGAAGTATAACTGGTGAAGTCAGTTTGATGTTAAACCATGCTAATTTAATGGCAAGAAATAATATTTGAATCAGAAGAAAATGAAATACAATAGATTCCTTTTTTTCACAGTAGATTCTTGGTTTTTACTCACAGAAAGTATAAGACTTAGAACAAAATCAAAGCTTCCTTCAGAACATTCTGAGCCTGTGAAAAGTGCATTTCTTACAAAATTGTTCTGATTAGAAAACTCCTGTCCAGCTCTTCCTTTGATGTATATGTTCCAAATACTCGTCCAAATTAAATTTGTATTTCAAAATATCTCCTTCTTCAGAGTCTTTTTGTAGTTAAGAGATTTCCAGAATATCAATAAAATATATTCATGCTGCAATATCTGCAGTTATTAGTGGGATTAAGCATTTTTTTTCTTTTAGGTAGGCTTCCTAGAATAAAAGTAAAGAGGAGATGATTTAAAGCCAAGATTACCACTAATATGTGTGTGTTTATACGTGTATTTATATACAAACTGTGTGTGTTAAATTACATATGTGATTACATTAATTTAAAATAATGTATTTTAAACATCTAGGGCTTTTTTCCCTTCCAGCCAGAATTGTAGCTATTACCATGCAGTGATCTGTACAGAAAACTAACTGCAGATCTGCTAAAAAAATAGGATTCTTTAAAAAAGAAATATTTCTCAGTTCAAGAATCGAGAAATATCTTATATCTACACACATGTATAAATAATTGGATGCCAGTAGATGGTGCTCAATGTGTAGTATAATCTCTGGGGTTACCAAGACCAATAAAATTTGTTGCTGTGCAGTCAAACTGGCATCTGTGCAACTCTTTACAGCTACTCTGAACAGATGGTAGGAATGTTTGTCTAATTTAGTGTGTAGTACTAGCTTGAATACAGATCCATATACCACATGAAGACTTCTGAGAGAGTCCTTTCGCTGGCAATAGAAAGATTTCTACTGCCCTTGTGGGTGACAGTTTGAAGTAAACATGGTGGCCCAACAAGTGAAGATATATTGGGAGGGATTCAAAGCAGAAAAGGTGTGAAGGGACACTCTTGAAACAGCAGATAACTAATGCCAAGAAGAAGAAAACAAAAGATACCAGCAGTGGGTTGAGGAGAGAAAATAAAGTGGTAGGCAAGTGGCTACAATATTGAAGGAAATACTAATGGAGATGGGAAGATAGCAACGGAAGTGGAATAAATAAAGCTGAATATGGAGAAAAGACACAGAAAACAGAAGATATTTAAGACAGTTAGTAGACAAATATTAAGAAGGTAGACATTAAGAGACAATAACACAAGGAAAAAGAGTCAATATGAGAAAAGGCAATGTAGTGAAGTGATTGTGTACTATTAAGAAATAAATAGTATTGACCTTCTGATTTCACATGTGCCAATACTATGTTGGTGTAAGGTTTGAATAAGAAGAGTGAGGATTAAATTTCTAGCAGTTCTTGAATTCAATGCAATGACTTGTGTTCCCACTTAAAAGTATGGAAATACTAAATATCTTTGGTTACTTTGCTTGGCGTAGGTCTATGTGGAGCATTGCTTTCTGTCTGTTTCCCAGCAGACTGTTACATTTAGAGACATACTGTAAGTGCTACTGCTGTCTCTGTGTGGTAACTCGCTGTGATGCTGCCTTTAGTTGTGATTTTGGTCCCAGGGACACTGCCTGGTGTCCCTCAGCAATACTGGTGACAGGATTGTGCCATGGGACATGTTCTTTGGGTGATTTTGCCTGCCTGGCAATAAGGTTGATAGATCTAGGACATAGCAGCTGGAGAACACCACCAGTTCATCCAGAAGGTCTCACTTCATGTTCACTTCATTTTTCTATGGCACAGGTGTGGGCAAAAGGGTAAATATAGGCTCGGGGAACTTCTGTGCAGAAAACTCCAACTGAGAATGGAGGAGGTAGGGAAAGGAGTAAGGCCTTCTTGCTCTCTTCTAGCAGTTCACCAATAGATGGAAGCAGAGATCCTTCCCTAGACAATCCACAGACAACCTACGGTTTCCCTATTTTCAGTTCTGTGGGGCTGAGGTCATGACATAAAAGCAGCAAAATGTCTTTGCATGGTGGAAAAAGCGATGAAACAGCGATGGGACTGTGGAGAGTAATATTGAAAGAGCTGAGAATGTCAAAGCTATTTGTTAGATCTGTGTACACTAGTGCAACTTCATGATATGGAGAGGTAAAGAGAGCTTCTATTTAAGAAATCATTTGTGTACCTAGAATCCTAAAATGTTTACAAGAAAAGTACTTCAAAGTTAATTTAAAAAAATATATAATTTAACACCTCAGAAATTTAATACAGTTTTGTTTTAACAGCTCTTTCCATCTATGTCCTGCTTTATAGGAAATTAAATTAAATTAAAGCACCTATAAGAAGTAACTAAAAGAAGTGTAACTAAACTATGGAGCAAATAAAACTGTATAATGCTATTAGTATGGTTTATTAGAGATTCAGTTGTTAGAATACCTTTAAACCTACTTCATCTACCAACCCCTTATTTGTCTTTGCTCTTTGTGTATATCATGTAAGAATTACTAGCATCTAAATTTAGTGAACACAGCTGATTACACACAAATTTGAAATGCAAAATGATCTGATATACAATTCAGACTGTTTAAAGTACATAATGGTGGTTAGCTTTAGCATCCCCAGGAACCTTGGCTGTAGATACAGAATAATCTTGCTCTGAACTTGGAAACAGTGTTCCAAAGATATAAGACTAGTCATACTTGAGCTGTTTCTACATCTTACTAATAATTCTTGTGTTACATTATGTAAACTATGCATGTAAAATATTGCAATTTTTCTTTCATTTTGCTATTAACCCAGCTGACTGGTTTTACACAATTTTGTGCATTTAGAGGTTTTATGCAATGATGTTGTATAGGGCTGAGTTAGCATACACGTTACCAGTTAGAGTAATGGTGTTTGTCTAAAAGAGCACTGCATCTGTCTGGCAGGCCATTGTAGGTTGGGGTATTGTGTTTGGGACCTGGAACCAGCAGCCTGCTCACCCTTTCACTCAGCCTAGGCAGGTGTTACAAATAGGTGGGTGCATGGTAAGTGCCAGTATGCAAGCTGGAGAGAGAGTGAGTCCTGCTCCAGGTCTGATTCAGTCTGTCTTTTCCAAGTGTGTCTCTCATTAAAGATATAAATACTCCCTTTGAAATCAATGGGACGATTCACACACTTAGTCAGGCATGTACTTTAAGTAGATTGCTGAAGTGGGACCATTCTGCACCATTGAAATGACTACACTCTTCAGGACAATGGAAAATCAGTCTCACAGTTATTTTAAAAATGACTCAGAAAATGATTAGATTTGCCTTCAAATGTCTTCTGGTAAAAATGAATGGTTCAAGCAAAATGTGGAGAATCATCATTCACAACATCAGAAAAACAAATATAAAAATGTTTTCTCAGGTCATTTTGACAATGTTACACTTGATTTGTGGTGCTGTATCAATAAACTTAAGGAAGTGAATTGTTATTCTAGCATTGGTTGTTTGGAGTAAGTGCTTGAAAGAAAACTAAGTGGTGATTATTCATGTTTCATCTTTTAAAAGGCAAATATAAAATTGTGCACCCTCTGTAAATCTAAACACCTGCTGATTTTCAGTACAGCTTTTCTTTCTTAAAGAATGTATGGCTCAGTCTGTACAGAGTTCTGCTCTGATTTCTTGCAATGGGGACTGTATATTAATTCTTAACAGAGATAAAATTTGATACAGTAAAAACAATGTTTTCACAACACAGATATTTTGTTAGTAGAATAAAGAGAAGATTAAAGATAAACATAAATAGAGCTTCAATTAGAGTTCACTGTTATGTTGGCTTAAACCAACTAATGATGGTTATCAAAGGTCCTTGATCACCCTTATCAAATGCAGCCAAATGCACTATGTAACTGGAACCCAGGTAAAACAGCGTAATGGGAAATAGCTGAAGTTAAAGGTCTCTATATGTATTGGGCTCAAGGTGTTGTCTTAGAGTAGCAGAATTTACTTGTTCTGTATGCTTGGATTTTATGACTCTGAAATCCCATTCCTATTTCATTCCAGATTCTGCACTTTTCTCATCCAGCAAATCAACCTACATAATTGCAGAAAGGTCAGTTTTTGCTTTTATTTTTCTTCAGCAAACATTAGCTCTCTATTTATATCATTTTACTTCGTAGCTAATGCTTTCCATTATACTAGACAAATTTTTATTTATAAAATCCTCTTGACTTGTTGAACTGCCCCCATCTCTCTCTTTAATTGTCCAAATATAATTAGAGGTCTGGATGAAATGAATCACCTTGGCAAAAATTCATCCAGCTTTATTGCCAAATTCAAAGACTGAGTGAGTGAGGGGAAAATGGTACATTGGCACACTTGATTTAAAAATAATTCTAAATGTAGCTGTGTGTAGTATTAATTCCAGCTGAAACTGTGGAGAGTGATTAATTAAAATGTATTGTTCTAAATTCTTTGTGGAACACTCCAATACTAAGTGTACCAGGCCAGACTGTGGTTCAGTGTCTGTATCCTAGAAGAGAGTAAATTATCAGTGGTCTCCTTGCATGGCCTTCTACAAGGAGGAGAAAATGGGATAGAAGCAGTAAATGTCTAGCTGCTATTTTTTATTTTCTTAGCAGTGACCAAACAGTGGCAGGAAAGAGTAAGGAGCAAAGACTGATAGCCAATATGTCTACATTGAGTCAAGAGGGACCTGAAACTGCTGCAAAATGGTATCTACAGCACTTCAATTAACTGATAAAGTAGTGGAGGGCAGGTTAGAAAACACCCTCTTTTTCTGTGTGTCATTTTTTCTGCCCTCAGAATGTCACCTGAGGAGGTTGTTTCCACAGTCTGAAATTTCTGCCATGCCTTTCAGAGCATGAGTCCAGGGCTCAAATTTGGAAGAAGATTGGGATGCACCAGCTGTGGTGCCCAGGAAAAAATAGGTAGCTGCTGGTGGAGGTGTAATGGCATGGGCTCTGCCAGTAATGGAGGTGGTTGAGGCAGAACAAGCAAGGACAGCTCAGCAGCTTTGGCTGTTACAGAGGGTCTGTTCTAGGGAACATGGAAATGGGCAAAAAGGAGTAGGTGGGAGAATTGAAGGGAAAGGAAATGGTAACTAGTATGGTTAGGAGAATCAAAGCAGAAAAAATCCTGAAACTCAGAGATATGTCGTAATCAAACTGGGAAAGCTTTGAGAGGAATAAAAAGATTTTCTGCAGTGAATGGGAGATGTAGGGAACAGCTCCCTAGGCAGTCTAAAAGACAAAAGAAGCAGGTTATTTGAGCATTCAAGTGAAGGGGCTTGGAACATCACCTGACTGCTCCTTCAGGAATATTGGAGTGGTGGTAGTATCTCTTTCACTTTGCCTCATCCCCTGCGAGAAATATGAAAATGGTAAGTGAGAAAAGAAAGTGCCTTTCAAAAACACAACTGGTTTCCAGAGGCAGTACAGTTACCGCCACATCTACTGCTGCGGCTCAGTCTAACCCCCAGCAGTAGATTCCAGATGTCCTTAAAGCAGGCTTCTTTCACAAACACAGTGATTGGACACCCATGCTTGATCACTCATACCTATGACAAAATTCCTACTGCTGACCTTGGTCCAGTCCATTATACTATCATTTACATACACATATCATTTACATATACAAATTTCCCTGAAGTTGTGTTTTTTTAGTATTATAACCATCTAAGGTAACTCTATGTTATATTTTCATACTACCTGCTATTACCAACTTATTGCTTCACTTTATTACAGTTTCTGCTTGAATCTCTTTGAACAATAAGTTCTCAAATAAATAAGCATTCTGTTCCTGGGGATTCTTCACTGCTCCTTTGCACCCTTTTGTCATGGTTACAAGACCAACCCATAGTTGCTCTGAACTTTTTAGTGGATTTTTAATTTCATCTGACATCATTCTCACCCCTTTCCAGAAAAGAGACCCTTTTGTTTCATTTACCTTTTAAATACATTCTTCTGTGTTTCAGTTATCAAAAAGTAATTTTTCAGTTAATATTCAAATGTCTTCAGGCTAGAGACTCTGACCTGGGCAGAAAAAGTTGAGAGCACACCTAATCCTTGAAATACCACTCTCTGAAATGTTAGCAAGATGTATATGCACAAGCCAGAAATTTGTAAATGTGCGTGTCCAACCTGGAAAGCCAAGCCACAAATAGCAAACACAAGAGTGTTTACAGGATGGATTAAAAAAAACCAAGACCTCACTATGAGAATACTTACACAGAACTGGTTCAAAATAGACCTTCAGCTTTCTGTAGGTTTTGCTAGATTTTTCTTTAATAAATGTGAACTAAAATGTTTTAAATATCTTCCCTGCTTTTTATTTCTACTTTTTACTTACAGCTGCTTCTTTCACACTCCTCCTATTCATAAACATATGACAAAAAATAAACATCTGATTTGATAATTTTCTTCCTTCTGCTAGCTTCCTTAGAGGCTACATTCATCTTCTACCATTTTTATATTCACAAGCCAAAAGATGATTGTAGGAGGTGTTTTGACTGTGGAGAACATGCTCTCCCATCTGTGGCAGTATACAAAAACATCTTCTTATAGAAGGGTTGTTTGGGGTTCTTTCTGGATAGATACCAAGATGTGTAAGTTTACTGATGAAACATCCTTAAGTGAGGAGAGATTGTAGCATAATTGCATATTTTCCACATCCTGCATAAGAGATACACTTCAGTAGTACTCCACCTGCTCTTGGGTAGGTTTAGTTTCCTATGACAATTTCATCAGCAGCTTCTTTGTGAAGGGTTTGCATATAGAACATGACATTAAGCTCCAACATTCCTGAGTTTCATTTATCTCTGTTACCCATTAGGAAAGCAAGACGCTAGTATTTGCTTATCTTTACCGAGGTTACATATGAGACTAACTAACCAGAAGAAGAAAGATTCTCAGACTACTTAACACATATCTGAACTCACTGTTAATTCCATTTACCATTTAAACAATTATGAATGTTGTAGACAAGGTAATGCATAACAAGGAGGAGCAATAGAAAAATGCTATCCCGTGTACTTTTTTGTAAGGATTTTTTAAAATAATTTCATTTCCTACATATTTTTCTCACTTTCAGAAAGGAAGGAAAATGGCATTACCCAAATATTGTTTTTTTCAATAATGTGAGGTTAAATTGTTAATCTAACTGCACCATAGGTAAAAAATAATATTATATGAACATTCCTTAAGGATGGTAAAAGCTGGTGTAAGATGACTAATTCAGACTTGAGAATGTCATTTTCACATATTAGCCAACATCTGCATATGCACAAATGCAGATTCACAATGAATGTCCTAATGGTTTAATTTTCAAAGTATAGAACTGAAGAAGGGACTTCAGGTTATTAGTTCACAAAATCTGCTTCTGAGATGAGACTCTCAGTCATGTAGGTCAGTCATGCATGGGTAGCAGAAAAGAAAAATTTAAGACTGTAGCAACAAAGATACCCTAGTTAAGTCTTGGAAAGAAAGTTAGACTACAAATCTGTCATTATCTTGACCACTTTGTGCCCCTGCACTGTATGCCAAAAAGGACTGTCACGTTCTAGCCCCAGCAAGCAATCAAGTCTCATGCAGCTGCTCTCTCACTCCCCCACCAGTGGGATCCGGGAGAGAGTCAGAAGGGTAAGAGCTAGAAAACTCATGGGTTGGGATAAAGACAGATTAACAGAGAAAGCACAAGCTGTGCACACAAGCAGAGAAAAGCAAGCAATTCATTCACCACTTCCCATGGGCAGGCAGGTGTTCAGCAAACCCCAGGAAAGCAGGGCCACATCACATGTAGCAATGCCTTGGGGAGACAAATTCCATCACTCCAAACAACCCCCTCTCTCCTTCTTCTCCCCACTTTATATATTGAGCATGATGTCATATGGTCTGGAATATTCCTTTGCTCAGTTGGGGTCACCTGACCCAGCTGTGTCTCCTCCCAAGTTCCTATGCACCCCCAGTCTCCTCACCAGTGTGACAGTACAAAAGGTGGGAAATAGTTTGTCTCTGTGTAAGCCCTGCTCAACAATAGGAAAAACATCTCTATATCATCATTTTGTTCAGCAAAAATCCAAAATACACCTTCCTGCTAGGCACTGTGAAGAAAATTAGCTGTACCCCTGCCAAAACTAGCACATCTAGGCACAGATGTGAGCATTAATTGCTGCATATCTTGCAGCAGTCAATGTCAGTTCAGGCAATGTTCTCATGTTCTTCTTGAATCTGTATTTTTTGGAATCAAGATCTGTGTCTTGACTGGTAAGGGTATTGTAGGGAGTTGGGGGAAGTGCAGTTCTGTTGTGTGTGGGTTTGCTTGTAGACAAATTTGCCTTCTTTTTAGGAAATTTGCTCTTCTAGTGCTGTTAGTCTTGCAAACTAGACTACCTTGACTTCATCACCAAAAGAGAGAACACCTTTCTTCACTTGAAATTAGTACCTACTGATGTTAGTAATCTTATCTATGATTACAAGCCTCTGGAGAGACAGAAACTGTAGTCTTTCTCATGTTGTAGATAATTTTATTCCATTGAAAATTAAGCGTGCATATCTTCTCCTTGTTTCTCCCGTCCGTGAAAATGCCTCAAAAAATATTTCTCTGAAGCTAAAAAGCTTTAGAATCAATAGAGCAACAGATATTTTGCAACATTAATAGTGACATCTCAATGCATAACAAGGTAGAATGTTGGTCTCCCCTGATAGTCTTATTTGTCTATAAATATCAATAAAATAACTTCCTACAATTTATGCTACAAATTGTATGCTGAAACAGTGTATGAGCACCATTATTTTTACAAGCAGTTAGAAAGGTATTCTACTTTAGCAAATTATTAATACTAACAGTTTGGATGTGTTCTCTGTTCTAGAGGCACAAAACAAGTATCAGGAGCAGATTGGAGTTAGCCACTCTTGGAAGGCCAACAGGACAATATTTCACAGTTTTCTAGAAAATGAACACTCAAAAAAATTGGCAAAAGAATGCTAACCAGCCTAGAATTACTTCTGAAGATCTGAAGAGATGGGGTCCTTTCAAGACCTGTCCTGGAGCGATTTTCAAGAACTGGAGTTAATATACAAGCAAAAATCAGTGCTTTAAAAGCTAGGCAAAACTCAGGCAGCCATATTCCTCACACAGTTGTGCCTTGTGGTTTGTTCTCTGCTGATCTGCTTCCTCAAACCTGTTTGTTTGCTGAAGGGAGGAGGTAGGGGTAAGGGGCAGAAGTGATGGTAAGACTGCAGCTGTGCTAATGTAAACTACCCGAAGTGAAGGAGCCAAAGCCACAGTGTCACAAGTGGAGCAAATTAAAACTTGAGGAAGATTCCCAGCTTGGCAGGGGATGAAATGCTCCTTGGAAGTGACTTTTCCTGGCTAATTATGCTGGGAAACTTAATAAGATTGGACATTTGATTAGCAAAACTTAGGTGACATAAATTTCATTCTAAGCATAAACTAAGAATAAAATTGAAATAAATAACAGAAGTAATGATTTGTCATGAGGGAACTAGAAAAATTAAAAAAGGAGAGGTAGGACAACATACATATGGTTTGAAAACCATAGCATAATTGTGTATGAGGAAAAAAAATAACATTGCTACCTTGCTTGATCCATCAAATAAACAGTGGTTAAAGCAATCTAGGAAAATATATTATTGGAGAAAGCTGCAATTAACTGTGTTAGGTAAAAATATTACACGCTTTTTTTATTCTTCCTAAATTCTCATTTGACCAGTGCTACAACAAAGCATAATTTGATTTTATTCTATGGCATTTTGAAGCAATATTAAGACATTCAAGAGAATCCAAATCTTTTGTTTTTACATATCTTCAGGTAGACTTTGCTTTTGTTATGCATATTTTGTCCCTTTGAAGAAACTGGAAGTTCAGTTTAAAGTAAGTTAAAAATGTTTAAAGACTTGCTTCTCTCATTTGCTCTAACAAATAAAAATGAAAAAAAAAAAAGTCATGTTACTTATGTCTGGATTCTCATGTCTTTTCATTCTTCCAGCTCATGCTCCGAGATTCAATCAGTTTGGAGAACTTAGCATGACTTAGCATGTCATGGATTTTTAAAAAAGGATTTTCAAGGAAAATTTATTATTGTGAAACAGCATAATGTTTCCTTTTGGAGTATAGGATGGCAAGCAAGAATTGTGGTAAAGATTAATCTTGCTTTTTCCATACTTGTTGCTTTAATAGGTTTCCTTTGGACAGCTAAAAGGTATAAATCCAGGGGAAAGCATATGAGAGCCTCTGACAATGCATTCATTATGGAGATTGCTATATAGAATAATCTGCCATTGAAGATTAGAACAAGTCAAAGTTTGCCCAGTTTTATAGCCTTTAATATAGTCTATATAATTGGTTGGGGTTTATTATTTTTATTAGTTGTGTTACAATTGTATTTAGACTCCTATACTATTTAAATTGTATTTAGCAGCACCTTATTTTGCTATTTTGTGCTCAAGAAATATGTAGCTCATCATTATCCCAAAAGGCTGCAGGCTGAACAGACCAACAAGAGGCTAGGAAGAAACTGCAGACACAGCTCTGAAGGTCAGACAGGTATCTTGCTAATGACATAATCCTTTTGTTGTGATGGGAGTCAGGAAAATCCATCTCAAAAGCAAAAGTTGCTGGAATCTAGGAAAAACTGGAAAAAGAAATAAATGTAAAAGGTCATCTTATGTATCCATGTGTACCTGATAAGCCTGCAAAGTATCATGAACTAATCCGATTTATAGTGTTTAAAAAGCCATAACTATTTGAAAACATAATAGATTGCAGCATTTTGGTGCTGAAGTGGTGAGTTTTTTAACAATTTATGCTACTATACAGAATTGCTGGTGTTATCTGCTTTTCCTGGTTAGGAATTTTATTCATTATTTCTCTTTAGTAAAGATTGAGAAGGTTGGGGAAGAACTCTAGAAAAAGTGCAGGATACACCACAGCAAAGTTGCACTGTGCAGTTAACGGGAGAATAGGTCTTGTAGTTTTTCAAAACATAAAGACATTCAAGTTTTCATTATAGCAAATAAGTATGAATATACACAAAATTTTTTATCATGATGGTGGTGAAACACTGGAAGAGGTTGCCCAAAGGAGCTGTGGGTTTCCCATCCCTGGAAACATTCAAGATTAAGCTAGGTGAGGTTCTGAGAAACCTGATTTATTTGAAGATGTCCTTGCTCATTATATGGGGATTGGATGACCTTTAAAGGTTCCTTCCAATACAAAGTATTCTGTGGTTCTATGATATCATCCCCAATCCCTCTTTTTTCCCTAATTGTGACTGTTTCCAGAAAAACGTTCAACTGCTATGTGCGTAAAAATGACATTTGAAATTACAACGATAATTTGACAAATAAATGTATTCTATGCAGTAGTTAAAGTTTTCAGTAGTATGGAATAAAAACGATGAACCCTAGCTCTGAAAAATATCAAGGTGTTCCAGCCTTGTAAAACTCTGTACATCATTATATACTGGCAGTATGTTTTATATATAATTTTCCAGGGGAAATTCACTTCTTTTCTGTGAAGTCTGTACACCATGGCTGTTACTCTACCTGCTATTTTCCAATAGCATCATTCTCTCTTGGATCAAATGTATCTTTAAATCTTCTCTTCTTTCTTAGTGTCTTCACATTAGTTCAGTTCCTGTGATAGATGTTAAGTTTAGTGCATGGTGTGTTTGTGTGTAGGAATTATTTGACACCAAAGAAAGTCATGATTAGTGCTGGTCTGTAGCATGCTCTCCAGTCTCTAGCATATGTCATTACTTGCTAAAGTACAGAGATACACTCAGGTCATATTTCATTAAGGTGTCTTCACACAGGCTGCATAAATTCACATCAAAACTTAGAAACTGTGTAAAAGTTAGTCATTTAGCAGATAAATTTGTATTATTCTGTCATGATGAGACCTTCCATATCTTTTCTTAATAATAACTAGAGAAAAAGTACACCTTTCAGCCTCACACCTTAAGCTGAAAGCTCAACTTGCAAAGTAATGATTTTGCTTAGATTTTCATGTCTGTTATAACATGTACCATGCAATTAGAAACTGTTTTTTTGAAAAGCAAGTGGTGTTTCCAAAGACACTAGTCATATGTTTCTTGTGGAACAAATTCCATTCTAAATTAATATAGACTTATCTGAATTCTTCTGTTGGAGAAACCATCACAATTTTGAGGTTCATCTTTCCTTGCAATATTTCCAGTATTTACTCATTTACACTAGAGTAGAGTGAATAAGCTCTCTGAACATTTGTTGCAAATTAGTGTCTTAGGTTGTTCAAAGGATCAGCAAATGTATCAGCAAAACCAGGTTTAGTATTAAAGTGAAAGAGTGGCAAAATCTGTTGTAAAAGTTCACTCTACTACTTACTAGATGGTTAAAGCACACAGAGAAAAATCAATCAAACTAAAACTAAAATCAGCTGAAAATTATCTGTGTGGAGTCCGGGAATGTGAAAAGGGTAAGGATGGAAAAGGGTAAGGATAAAAAGGATTAAAAGAGAGACTCCCATTGAGTCACAAGTTTCAGAGTAGATCCCCTTTCCAAACTCAGCCCTGTACTTGACCAATGGTTTAGGCCTAAACATTTTAACAGCACTTCAAATTATTAAGTACTACATTTATAATGTATTTTAAATAATTTAACAAAATATTTTATAGAATTTCCTATAAACACAACAGTGACTCGTTTATAGGCCTATCTTACTTAGGCATCTAACTTACTTAAGAATCTATGAGCAACATTCATAATACATTTTCTATTGCATATTCACAGTCACACCCACACAGACCTAAAGGAGCATGCATAAGATACATACCTGTGAAAAATTCCCCTCAAATTCAGTGAGGTACTCACATTTTTGCATCTTCACAATGGGTGAAAGGTAGAGCCTCAAGGATTGGGGGTGTCAGCTCAGGCTCTGTCAGCACTGTTCAGCCCTCCAAGTACAGCAAACCTGAGAGTTTGCTGTCTCCAAGAGGCCCCACTCAGAGGGAGGTTGCTGGTCGCAGGAGGGCTCAGAGGGTCTCACTTAGAACTGCTGTTCATATGGTTGCAAGAATGTTGGATTTAGTCACAGTAATTTTCTACCCTGGCAGCAATTTGGGTGGGTAACGTTCTTGGAAAGTTCAATAACAAAAATGTTGTTTCACTTGGTTTGTTATTCAGACAAGAAAACTAAGTTACCAAAGTTGTTTGTTAAAAAACAGGAGCTTGTTAGACAGTACTAGTTTCTGGGAGCAGATCGTGTTTCTGAGAGGCTCAAGAGGAGCTTAGGCCAGGTGCTATTTGTCAAGGCCAAGGCCTAATGAACATTTCTGAAATCACAGTGTGGAGCAAGGAAAGGATGTGGGGGGCATGTGCCATCACAACCACCTTTGACAGTTGCCCTTTCTGTCCTAACAGAAACAGAGAACCTAGCAGAACATGGACATAATGTTAGTAATGAAAAAATACAAGGAGAAAGCCCTCAAGGTTCAACTTCATATGGAATATGTTCTTATCAGATTGCATCATCCATTACTATTTAAAATAAACTATACTGCATTGGAGGAAAAAAATATAATACTCAAGAAAGATTATATAAAAGGTCTTGTGAAGATCTCAAATGAATCAGCATTAGCTCTTATAGAAGCAAATCAGCATATCCTTATAATCCCTGCCAAAATTCAACTGCTGCTATCAAAACAAATCTATATTAATTTATTCAAGTGCTTACAGTAAATTTTAATAATTCACTGCAACTGTTTCCTCCTAAATCAAACCATTGAAATCAGAATGCTTCAAATTCTTGCTGTTTTGTACAAGCCTAAATCAAGATATATTTGAAAAAGTTATTTAAAAGGTAGTCCTTTCAAACTTAAATCTTTCATTTAAATAACGTTTTCATCAACTAAAATTCTTTCCACTACAGACAAATGCTTTAGGTTTTTATTTCTATCTGCGTTTCTTTCCTGTTAACACTGCTAGATTATCCTGTTCAACCAGGAAGAACTTAACTGTGGGGTTTCCTTTCTTGAAATAATTTGTATAAATATTCTTTTAAATGTTTATATCGTTACAGTTAAACACTGAGTTTGCTTTTCAACGAGTATTCAGTAATTAAAAGGACAACATATTTCTATATTTAATTAATATTTTTATATGTAATTAGATAGTGTATTCCAAACTGAACTACTAGGCAATTTTGAAAAATAGTTACACTTTTATGTTCATATAGATTTCTTGTTCTTATTTTTGCAATTTTTTTTCTCCTTTCTGAACAGCCTCTCTAATACTTTAGGGCATATGCATAAACTATAGATATTTGGCTTCCCTTAACCCTAGCAATTGAAAGAGAGGATGATATAAAAATGGAGTCACTCTGTCTACAGAGGCAGTGGTCGGTACAAAGATTTGGGCTGCATTCATGGCAGGAAAGGGGTTAGTCTGTCAAACTGAGGGTGTCAGCAGAGAAAACCCTTGTTTTTAAAGGCTTATCTCTTTAATCTCTTTATTCTTGTTTACCAGAAGTACCTACATGTTTTAGATATTGGCAGAGAACTTTAGTTTTATGGTGATGCAGCAAGGGCTAAAGAGGAAAAAAAAAAGTTTGGGTGGAGCATCTGAACGAATTTGCATGTATTAATGTTTTTAAATAGACAGTGATTGTTGAATTTCATCTGCCATCATATTGCCCATTCTTGAAAGGTTCTTCTAGAGCTCTTCACCTTCAACCTTTATTTTTATGACCTTGAATAACATAATGTCAGGTTTAATCCTCTCTCTATTTGCCAGATTTTTATCATCATTTTATAAATATTCTTGACTGCAGAATTCAGTGGGCTTTCAGCCCTTGCTTTGTGAAAACTGGCTTTTAAATCCTGTATTTTTTCAGCCCAGTTATTTATTCAAGGGAGCACATTTTCATTATCCTGCAACAGCTTAGCATTTTTTAAAGGTTTTGACACCCTGTGGAAATTTAAGTTGACCAAACTCACCAAATTTGCTGTTGTTCTTTACTTATTAAAGGAACTCAAATACATCTGTAAGGCAGTGTCCTGGGGTGATGTTACGAGGCTCCTTTATCCCACAGCCGCCTGCTCAGTGCCCCAGTCCCTGTATCTTTCGGGCGGGCCCGGGGCGCGGGGCTGGAGCCGCGAGGCCCCAGGTGCAGCGCAGTTCAACGGCTCCGCCCCACGGCCCGGGGGGAGCGGCGGGAGCCGGGCTGGGGGCAGGGAGCGCCCCGGCACCGCTGCGCTGCTCTCTCTCTCTTTGGGGGCTTTGGTTGTTCCTGAGGCTTAGGAAAGGTTTTGTTTGTTCTCCCCTCTTTCTTCCCCTGACCTCCCTGCTTNAATTTAAGTTTACCAAACTCACCAAATTTGATGTCGTTCTTTACTTATTAAAGGAACTCAAATACATCTGTAAGGCAGAAATGTCCTCTGCAAAAGTAGTATTTCTTGTGTCTGTCCTAAAAATTCTGGACAGCAATTTAAGCCTGCTTCTTCTGCATGTTGCCAGTGAATACTGAGAACAGTTTTGAATACCAAGAACAATTTTTTTTCCCTGTCTGCATCATCACTTTGAGTTTGTTTCTTTGAAAGAATGACTGGTCTTATAAAGGGTTTTTCCTTTGATTAAAAGATTTCCTCTCCCTTCTCCCTTTTCACTATGTATTTGACTGTTTTCTGATTGTTTATGTTGTGGAGAAAGCAACGGATATGCTGCATCTACATTCTCCATTCTCTTTTATGCACATAGCAGGGAATAACTCACACAGAAAAGTAACAGGTAATTATATTCCCTTATCGGTCTGGAAGTTAACCAGCTCACAGTGAAGTCCTTAAAGAAAGAGAGCAGTTACCTAAGTGAGTTCTGTATTTAATTTTTACTTAGTCAGTCTCCGATTATGAGTGTATGTCAGGTTTTCCACAGCATCAAAGGAATACTGATCAATTTAACAATGCAATAGTCTATAAAGCAGCTGTCACAGCAGTAAAGGCAACCATTTAAAAATCTAAGTTTGTGTATGCTGATTTGAGTCATTAGTCTTTCAGCCCATTTTGTATGGTTTAGTAAGTATGACCTCACGTTATCTTTAATTGGTGAGACTGCAACTGTCCCTTATACTGTGCTACCTCTCAAGAGCTTGCACAGATGCTTCATTTAATTGCTGACCTTGCTTTGTTCTCTTTTGGCACTCTTCCTCTCTTAGGAGCCAAGGGAAGGAATTAGAGTTTTCAGGACCTCAGAGGTTTGGGTGGTACTTTCTGTTCCCTGAATTTACCTTTTATTCCCTGGTAATGAGGTTAGTGAGTAATGAACAGTCAGTGCAAAGCTGCTCTACCAAGCCAGTCTTTGTTTCCCTTCTCAGTTGAGAAAATATCAGTAACCAAATACCGCGCATGGAAAACAGTTGATTGATCATGCTGTCTTCCTCCAAAAGTACACCATAAGCTTGTATCTGTGAAAAGGTGTTATCCATTTTTGCTGATCTGGAAAATATGTGTTGAATGGCTGAAGAAATGACAGAAAACATATCCCAGTGTTGTTTTCTCCCTGGTATCCTCCCTTTTTGCATCCAATTTAGTGAGTACTATTTTCCTAAATTCTAATTCTTTGTTTCATTCATATCATTTTTAGTAAGTACTAATTTGCTAAAAAAAAATTACACAGAATGTATCATCTCTACACATCATTGGGTAACTAGGGAGTTCTGATGTATTCTGGGACATCCTTAGGGAACTAAAAAAATGCTATAGGATTTCATGAAGAGAACATTATTATTAATAAATTCATAATTTGGTCCCTGTTTGGTTTTAATCAGAACTGTATAGTTATTGTAGCATATTATATTAAATGAAAATCTCTTAGTTACTTCACATTATACTGCAGTGGGAAAATATTATCAATTTCATTAAAAAGATTTTATTTTATTCATTAAACAACTAAGTAGTTTGCTTGTTTTTTTTGGTGTATTGCTTATTTATCAAATTTTCATCATGACTTCAGGGATATCTTTTCATTACTGCACATTTTATTAAGAGCAGAACCATTTAGTTTTACTCCAGGGTAGACTATTGCTAAACAGGACCATATATAATGGGATGTGTAATAGCAGGAATATTGCAGGTATTCTCAGGGCCTGGCCTCTCTGAGTACCATATTTCGAAATTCCATGTACAAAACAGGTTGAATGAAACCCGTGCACTTGCATGACCATATGTATACGCAAAAAAAATTTCTTCAAATCACTAACAAGAGTGGAAGAGTTTGTAGCCAAAAAACAGTTTGTCACAAGCAGTACCTAGATATTGTTGCATCTGGTCTCATCAGACAACCAATACCTGGTTCTGCAAATAACTGGGTTAGGAAATCACTAGTATGTTTTGAGGAAAATAGGGGTGTGATTGTGACTGAACTGATATTGAACACGGGACTGAACCAAAATTGTTGCATAGCTTTAGAGCTCAATTTGCTTCCTCTGTATCCAATATGGAGAACACTGCAACAGGTACTCTGTCTTTATTCAACTGATATGAGCAGAGTATGGTGGTGATAATGGAGATTGGTGCCATCAATTCCAGGTAACTTTCAGAGTTTTGAATCTGGACATTTGTTATTTTATATTGATTTGCTGCTTGATTCAGTTCTATACCATTCTCTCCTTCAGGCTCTTTTTCCCTATTTGCTTTCTTTCCATGTTTCCATAGGCCTTTTATTTCTTTCTCTTCAGTTATTTTCCCCCTTTCTGACTAATTTTTGACAAATCAAATTCCTTCTGCCCTGACCAAATTTTCACCTCAGGAAACAAACAAGTGTGCACAGCTGCCAAAATAAAACAAAAAAAAAAGGAAATCACACACTTCTGTGAGCATGTCAATCTTTGGCATGATTTATTCATGTGACAATAAAAAACAGGTGGTCATATTTTTCTTCCTGTGGAAATACTGTTGTGTTATTGACAACTAAAACTTTGAGAAATGGAAATCCACTTATGATAAGGTGATATGCAATCATACCCTTTAAAGCACATTCATGCTGAGATAAATTGAGTTCTTTGCGAGTGTGTATGTTTTATGTGGTGGCATAGACTTAAATTTATAAGCAGTACCCAACTGCTAAGGAGTTAACATTTTCTACACAGTTTTGTTGCCTTCCAATACTTCCACTGTAGTGGTGGAATGGCAATGGCAAGTTAGCAAAGTTTCTAATATACTTTTTCTTCAAGAAGTGTATCAGTTGTTGATAAAATCAAATGGGTATCTGTTTGTTGGTTCTTTGAGGGAGGTATTCAGCAGACTAAAAGGGAGAGAAAAGACACCTGTATGCCAATAAAGCAATCTTCTGACTGAATAGGTTCTGCTGGTTTGGACCAGATAGAATTAGAGTTTTGTTTAATGACAGGAACTAACAGAGGTGGGCTGAGTTGGCTGAAACAATCTGACTCAGGGAACAGTCTTGAGCTCCCAGGTAAGCTCCATTAGCTAAGAAGTGACAAGAGTGAATGATGCAGCACTGCAAATCAAGAGTCAATCTCTTTATTGTCAGCAAAGTAACATTCTCCAATGTCATCTTGGCATTCAGAATAACCTCTCAGATGAGCCTCACTTGACTATAATAAGTCAAAATGTACTACCAAATATAGCTTTGTACATGCAAATAATCAAATGTGTTTCCTGTAATATGAGAGTCAGATGCACGGCATTCTCTCTCAAGGGCTAGGTATGTGTGCATATTTTTTATGCATATAAACATTTAAGCATTTACTTTATTTATCTATACATATTCACATTTGTGCATCCATGTACAGAAATTATTTGTTATTGAACAATACAAAAAGACTTTGAAAAATCTAAGGATAATTCTTCATAAAAGACATATCATAATAGTGCTATCACTTCTTTTTGATTTGAGTCCAATCCTGTAATCTCCTAATTTATAAATATTTGAATTAGATTATGATATTTGATAGCAAGCAAATCTTCATAAACTTGTGCTATAGATCTATGGCACTCAGAACTCCAGGAAATACAAGAATTTAACTGAAAACCATCATGAAGCTTGCATTAGAAAGCAACCTTTACCATGGTAGTGCATTATGACTAATAAATAGTAGATCTGGGAATCTGAAAATATACACACAAAACATACATTCTTTTATATCTTAATCTTAAAGGGAATTAAAAACCAACATTCCAGAGCGGAGTCCTTCGAGGGCTGCAAGATGGGTATTCATTCCAGTGTGGTCAAGTATATGGGCTGCAGGGAAATAAATTCCTCCAGCAAGGGTTGCAAGGTATGTCATCCTCGCACTCCTTGTCAGACGTTGCTGCTTGTAGGATTGTTTCTCACGCTTTCTCCTTTCTCCTCTCTCTTTAAATATGCTACACCAGAGGAACTGCACACATGGCTGACAACGTCCACTTTGCCCAGTTGTGGGTCCTTTGTGGAGAAGGCTGGAACCAGCTGGGTCTGGGACAAGACACTTTCTGATCTCCTGCCAAAGAAGCCATCCCTATAGCCCTCATGTTGCTCATAATCTTGCCACCTACACACAATACAAGTGGCATTTCAGAGATGCATTTAGTTTTTCAGGCTTTTTGCAGCTATTAGAGTTTGGACATGAAAAATCTTCAATCATGGAATCATAGAATGCTTTGGCTTGGAAGAGACCTTAAAGATCATCTCCTTCCACCCCCTCTGCCACAGGCAGGGAGCGTTTCCACTAGACCAGGTGTCTCAAATCCCTATCCAAACTGGCCTTGAACATTTTCAGGAATGGGGCATCCACAGCTTTTCTGGGGAACCTGTTCCAGTACCCTCACAGTAAAGTGTTTCTCCCTAATATCTATCTAAACCTACCCTCTTTTAGTTTAAAGCCATCACCCCTTGTCTTATCACTACATGTCCTTGTGACAAGTCCCTCCAGCCTTTTTGTAGGTTCCCTTCAGGTACTGGAAGGTGCTATATGGTCTCCTTGGAGCCTGCTCTTCTCTAGGCTGAACAACCCCATCTCCCTCAGCCTGTCCTCATAGATGAGGAGTTCCAGCCCTCTGATCATCTTTCGTGGCCCACCTCTGAAGTTGCTTCAGCAGGTTCACATCCTTCTTTTGCTGGGGAACCCAGAGCTGGATGAAGCAGTCCAGGTGGGATCTCAGGAGAGCAGAGGAGAGGGAGAAGAACACCTCTCTCGCCCTGCTAGCCATGCTTCTTTTGATGCATGATGTCCCGCCCAGGACATGATTGGCTTTCTGGCCTGAAAACACACATTGCCAGCTCATATTGAGCTTCTCATCAACCAATACCCACAAGTCCTTCTTCTCTGGGCTTCACTCAATCCATGCTCTGCCCAAACTCTATTTGAGCTTGGAATTTCTCCGAATGCAGCACCTTGCACTTGGCCTTGTTCAACTTCATGAGGTTCACACAGGCCCACCTCTGAAGCCTGACAAGGTCCATCTGGATGGCATCCATTCATTGGTGTCAAACAGACCACACACCTTGGTGTCATCAGCAAACTGGCACTCAATCCCACTCTCTGTGTTGCTGAAAAAGATATTAAACAGCATTGGTCCCAATACTGATACCCGAGGAACAATGATGTCAAATTGCATGAAATTATGATATGGGGAAGAACTTTGGATGTATTCTCAGTCTCATGTCCTTACCTGCATGGAGTGAGCAGTTTTCTTAAACTGAGTGAAGCTGTACCAGTTTATGCTATTCTGTGGATGGATTCAGTGTTTTCAGAGATGGCCCAGTTTGCCCCCAAGTACTTTTCCAATATCCACAATTATGAAGACATGTTTAAAAAAAAGAATCAACTTCTCCTTTATGAGCATTTCAGGTGGAGCATTTTCAGATTGAAAAATTGAGCAACTAACCTCAGAATTGCTAGAATATGCGGTTGATATGTGGAAAAGTCTGGTACAAGCCCCAGCTCTAATTGCAGCAGGAAGCTGCTACAAGGCTATTGGCTATTTTGCAGTCTATGTCTTTCCTTCTTTTTGTAGCTGTTCTACTTTTATTAAAGATATATGCCTGTGTATATGTATAATCAAATAAAAGGAGAGACATATTTTCACAAGGTATTTAGAGAATTTATACATTTCCAGTGCTCTGTTATGATTTTCGGTACATGCCACAATCAGTAAAGTGTATTTTACTTTCTTCTTTATCATGCATACTGGTTTCACATAAATTCTAAGGAGAAAGAATGTCTTGAGCCTGAGGAAAAATCATTTATTGGATTTTGTTCATTTAGTATTAAAAAAATGGACAATGGCCAGAGCATTATATATAGGGAATGACCATTTTTAATGTCTGTAATTTTCAGAGACTTTGCCAGGCTATTGACAGCAATATAGAATGCTGTGAAGTAAGGCCACTATTAAAAATACAGTTGTTGGAAACATTTGGTAGTGATTAGATTGTTACCAACATTTTAAGCCTAAATGAAGGGGAAAATAAAATAATAAGATGAACAACCCTGAGAAAGGATTTCTTCCTAAGCTGAAATCATTAAACTCTGAAACCTACCTTTTCAAGGTCCTTCACTGTAATCCATTATCCTTCATTCCCCTTTGTACTACAAAATTGTCAGTTTGATGATATATTACACATAACAATGTCATTACATTGGCATAACATGACAACTGGGACTCATTTGAACTTTTAAAAATTTCTAATCCCTAAAATAAATTATGAACTGAAGACATTTCAGACATAGAAAATAAGTCACTTGTTAGAAAGAATAGGGTTCTCCATACGTTTTGAAGAATTACACTTTTCTGAAACATTTTCTTTTTCCTTTTCTTTTTTCCTTAATGCACATAATAAAATTACCAGGAAATATAATCCATAGATGTCCTTATGCTTCTTGTCCTTAGGGTTACTGAAGTACTGAGTCCTCCTGTAGATGACAACTCATCTACATCAAATCTCACCACATTTTAATTAAAATTCCTGGAACCAAAATAATAATTTTGCCATAATTTTGATCAGAAAAATTGTTAACTGGCCTCCTAACTGTTCTTACTTTAATTTTTTTTCTTACCTTTAAATTTTTTTGGGATACCCTTTCTCTCTTCCTCTGTTGAACTGTCTTGATTCTTCATTTTGAGTATTCAGTGAGACTTTTAGCAGATGGGAAGTAGTAGACTAAGGGATTTGGAATTGATTGAGACCAGCTGTATGCAGCCTCATTGTTTCCAACCTGCTCAGCTCTTGAGTATGCAAGCACAACCTTTGAAACGTTGGAGCGTAACCACGGTGCCTTCTGGTCAGTCATGACTTTTGGACCAACTATTTGCAATAATGGAAGATGCTTATCTTGAATCTTCTAGGCATATTTCTGTACTGAGGCAGAGCCTATTCATGCAAAATATAGCTTCCTAGAAGAAAAGGCATGGAAGGGTTATCTCTTTGTACATTTCATGAAGAAGGAATTCTGTGGATCAGCTTTAGGAGGAAGACAGGTTAAGCTCCTGCTCTGAATTATTTTCTGAAGCCGTATCTTCAACAAGGATATCTTCTCTCTGGAGTTGTGCCTGGATGCTCTCTGACATTTAGGAGGCTGAGGGTGTTTATCAGTTTTTTGCATGTTTTGAATGCTGCAGAACTTCTCTGGAGCTTGCTGGTTGCATGCAGTACTCTGTTTTGGAACAACACTTGAATGTGTTCAAGCTTCTACCCCATTTAGTCTTTTGTGAAAAAAGGTGGTTGATGGGTTTCAGAATGGTGGTAATATTTCATGTTAGTATTCAGGCATTTTGGTTTATAGGAGATTGAAAACCAAACATGAGGCTGGAAGTGCAATTGTAGATATTTTTAAGGTCCTCTGCAGCTAGAATTCTGATGCAAACAATATTCCTGTTTCTCTTACATGCAACTTTTTAATGAAACATCCTGTGCATGTGTCTTGTACTGGAATGTGAACATAATTAACGGCTCTATCAGGAAATGCATCCTCTCTGCACATTATAATAATGTGATATAAATGAAAGCCAATTCTATTCCAAATAGTTGTGACTGTACCTCGTACTAGGTTTGAGTTTTATTTTTAAATGTTTAATAGTAGAATTCTTCCTCTGTAGTGTAAAATTCAGCAGACATAAGGAAGATTCAGATTTTTAGTCTCTTGGCTTAATGAATAAATATAAAATGTGTATTCATTTTGTAGCTAGTATTTTAAAGCTTCTCACAGATTTGCATGATGATTCAGCTCAGTTTTACCATTTTGTTGAATTAGCACAGCTAGTAAGGAAATAGCACTTGTTTCAATCAAACCCCATAGTCTTTTGAATTTCCAGATCTGCTTGAAGTAGCTGTAATATGTGTGCAAAAAAGTGAAAATTAGTAGCTTTATGGATGCCTTCAGCTTTGATATTTGTTACCTGGTGCTAAAATATCTGCAACCTACTCTGCCTATAAGCTGCTTGTCCTGTAGAAATATTTCCATGGGGAAACAATGTTCTATGTCATCTCTTCTAGTGTTTTTACTTACATGTTACTGTTTTGCAGGTAGCAGCCCGTGTTCTGATGATGTGTGGGGTACATACTCCTTTTTTTTTTGTTTTTTTTGGAAAGGGCATCTGCAAAATTTGGGTAAAGATATTTTCACTTGAGAAGGGATGATCCTTCTCAAGGATCTCAATATCACTCTGATGTTTTAGCATGCACTTTGTGCTGATACATTGCCCACTTCACAGTTTAAGGGATATGTGAACATGCTCCAGATGATAGCCTGAAGTATAATGCAGTCTTGTCAGAGCAGGTTGTTATAGAAATAAATGCATTATATCAAGTATTTCTTCCATTCTATGTTAATTGAAACTGAAATTTAAAATGTTATTCAAATAATATTCTGTTAGGATTAAATATCTTAAAAGTAGACAACAAAGCATAAAAATATTTTTTCTTCAAGTGCAAATCTATAGACCCCTGTGGATTCTTTTTAAATTTAAAGGTTGGAACAGACAAACAGGAAAATAGGGTATGTAGAAGGAAAAACAGTTTGTGAAAGATTGTGGAGGAAAATGTTCCAAATGAACATCAGGTTGCATGAGTTTGACGGAACTAGAAAGTTATTTCCTTGTGTTGAGACACTAAAAAACCTTTCAGTACAATTTTGCAGGAGTCTAAATTTAAGTTTCTGTCTTCCTAATGGCAAAAATAAACAAATCTTATATGTGTAAAGCCAATAATTTTTCTTTGTGTAACTGAAATCTTAAATAGCTATTTAAAGAATATTCACTGCTTCAAACTTGTGACAGAAAAATAAAGAAAAAAAAAATGAAGAAACCCTCTTCTATTGTGGAAAAATCAGTAATAGGAATAAAGTAAAATTATTAAGCATGGACTTCTTTTTATCTACCTCTTTCCTTGCATTTATGTTCACCCTTCCAGTGCTCCTTGGGCTCTTGCAGTTGACATCTTCAGTTGGACATGCAAGTTTTCAGGATCCTGAGTCCATTGACAAGAGCAATATGATGTTAATGGTAATTGCCTCCTCCTCACTGTAGGAGCTGCTTAGGGTCATTTTTACCTTCTAACACATACTGCAAACTTTGCTCTTTCTTTGCATGTCTGTAGGTCCATGTTAAAGCTGCATTTACTATATACAAAGTATTTGGCATATACTGGATACTTCTTGTTGTTTTCCTTGTTACCCTGCATTCCTTTAATTGTCCATAGTTAAGTTTATAGGTCTGGGCTCTCCAGAGCCAACCCTGGGTCACTTCTCTTACCATCCCATGCCAGTGCTCCTCTACACTGTATGCAAAGTTTGCAACCTGCTTTTAAAGCCTCCACTGTCATACCAAGCCTGTGTTTCTCTACATTACACCATCATGTTAGAGCCATGAATATTTTTTTCTACATGGAATAACTACTTGTTGCAAGATTTTGTACGGGATTACCGTTACACAATACAAAGATATGCAAAAATAAAACAAACTAGTCATAGCCACCTAGTCAGGCTGTTATAGCTAAACAAGCTAAAACAAAGTTCCAGGCAGGTCAAGATGAGTACAAAGTAATCCTGACAAAGCTCAGTTCTGTGGCCTTGCAACATCAGTACAACACTTACGGCCTATTCTTAGCAATACTGTTTTGAGTGGGCTATGGGGTCTTACGGCCCTCTCTGTAGGCCAGCTGGAGGGGGAGAATGCAGTTTCTGAATTCCAGTGAAGGATTCACAAGCTGCACTTTTTATATTCTGAAGAGACAGAACTCTTAGACACATTTTTAAAGTCTGTGGGTTGTTTTTGTTTGTCTGTTTGTTTGTTTGTTTGTTTGTCTTTTTGAAGTTTTCCTGAACTGCTTTTGTTGGGATGAAATAAATTTAGTTCCAAGCAGGCTTTGTTTCCCTAGCAGTGGCATTCATATTCCTTACTTGCCTTCTGATCAAGGTCTCTCTTGAATTTATTAAACTGATATTTTTTGATATATTTCGCATGTAAAACAGTCTTCTGGAATATTTGATACACCATAAAAGCGACAACAATTATTGCTTTTAGAACATTTTCCTTATTTAAAACATCTTAAAAATAAATAAGGCAAAAATTATGAATTTTTTCCTTTAAAGCATGGAATTGACTAATCTGTATTTACAAGCCTGTGTATTTACTCTTACTGAAGTTTTAGTATTTTAATGATAAAAAAGCAGACACCATTTGGAACTCCGGTAATTAACATGAATTTTTTTTTATGGTGTATGCACCAAATCGTAATATTTCCACTCTTCTTCAAGTAGCGTATATATGAGAAAAATTCGTGTGTTTCTTATATTTGGCAAAGATTCATGCAGAGCTGTAGTGATTTGAAGCTGAAAAGATGCATTATAATTTTCTAACTCTCTCAGTAATCACTATTGAAATACACACTCTATAATCAGTATTAAAAATTCATTATTTTGCTTGTAATTCTACCCATAAGATTAAGAACAGTTTTAGTGGTCTTGGTCATCTATCTCTCTAAACAAGATTTAGCCAGAGTAATTGCTGTAAGGGGAGATTGTTCTCAGCCCCAAACAAAAAAGCTGGACCTTTGGATAGAAATAGCCCATTATTTATACTTTCAGGTTTATCTTAAAACATATGCTGTAATTAGATGCTTAAAGACTTGACTATGTACTTTAAAACACCACAATCAGTACAGGAGTTATTCTTGTTAGTAAGAGAGAAATGCCTTAATCTTGAAAGTTCATCTAGATTGCAGTACAGTGATGTGTAACCTGCTGATTCAGAGACCAGCTGTCTCTGCAACATACCTTCCATACCCACCCAAGTCCTTGAATTGGTTTAAGTCTCTGAACTGGGGGTTGAGGAGAAAAAATAAACAAATGTGTGTGTATATATATATATATATATATATATATATATGTACACACTAAACCAGCAAGTCTTTGCTTTAATTTTCCTGTCACCTATCAGTAGACGGACGATTTACATGTTTTACTCAAAAACCGTATAAATATGTAGTTAAACGCTTGAGCAGCCTCACTGAATGTGGGAAATAAATACGTGTTTGCAAAATTTCTGGGTGCAGCATGAGAACATACAGACCCTGAGGTTTAAAATCAAATCAGATAAAACAGCATACTGTCTTATTTAGAGCTACTGCCTCCCTTTGAAGGTAATAATTGTAAAGCATTAAAGATTCATATGACGAAATAGCTTGCTAGCCCTGTTTTTCTGTGACTACACCTCCTTAAAAGAAAGCTTCAATATTAATGTTTAAAATACTGTAAATGGCATTTAATTGTGCACGTTTTACTGAATAATTTATTAGTGTTTAGCCCCCCCTCTAACTAATTTCAAAGCAGAAACAGCAAGAACTCTTATGTAGGTATTTTTTTAGGGCAAAAGGGTCTATCATCTCTCCTTCAGCTTCCCCTTGAAATCTGACTTTTTAAGTTGAAAACAAGGTGGATGTCAATGCTATTAAGTGCTGAAAAATATTTGTTCTATAACTGTTTTTATAAAACACATTTAGTTTGCTGTTGTATACCAGTAACCACCTGTATGCAATAAAAATATTAAATAGGAAATAACTTTTTAGAAAACCATATGATGAAGAAGTGCTGTAACTATTTATTCTGTTTGACTTTGAGGAGACGTTGAGTGGATGGCTTGCATAACTAATTCTGTTTGCCAGATTTACCAGGTGAGCTAAAGACAAACACATATTAAAAGCTGAGCCTTTGGATGGTATAACCTTGTATAGCATTTAATCTTACATCAGAAGTTCTTGTCTGAAGGCCTAGATTGCTCCTTAATTCTGCTTTTATGAGTGAGTTCAAATTAGTCTTTACTCTGCATGCAATGCATTAAATTTTGTACTGAATGCTTGTAGCCAATTTTTTTTCTGAATTTTGTTAGCATTCCTTAGATGCTCTCATTATCCTCCTCCTCCCTTTTTTTTCCTCTCTTAAAAAAAAACAGTAAGTCCCCTATCATCATGCTTCGGAGAGTAGAAGAGTGAAGGAGGTTTTTGGATGCTGGGGGTTTCGTTTGTTTTGATTTGGTTTTTTTCCTGAAGTGCAAGAAAGCCAGTAGGCTGCAGCCAGTCAGAGTGTATTCTATTACACAATTACCCTGAGAGTCTTAAGTGCCCACTGGGGACTTAAGAGCACTCAATGAAAGAATCATGTTGACTTGTGCTGTGGCAGCAAAAAGGAATTAAAAATGCTTTGGATGCTGTAAAGTTAAATTGATCCCTACAGTGACAAGTGACAGCCATAGATAAGGTCACTGAAAATTTTACCCTTTTACAGAGCACTGAATCTTTGACCCAAGGTAAATCATTCTTCCTCCTTATGCAAACTGTAGCTAAATTTGATCTGGGTAATGGAGACTCTGACACATCTGTGGTGACAGAGGTTAATCTTTTCACCTTTCTATGTGTGCACTATTCAAGAAGTATCCGGCTAGAATTGCAAATGCTTCTGAGAATAACTTTTTTTGAATTATGTCCAAAGCATGCTAACCTTTTCTAGGTAACTATTTGTGAACATGTGTTAAAATCCATATTCATTTTAAATAAGGATGAAGGATGTGGTGGACTAAGAACCAGATTTCATAAAAACTGTCCAGGGAAACTTGAAAGGTGCAAGTATTTTATCAATATATTTCTTACAAGGAATTCAATACCACGGGTTATAATTCATATTGTAGAAAACCCCAGCTAATGCTCTTCAGGAGTTAATATTTGACTTTTCTTTAGGCTACAACTGATCTCTTGGACACTTTTGATTTTTCATAGATCGGTTTACAAGACATGAACCAAATATTAAAACCATAGTCTACTGAATGTTTGAACGGATTGCAAGGGAAGAAATAAAATTAAAAAGTCTGTGCCATTAAAAACATGTGTGAAAGAAGTTTAATTAACTTCAAGCAAAAAATACATTTGATAGATTAGAAACATTTTTGATTTTCACTTAATTCTTCATTATGGGCCATACTTGGTAAAATATTTTACAGCTAAACTTTATGCATATCTTGAACTCCTTATTCAGCAAAGCACTCTGGCCTTGCCAAATTGAGGCTGTTGGTACCCTGTAGTAAATTCTGTGTCCCCAATCCTGGAAGCTATTTAAATTCTTAATGCTTATTGATTTCATTGAAGGTTATTCTGTGACTAGAGTATGCTTTAGTGTGCTTACAGAAAAGCCACGTTGTTAAATTAAAATTGCACTCCCCTACATTTTTGTTTAGAAGCAGTGTAGGCAATATTTTATTCCAGTTTAGTAAGTCCAGAGACAGTTTGTGGAACTCACAGCTGTTCATTAGCAGCTGGATTGCTTCACTTGTTAATGTATTTTGAGATAGAGCTAAAATAAGTATAGGTGAAGAGGCACAGTTTGTATTTTGACTCTTCATCTTTCTGTATAAATATGTATTCTACTTTAAACTAGTGCATTTGCATTTTATGGATTTGAGGAGTCTATCCTGACTTTGTGTCAAAATGTCACATGCTGAACAATTGTAACATTGTGCAAGCTTCTAAAAAGAACCCATGAATAAATATATTATTTAATATTTTATGCTTTGCACTATGATTTTCAAATCTGTATTTAAAAGTAGGCCACTGAATCTTCATTTTTTTGAGGTAGTAGACCATATGATATCATATAAATTGCACAAAGAATGGTTACAAAAACTCTCTTATTCTTTAACGTGCTCAACGTGCTGCTTCTGCTCATTTCATGACTCTGTAAATTCTGTCATCTACCACAGTGGTTTCCACTAGAAAATTAAGTTTAAAAAGGTATATCTGATATAAAATGAACAATTTATTTGTTAATATTATTATGCATTCTTCTGAAAAGTATCATCACGTAAGGGTAGTGTTGTAGTCATGTAGAAGTTTCTTACTGTTTACATTGATGGAGGAGATCCAGATCTGACTTTTTTTAACTTTTTCTTGTCATCATTAACAATTAAAAAACTTCCATATTTTATTTTTGAATGCATAAGTAAATAATTAATAAATTTAAACACAATCATGAATTTAGAACTGTATGCAAATGTTCAAAAATTTTTTGTAAGTTACTTGTGATTTTTGCAGTGGGTTAATCTAATCACTGTTATGAGAAAATCACAATAGCCTGCAGGATTTATTGAAATTATGTAGAGAATGAAAGTGTTTGTCATGAACATATGTGCTACATGTGAAATAGTAACTATTGGTTCCTCCATTTTATGCACACATCTATCCTGTTTATGAAAATTTTTGTTTCTTTTTGTTTGTTTGATTGGTTTTGTTTGTCGTATTTGGTTGTTGTTTTGTTTTGGGGAAGCATTGTGACTATAGATCTGCTTAGTACTTTCTGACTAAGTAGATTGACTATATAGTAGAAAACCAAAATGGTTTTATTTATGATTTATATTATTCTGTTAAGCACAAAGGAATAGCAACTGAAACAACATAACACAGGATTTGGATAGTGTTTTAAATTACAGAATTTGAGAAATAAGATGAAAATCCTTTCCTTATATAAAATGGCACAAGTGTCAGGATCTATCTTGACTTTTTAGAGAAGGCTAATGCAGAACTGATACTGAAATCAGAAAAATATTTTATTTCTTATTATAAACCTTATGATGTGGTCGCTGAAGGAAATGGTGATTCACTTTATGATAGGGGTGATTAAATTTGTGTAAAATGCTTTTGAGACAGATATTTTACAGATCTGGTAATTTAAAAGTGATGTTCTGTTTTGTGCATGACAAACAATATGAAGATAGTTGGAATAATTTGATGTTGATGCACGTGTGTGTAGAAAGTGCCTTAAATATATGAAACTATCTAAAGAATGATTATTTTCCACTGTTCAAGTAGCGGGAAAAAAAGCCTTATGAAAGTTAAGCAACAAATTTTTTAAAGATTATTAAATCATGTACTAGGACTATCATGTAGCTGTAACAAGAATCCTTAATAAATTATGTTTGGAGGGTTAAGATAGAAAAAATACTCTAGCAGAGACCTAGCAGGAAGACTTGACTTAAGCTTTAACCATCTTTTTTCAGTTGCTTCCCAACCGTGCACTTCATTTGCATGCTGACTTCTCTTTCTATGTTCTGTTTCTGTCTTTGCATGGCATCTTCTGAAATACCTCAGCTTTGTCCATCTAAAGGTTCACATAGTCATTTCTTCTGATTAACTTCTGTTTGCAGTCATCAAAGAGAAATCCTTGCCAGTCATTGGTAGAAATTATCTGTAAAAGGAGTTTTGTCACATTGGAAGTGATGAGATTTTTTTTTCCTCAATCTGTTCAAAAGTGAAAATACAGAACCCCCTTTCTTTTGATGGAAAACTATTTCAAAAATACCTTTGTATACATTACAATATTTTTCTTGAGTAGAATTAACATTAAACTGTATGTTTGTCAGGTATTTCTGATGACTATTGAAGGCACTGGGTAATTGTCTCTTTTATCTCATTCTCCTCTATACTTCCTGCTTTCTTTTGCCCCAGCTAAATGGGTAGATTACACTGAACACATGCCAATTTTTCATTTCACCCTGAATTTCTTGTGGGAAATATTCTGTGGAAAACCCCATTCAGAAACCTCTTTCAATTAATGTGTTTGGATGAAACAGCTTTTCCTTTGAGGGGAATATTCCATGAATGCAATGTAGTTACAGTATACGGAACTTCCTGTGGAGATTAAAAAAGAAAATAGATTCTCAAGTCTGCTTATGGCCCTTTGGCTCCACTGAGACTCTGTAAATGACTTTATACAACCATAAATAACCAGAGGAACATTTTCCTGCAGGCACATCTCTGCCACAGATGAGCCATTAGTTTTTCCCCTTTGGGTCCTGTGCTGGTAAGAGGCATGTTGAGAGTGATGTAGCTGACCTTCATCACTCTGATGAATCCTGTAGCAGCACTGGCTTCATTGAAGAGCCAGTGTCACTAGCATTACAGTGGCCATGGAGCAGATTGTCAGATGAGGAATATCTGCTCTCTAAAGACCATCATCATTTGCACTGAGTGGAAACTGTGTAGTTGAGTTGTAGCTTAATTCTGAATCCTTCTATGTGCAAGAGTTCGTGGCCCAGTCTGTAAGTGCAGTTAATTCAGTACTTACTTGCTCAGGACATTCTCAGTGAGGAAATCTGCCACTTCAATATTGCTCCATGAATACTTGAACAAAATGAGTTACATTTATTAGCAAAGACTGCTGCTTAATGGGGAGAATCAGGTTTTTTTAATGAAGAAATCTTCAGATGAAAATGGCACTTATGCCTTTGGCTGCTTCATATGAGATTGATTCTGTTCACTTACTTTTCTAAGAGCTTTCTGTCCTTCCAAAACTGTGATGCAGAGCAGCATATGCTGAACCACTGTGCCAAGCGGCTTACAGCCGAATTTGCTGTTGTTCCTCTTTTCCCTGTCACAGTACTGAAACAGTCCTCTCTCAGATAAATGAAACCATCTATCAGCATGATTGATTGTGAAGTTCCCCAAATAATAATTCTTTTGAAATGTTTTTTGCTAATCAAGGAGCCCTCTTAATGGAGTTCTAGGTTAATCTGAAGGAGTTTGCTGTTAGATTTTGCTCAGCAGTCTTCATTCTCCAGCCTTCCTGAACTTTGTCAGCTATACATTCTGCAATGGTATTTCAGAAGCTAGACACTTAAGCTATCTTCCTTCTGCTCAAAGTGAGCCTTTCTGTAGCAAAACTACCAGTTAATAGTTTATTTTGAAAGCTGAATTCCATAATACTGCCTCATCTTTTTGTCATCTGACCATTACTATCAAAAGAGTGTTACCTTCTAGGCTGTCAAGACTTTATCTAGTTAACTGAGCGTTTTCTCAACCAGGTTGTCTTTGCAGACTCTCAGTGAATATGTAGTTAGAATATGTAGTAGCCCATCAGCAATAGTGTAGTAATAAATGTTATTTTCACCAAAAGTTAAAAGAGTCTTCAAACTGTTGTCTCTGAGAGTAAATTACCTCAGAACTGAAGCTCTGCAACTATAGCAATTTTGGCTGTTTTCTTGGGGGAAAAGGTTAATCAGCCTCATAGCATTCTGCAAATCCATTTTTGTTTGAAGACCAAAATATAAAAGTCAGATGAGCCAAGAGTAGCCCTGAGAAATAGTTTTGTACCAAGGCAAAGATAAGAGTGTGTGTGAAAGAGAGAGATGGTGCAGGGTTCTTTCTGAATCTTGGTAAGAAAGGTCTGACAACAAATGGCTCAGTAAAATAGCTTTTTTAATAAGATAGAGTAAAAAGAGGAATGCAGATGGCAAGTAAATCTTGTGTCCCTTCAGAGGCTGGAACCGTTGCTTGCATGCACCTTTTGATTGACCCCAAATGTGTTTTTGAATTAAACGCAGTGAAGATCTTGTCTGTGGATGCAAATCCTCTTTTTGGTAATTCAGTTATATAAATCACTAACTATTTGACATACAATGGTTTTCCTGTCAGAATCACTAGAGAGATACTTTGTTAAGATCTAGTCCTGTCAGAAACAAACTAGAAGCACCAGAAGGAAGCATATAATTCAATCCAAACTGGTGAAATCAGTGCCCCTGAAACACAGGTATTCATGTCAAAAGGCTACAGTATACAGGAAAAAAGTGTTTTATAGATTATTGAAGATTTTATGCATGAGGAGAAAAGCAGTTTTGAATTCCCTATGGTCTAATAACTAAGAAGTTGTTAAAGTAGGGTGAGATTTTACTTCTTTTCGAGACAGTAGCAGAACTCCCATGATTTATATGTGAAATAAATTTTTTATAGAAAAGGCTGACTAGCACTTCCAAAAAATATATTTCTTAAGCTTTAAATTCTGATTTAATTTTTAAGCTTAAATGCTTCTAGAATTTCTCAATAAAATCTGTTACAGACTGATTCTTTGCTAATGCCTGTTCTACTAACAAATATGCAAATATGTCTTGGAAAGCAGGTGGACACAATTTCATACTGTGTTGGTGGTTTTAATATTTATTGTAAATGATACAGCAAATTATTGAACACTAGTTGGGAACAGCTTGTGTTCATAGCAGGTCATGAGGCTTAAGCTTTCATGACCACAGCATATGCTGCACATTGGGGAACTTGCCCGATGACCTTCCATTCCTTGGCACTCCGGCAGTTGTGATTGCTGATCTAGACAATATCCTACTTATCTTCTGATTTATTTTAAGTGAAGATTGCTTTGAATCATGACACTGAAAACACATGTGTGAGAATTTTTAAAAAGTTTTTTTCAGGATACTTGCTTGGATGTGATAGCATATTTCAATAAAAATTGCATAATACTCTAAAACCTTCATTTCTGAGCCAAAACCTTTTTTTTTTTTCTATAACTTATTAACTCCCCACGTTTGTATTGTATTCTGTTTTGATCCACAACTTGTTCTGCTGACTTTGAGGAAACTGTGGTGAGAGTTGTACTCCTTCTCAGTATCACTAAGAGTATGTTGGCACTACAGGATACATTTGCTTGTTGACTGATGGCTGTGAGTTCACTTTCATGATTTACATGTGGACTCATCGGTGTTGTTTCCTTCCTACACATTCAGAGATACATACTGTCATCTGTACATCCCTCCTATGCTAATCAACATGATGAAGATCTGCCAACTACAGAGGAATAACACAGGTTTTTTCTGTGCTATGCAGTGTATGAAGCTGATTTTTTTGTGGGTGAAAGGCGACACCACATCTTCTCTTCATAACCCTTAAATCTGAAGTGATTTTGACTTATATATTCATTTTACCTTATGTACGCAATCCTCTTGAAAACCTGAAAACTAGTTTTTATTGCTAGATCATATGTGTTAATTAAACCGTGGAACCGTTGGATAATTGTGGAACAACAGTCAGAGAAGCTTTAGAGAACATTTTAGATCTTTCTGCCCTGTGAAAGTATGTTGAACTTTCAAGACAAATGCAGTATATTAATTAATATTTAGGTTGACATAATATGTGAAGCAGTTATTACTTTTACCAATTTGAACATCAGCTTCTGGAATTGCAGAGCTATCATAAATTTGTGGGCTCTTTCCATCTTGCATACATGTAATAGCTATTGGTTTTTACTGAATTTCTCAATGGGAAAACGCACCATCATGAGGGGTCCTAAGACATTGCAGTTGCACTGTGATTTATCCCATATCTGTGCAGAAACAGTTCACTAATTGTCATCTAAAAGCTGGTTCCGCTAAATGTTTCACAGCCTTTTTCATTTGGTTAGTGTTTGTGATTCATATTCAGGCAGCTGTTACCAGCAAATTGTGTTGTTTTTCTAAAAGGGAACCCTGTAAGAGTGGTAATAAAAATCTGAGAAAAATTTCATATTTTTTTAGTAAAAATTTCCGTCTCATATTGCAGTTGTTAATGGAACATCAACATGAAGTTTTCTCCCTAGAAAAACAGGCAAAATTGTCAACCATAAAATAATTTTTTCCTTCTGTTTTACAGAATTAAGTGGACCAGTTGAATACATTGGTGATCACAAGGGAAGTACGGGATCTAAGAAGGAGATACTCATTTAGCTACTTACCCGTAACCGAATGCTGACAATGACCATGAACACATTGAGTGGACTCTGGGTAGGATGGTGCTTCCTGCATACCAGTATATCCATTCAGACTGGGGTGTCTTCTATAAAATATTGGAAATTCTTCCAAAAGAAGAGAATTACCAGAATAAGAATCAGAGTTTGGGGAACCTAACTCTTGAGGATAAGATTCTTTGAGAGTTCGTACTCCAATTCAAAGAGTTAATTTTTCTTCACAGTAAAAATGTACAAGTATGTAAAAGAACCTCATATGAATAGATCATCAGAAGACTGCCAGAGCTTCTTGTCTCTAGAATTAAGAATGTTGTCACATTGAATAGAATGTGTCAGAGCTGTAATTCATAGTCAAATCATTTGCAACAAAGAAAGAGGAAATGTTGTCTATGGATGCAACTGATTAGCAGAAGAGCAGTTTTAAGCAAATACAGAAATTACATGCAAAGCTTTTAGAAAAAAAATTATGAAAACACTTTGTGCTTCTGTGTCTAAACTTTTTCTTTGTCTGAAGTGTTTAAATGTCTTTAAATGCTTGAGATCATGAAGAACTTGGGGAAAGGAAAAAGCAATCTAGTGAATTGTTCTACAGCCTCTGCTTTGCATAAAGCTGGATATACATTGGGTAGTCACTGTGACTGTACTGGACATAGCACTACTCCTGAGTGATAATGGTGTGACATACTGGGTACTGGCCTACTACTCAAATAGTAGGATAAATTATTTTATATCCTCTCATGTATTTTTTTTTTAAGATTATCTGTTCAGCCTTCTGTTCCTATAACTACTATTCAAGAGTGATTGCAATGGATTTGCATGTGACGTCAACAGAAAGTTCACCATACAACAGTTGACCAAGAAAAATTCAATTTCATTTTCTGTCTTTCATACTGTCTTTCATTGTTCTGTTAGAATGAGTAGAATCGACACGTTAGATTATAAAACAGTTCGAAATTTTTACAGATTGGGTGCAAATTGATGTATTTTCCCATTTACAAATTTGAATAATTTCATAAGGAAATTCTATGCCAATATCAAATAACCAAATAATCTCTTTCATGAAATTTAATCCTTTTTTCACCATCCACTATCCATAAGTGAAAATCTCCCACATAGACTCATGTGAGATAGTCAACACTTGCAACTAGATTGAATTTCTTTAGCTATGTCTTACTTCCAGGTTTCTTACTTCCAGACCTATTGGTTGTAGGTCCTCAAACAATAGCCTGGTTATCTCTCACAATCCGTCCTCCAAAATGACACTGGCAGGTGCCATAGCTTATGTGCCTTTTTTTTTGACATATGATCTGGTTAAGAATTTCTGTGGAGGGTGATTGCCATATAAAAATATAGAAAACAGTTGAATATTTTGCTTCTTCTGTTGCAATAGAACGCAACCTCTTTTAAGTTAAACGTATCTATAGATAATAATAAATTTAGAGTTCAGCTAACAGCTAAGAAATCTCTTACTTTTTCCATTTATGCTTCTGTTCAGGAAATACCACACTCACTTTTATAACCCAATTGCATTCAATTTCTGTAGAAATTACAAGGCAATAAAAGCAGAAGAAGAAGTGGTGATATCCTTCTACTATAGTATCTGTAGGCAGTTGCTTCAAATAAATAATCATTCTATTTTACCTGTGGTTCATGGTGCTTCCTTTTTCATAAACCAGCACAGAAGAGCTCTTCACAGTTCCAGAAGAAAGGCAGAAAGCTTTGGTGAAAATACAGTGGACTTTTTGTCCTAAGAGTCTGTTTGTTGAGTAAAACTCCTGGAATGCTAGCACATTATTAAAAGGCAGCAAGAGAAGCGTACCAGCTAATTGTTGTAGTAGGACTTGTTGAAGTTCAAGAACACCAGGAAAAGAAAATTAATATTGTTCCTGCTGTGCTTGATTTTAATTGTTCAGATTTAGCAGCAAAATACCAGTTCAATTAATCAAGTCAAAATATGTAAATCCAAGGGAGTAAAAAATATCCAATACTTTGAGCATGATGTAAATGAGAGATAAATATCAGATGTAGAAAGGAATGATTAGAGAAGACATGTTATAGATCTGGTGGCAGAATGTGCAAGATATAGACTGTCCTAAGAATTGGGATGGGTAGCCTATTTTCAGCAACATAAAAAATCAAATAGCTGTATTTGTACACTGGCAAAAGAGAAATATACTTCATTGTTTAAAAAAAAGGATCTGATGGGTTATGTAGAAGATTGTAAATGCCTGCAATTTAGCAGAATTTGCCCATGGTAACTGCTTTATAATGTACAGTCATAGGTAGGCTCATAAACTGGCTCAGCTAATGCCAGTATATGCAGTCAATGTTATCAAAATCTTGAGTGTCTGCAAAATCCAAACTATGAAATCAAATTAGAAAAAGCTTTGCTTGCATTGGTGTTGTCAACTGAGTATCTAGGTGTTGTAATCTTGCAAGCCCGCAAAAAGATAGAGATGATAGAAGCAAATCAGAGCTTGAAATCAACTGGTACCTTTCAGGAGACAGTCTCACTCTAAACTCTAAATGATTAAACAAGAATGAGATCCTAAGGTTGTAATTTGATATTGGTAAAATGGATTCAGAGCTGCTCCTGCTTATAGCTGAGATGTAGACTTGGGACTCACAGACCAATTTGACAAACTGCTTTTGTGTGAACCACAGGAAAAAAATATCACAACTGTAAAAAAGTATTACAAACAAAGTATTTCATAAGATGTAGGATATTTTTACAGGTAAAAATAATTCCACTCGTTGCTGTCACATATTGCTACAAATCAGTTATAAGAAAATATCTTTTCTTTGAATGAGCACTGTTTAACTCACTCTAATTACAAATGGAGACTTGGCAGAGCAAACTTTGCATATTTGTGGAAGTCTGAGTTCTTTAAATGGAATTATATTTTTAATATGAAACTTTCATAAACATCAAAAGAACAATATTGGTCTATGAATGTTAGCCAAGGTGAAAGGACTGGTCTTCTCATTAATTAATCTTGTTATTTAATGAATAGCACTGGTGGTGGAGTTCAAGAGTTCATCCCAAAGAAATCATAACATGGAAACAGCAAGTGAATGATGATCCTTCTCTCCTTTCTTTCTTGTCAGTATACTGCCTGTAAAAGGCTAATATCATTTCAGTACAGAATTTATCAGTATTATTCAGTACAGAGTCACAAGAGTGTTGGGAGTATACATAAGACAGAAAAGAAAGATTTGAAGAGAACAGCAATTCTCCCCTAAATTCCTAAACTCAAAGCTATTTCTCTTGAGTACCGTCATCTGAATATGATTTGGCTTCTCAAAAAGAATTCTCTGCATATTGTTTTTACCTGTTTCATTTCCTATAAGGTGATATCCAGTAGAAAAATAAGAAAAAGTAGTGCTGTCTTATAAAATAAATATACTCCTAGTATTTGAAATGTTAGTATGATTGCTCATAGTCAGTAAATAACTCATTTAGAGGGTAAGAAATAATGGCATGACTCTTAAAAATGTTTTTATTAAAAGTAATGTAAAAGTCCTGGAAAATTTTGCTGACATATGCTGTCAGAAATTAACTTTATTTTATTTAACTGCTATCTTGGCAGATGGAAGAAAATTCTTAAGTCTGTTGAGCCAAATGACCTATGCATCTACTTGATTCTCCTCTCTTATCAACCTCTCCAAAGTTGTTCCACTTTTCTCTAAAAGCATGCCCTAATTATAATAAATTGTTCTATTAAATGTTGGAATTTATGGCCAATAGTATTCAAAGATGAGGTGCAGCAGACAGATACACTATGTGGACAGACAGGTTTTTCTGGGGATCCTTGGCAGGGTGTTACCAGGGGTCAGGGGCAAGGGGTACCAGTCACGCACAAAGAAATGTTCCTGGGCAAAAAACGCAAGTTCATTTTGCCTGGGGAAGAAGAGGAGGGGAAAACCACACCTTTACTACATGTGGCTGTGTGAAGCAGACATCTGCAGAGGCTCTCTTCATTTGTGAGTCAATTAGAAAAGTTCACACAGACTTTAAGAGTTCAATTGTTGGATTTGGATGGAATTCCCAAAATCAGCCTTGCTACTTTACTTTCAGATCTTAAAGTGAATGGTGTGGCACTTCAAATGTCATCAAGTTTTGAAACTAATGAAGATCAAATTTTCTAAATTTGAGAGAAAAACTCCAAAAAAATTAGAAATAATGAAAAAAAATTTTATTTGCACATGGAAAAGTAATGGTGTTTAATTGAGCAGCCCAATAGAAGAAATTGCAGTTGGCTCAACAGGCCCTTGTACTTCAGGATTCAATAATATGCCGTAAATTGGAAGGGACTTTTGAAAGTGACTGATGGGTAAGTGACTGATTAGGTGGAACTTTGTCAATACTACAGAAAAGATAAGAAAATATACTCTATATACCTGAGGTGATTATGAGTTTGTTGGCTTTTTTTTTCTTTTTTGATGGAAGTCCAGGAGGTAAGCATACACTGAAATGAGGAGGTAATTTTCTGAAGTCTCTGTAAGAATCAGAAAGGTCAAGGTTTCCTTTAATTTTTGCCCTGACATTATTGAAAGGTTCACAGAAACTTAAGCCTATTTTCAAGAGCTTTGTGACCTTTCTTGCAGCAATGCCAAATAAGTAGTAAAATATTTCTTCAGAAACACCTCCTTTACTATTTTAAGAATCTGTTTTCCTCCAAGTGCCTTTCTGTTGCCACTGGTGGTGATAGCAAGAGATCCATAGCACTGGAATAAATATTACATAAGATCCTTGCAAAACAGATGCCTTTAGAAGTTCTTTTCCATCCTCTCGTTATCACAGAGAGCAGTTTTTCAACCATCTTCGAAACCCCTCCCAAAGATGTGCTCTGAGCTCATCTACTCATGCCTGTGAGCCACCTGCATGTACATCTGTGTAGGAAATGTTGGTCATATTGGCCATCATTACCAACTGTTCTTCTGTTTTCCATTTCCAAGGACTTAATTTTGCACTATCTTCTCTTTCTGTTTACATTACATGCAAATATTTTGCTTGGTAATGCTAAAGTGAGCAGTGAATACAGCTCCATATGATTAGTGTTGTTCCACATGGTAGCTGGAATCTATTCAATTTAGTGACCTTCACTGGTTTTTCGAGTGGGATTTTTTTTGGTCAGACTGCCTAATTAGATTTCTGGATTAACATTAGAAATGCCCTTCAGGGTGATAGCTGAGGGATTTTTAGTCCTGCCTTTTGTCTCTGACCTTGGCCACTATCAATGTGTTTGCATTTTAAACTACCGTGCTTGAATATGGGTGGGTTAGCAAAGGATCCTGGGCACACTTAAGCAGTATTACACTATATTGAGTTACACTATATAATATGTACACTATGTACATATTATTACATTAGTATTACCCTCTCTTACAGTATACACTGCTTTGCCTCATGTTGTCCTGTACCATGGCTAGATTTAACATTGCCTGTAAATGTTTAGGCAGCTGTGGATCTAAGTTTGACAGCTGTTAAGGTTCTCAGGATACACAGAAATGAAAAGGCCTTTACTGCCTCTCAATTAAAGAGAAGGAAGTGATGAATTGGCTGTGAAAACCCTGTTAGAAATCTGTTATCAGCAAGATTTTTGATGCCTCTGCAGCCTTTTTTCATTCTGAAACTTCAGGTTTTGAATGTCTTTTGTGGTGTCCTACCACTTTTTTTCTGATATGTTTATGGAGTATGTACTTGGGAGGAAAAATTCCTATTGTTACTTCAAGTATTCTACCTTTTATGGTGCATTCAGATCTTTCTCCATTTTGTCTCACAGTCCTTTGTGTATGGAGCAATGGAGAGGGGAACCAAAATCAAACAATATGCTAAAGGTTGAAATATCCTTCATAGGATAATAAAATGTGTTGCACACTGTGTCTGAACAAAACAGGATCACAGAACAGAAGACAGGTCAACTTGTTGCTTGCTGCAGAGAATTGAGAGGCAATGGAAAAATGTCTATGTATGTAAAAGAAAGCAAGGGACTCAGATTAAGAAGCTGGCAGAATCAGCAGAGAAAGACGCCAAGAAAAACAGATGCCAGATCTAAATACCAATTCTGTAAGGACTGAATCACTTATTCAGCAGCCATACATTGGCTGCCTACAATAATTGACATGGGTACAATGCTGTTGTCTGCTTGGGGAAGAGTTTTTGCATAGTCAGATTGAAATTATTCAGAGAGGTCAAAAATGGCTGTGAAATCAACTCTATTTTTTGTTCATACAGATACTGTAATGATCCAGATGTCTGCCCTTCTACAAATCATTGAGCAGCTCTCTGGGCTATAAACATAGTGTTCAAAACATGTTTGACAACTTAGATTACACATTGCTGTCTGATACTTTTAATGTAAGTGTGTGTCCAAATACACTTTCAAATGTATTTGCAATATCTATTATAATCATATTTTTGTCAACTTATGCTCTACTGATAAAAGATAATAGAGACTGTAAAAATATGGATTAGAATTATCAGTGTTGTCTTGCTTAATCCTATATGGTTTGGAACTTACTGAATAAGCTATCATTGATATGACAAGGCATTTGTTCATGCTCAAAAATGTCAAAGTCTTCTCTCACTTTTGAGTTTGTTGTTAAATTTTGTAAAAGCTTAGCATGTAGGATGAAGGAACCTTGAGAGCCACCAAATTCATTTTGCTGTTCCCATTCAGGACAAACTGTACAACAAGTTTTCTGATAACTGTTAGTCTAATTTGCTTCTTATAGCCTCTAATGAAAGAGACTCTCTGGTCACATTCAGAAAATCAGTGATAAACAGAAAGAGCACAGTGGAAAATGGGCTTTGAGCAACCCAAGTTCTGAGGGTAAATAATTATTTAGAGGAGCCTTCACTGTATAGTGCACACTCTTCATTGAACCATTTCTAGTCTTGCTGTATATGTAGACAGATACAGTAAGAAAAGATACATTTAGAGCAGTCAATGAATACATGCTATTAAGCCACAGTATTGCACAAATTAGAAAGCAGAAATAAACTGTGTTGATTGCAGTGTTTCTGGATGATGGGTTTTGAAGAAAGGTGGGTTGTTTTTTTTTTTTTTCTTAGAGTCTGAAATGCTAAATAATTTTAATAAATACTCCAATGTTTTAGGTTTATTTTATGTAAAACCTTGTCTGTTTTTTAAGATGGAAGAGCAAATTGTTATAGCTGTTTTTCCATGCAGTGAACTTAACTGATTTCTATTTACAATATGCTGGTATTACAACTACTTTGGATTCCTCAACATTTAGAAGTAAGCAAGGAAGGCAACCCTGAGTTTCCATAATATATACAGTTGGATGCTGCCAGTGAAGAGCATGTAGTTTTATACAGCACTGTATAAAGCAAGGCTATAAGTTATTTACTAATTTAATATTAAAGAAATATGCCCTCATTCTGATCTTAGACTTCAGGAGACACTGATGGAAACAGGTCTTGCCTGCCACTCCAATGCCTAATGTTGAAAGCTGGGTTTGCTTTGGAACTGGTGCTGTAACACTGTTACCAGAATGAGTAAGTATTTTCAGAGTTACTGTAGGGCAGTATCTTAATACCATAATAATTCTCTAACCTGGAAGAGGAAAATAAGTATGATATCTTATAAATGAGTGGTAAATGTTTGCTCTTAAAAATGTCCTGTTTAGTGAATGTTAAGTCATAAAAGTAAAATGTCAAATGAAATTAAGACTTCTGCCTATTATGGATTAGTAATTTTTCCTTGGTGCTCTCCTTAAGAGTAAAGATAGTATCATTACACTAATTAAGCTACTCAGTTTGTGTATATTTGAAAACTTATCCTTGCATTTTCAACTTAATGTATTGATCTCTTCTGCTTTAAACTGCTGTGAAAGTGTTGCAGAATGTTTCTGGACAGTTATGTTTCAGCTGAGATGTGAATAAAATTCAGTGCAGGATAAAGTGATTCTGATGTATAGTTTATAAAGTACATTAGGACTGCATAAGAGAAAGAACTAGCAAGATATCTAGATTGATGTGTATGTCCAGCAAGAGATTAATTCTTGACCAAGGATGTATCTTCTAAACAAGCCAGGTACAGCAGACTGCTTGCTGTTGGGAGATAAAATTATGGAAATAAAACTTTTCTTTTAAAATTGAGATAAAATTTTATTTTTAAAATTTTACCTGCAGAATTTTTCAGGGGCCATCAAATCTTTAAAATACTTCTCTACTTTGTGCTGTCTTTGTAGAGACTGACAAGTTTCTTCTCTCAGTTACCTATCTAAAACTTATTCTAAATAATGCAGGGAACAGGATTAAAAAGGGAATTTGAATCCAAGAAAAACTGTTCACAAATGAAAGCTGATACCTGACTGGAAAAGTACTGCCAATTCTCAGTTTACAGGTAGAAGAAAAAAAAGCAGACCAGAATGTTATTTCAGGTCAATTGTAAAACCCAATGCATATAGATCAGAAACTCTTAGAAATTGAGTGGTAGAAGTAGAAAACTTTGTCAGAAGAAATAGGAGGAGGAAATATCGTCACAATAGAGATTGTGGATAATACATACAAAATGTGATAAATAAATAAATATGCCTTAAGAAATCAGTAGGAATAGAAGTTAAGCTTGCAGGTTATTAAAAAGTTTTTCAAAATTCACAGATTAGTTTTTCAGACTATATTAAATTCATGGAGTCAAATAAATTTGAAGACACATTTACAGTTTCACTTGAAGACATCAATGAGTGACAGTAGTTATAGAACCTAATATGCTTTCAACAGCTGTAGTGGCTCAAGCCGAAGGCCAGGATGTGTTCTGTATCTCCCAACATCCACAAGTGAATGGCTTGGAAAAGGAAGAGCAGGACAAGGTTATAAAATGACACTTCTGTGTAATGCTAATTTCACGCTCCAGCTATTTTCACATTGAAAATGTCCTGAGTCTATGCAGTCCTATTAATTTGCAACCCACCACAAATTTCTCTTCCATAAACCATTTCAGTTTCCCAATCAACCAACCTACATGAACTTCCTGGATCCACATTAGTTTTTACAAGGTCTTTTGCACCTACTTTTGTTTGTCTTGAAATGTGTTCCTACTGGCTCAATTTGACACCTCCTGTTTCCTTCACTGGGAAAGAAAGTGAACAATTTCTGTCCATCTTACTGTATGCCACTCATATTTTTATTATCCTCTATCCTTTCTCCTTTCATTTTTTTCTTTTCCAGAAGTAAAAGTGACAGGTCAGTTCATAGGTCAGTATACAGAAATCACAGACACATTTTCTAATGAAATAAAAACATATATATAAAGTGCTAAAGTTTTCTACTGTTTGGTAAAACTTAAAGTATAATTAATTGTGTGGTGTGATTACCAATTTAACATTCACCAAATAGAATAATTGGAGAGAGGTGTGACATATTCATAGAGGTTTAGCCAGATCAATATACTTCTGTTCATTTTATTGGTTGTATGTAGAGTTTTACGTGATAATTTCTGTTCCTTTACCATGCAGAATTGAGCAAGTGATGAAGAGTTCTTTCTCTTTATCTCTCTTTTCCTTTGGTGTTACATGGTTTAACCAGTGCCACAGAACAGAGTTAAGTACAGAGGCAGTTGATTGTTGGGGTAATCAAAATTCTCATCAGACAAACTGGAATATTTTGTGTTTAATATTCCTGCTCTTCTAAACCATTTGTAATAGGTTTGTTGTTATCAGATTTTTCCTTATTTTCTGGGTTTTGTCCCTTCACTGCAGACCAGACGTTTTCTTTCCCTGTTTTACCCAGTCTCAACTCCTTCTTTTCATACATTTTCACCCTTGTTGGTCTGAGGCTGTTTTAGTGATTTCCCCCTATGGTATTTAAAACCATCATTATCACTGCTCAGAATGACTCTGAAGAAAAGCTGAACCTCCTGTTATAGCAGTATGGGAGGCAATTTACAATGCCTGCCATTTGTCACTACAAAATCAGCTTTAGAACAAATTCTAAGAGAAGAATTTGACACTGAAAAACCTCCTACCAGCTAAAAATTTTCTCTTATCACTACTGAAGTCCCTTAGCTAGCTGAGGGAAAACTGCCACAAGTAGTCATTCAAAGACATGAGAATTTGTGTTTCAAGACCAAATTCTAAATGTATTAGTTTCTGATTTCTTCTGAATGTCCTTTCTAGACTAGTGATATTTTTAGGGTTTAGTAACTATTATTTTAAAGACTAGAAACATCATTGTTCTTTCTCATATGAAATCTAATGAAGAGATCGTTTTATATTGACAATTTTCCCTCATTGATAAAAAGCTCCATCCTCTATCTGGCTTTGGAGCTCCCTGCTCACCAAATCTTAGTCCTTGAAAGGCTTCTTTGATACTGCTACGCTTCCATTTTTTAAGTGTTCTAAAGAAAAATAGTCTTAATTTCTCCCTCTGACCTGGCACTGTCGGCCTTCTGACCCCAGCTCCAGATGCAAAGAACCCTACTCATTTCCATCTGGGGACACATATTTCTAGTCAAGAGACACATCAAATCATCTTCTTCCCTTCTCCTTTCCTTCCTTCCTACAAGAGACATAAAGAACTGCAATGAAAAATAAAAGCACAAATAAATAAGCATTCAGAGGATCCAGCAACAAATCACCCAGAAGCAAAGCAATACAGAGAAGGAAGCTGAAAAGAACCATCATGTTTATCAGCAGGCAATGATTACGGAAAAAAAATAACTTGTTTGAGGTAGTCACCCATGGCGAGTACATGGCAAGGACATCTGGATACACATTGTTAGTTTGCTTCTGTGATTGTTCCTTATGAAGGCTGAGTTTCACAGAGGACCAGTTTGTTAACTAACCTTCATTATAGACCTTCTGATATTTAACCTTGTATATTTCAACACCAGCAACTCTCTTGAGAAATTATAGAGATATTGTAGCAGGATGAAAAAAACTATTTTTTTCTCCCCAGGTTGTTGTAACTGAATGTAAGGAAACAAGAACCCAGAACCTGAGACATCTCCTTGTGTGGTCTAGAGCTGAGTGATCTAAAACTCTGACATTGATGAAGGAGGAAGTTGCCTGTTTTGTTGCTGACAGAATGGGAATTACCTCAAACTGAGATTGCATTTGAATGCAAATTCCTGGACTGCTTAAACAATTCCTACATTTTCCTGGAATAAACCAGGCAGGGAGACATAGCTTATGAAGTGTTTTATACATGACTTTGAGTCACTTGCCTCTGAGATCCTGTAATCCACTCAAGAACCTTAGAAACAACCAGAAAGAATTTGTTGAAATTAAAGAAAAGTCAGACATGTCATCCCGGATATTCTGCAACTAAGAATATGTGAGAAGACTTTAATTTTTTTCTTCTCTTTTTTTACTCTTCTTTTCCAGACAAAGGAAAGGTATGATGGGTTGGTCCCAGCTGGTAGCCAATCTCACACTCGGCTACTCTCTACCTCCCCCTCCTCAGTAGGACAGGGGAAGAAGAGGAAAAAGCAGGAATGAGAAATATTTTAGATTAATATGGAGTCAGAAAGATCACTTACTATCATTGTCAGCAAAAAAGACTTTATTTGCGATGAATAAATTTATTGTCAATGAAAATAAATATGGAATTACTTATTTGAGTGTTGGAAGGAAAAGGACAATAAACCAAATATTTACATAGAGAAAACAGCTTTCCTCCCCTTTTTTTCAAACCCAACTTCATCCCAAATTCCTCTTCCCTCCTTGTTATTGCCACAGGTTACACTCCACTCCTACAGCGAGCCAATGCACCATGCAAGGTTGTGTGTGTGTGTGTGTATGTGAGAGTTAGTCAGTACATAGTGGTTTCCTCCTGCCATTCCTTACTTTTCACTTTCCTTCTCTGCTCTAGTGTAGGTTCTCTGTACCACTGCAGAAGAGAAAAGTACCTGAGTTTGAATTGTGTTAGCTTGAATTATTCAACGTTTTTTTTTTAAAGCAAATAGGTCTTATAGTACAGTGAATACTTAGAATTCCAGCCTGGTACTTCTGCGATAAAAATCAACAGGATGTGGCTCATACAGGAACCAGCTATTTTTAGGTAAAACTCCTGAAGCGGGATATAATTTTAAGTCTTCTCTGCATTTTTATTTCTGAATCTGCTTGCCGGGCTTGAATGATACATGATTAATAATTGAGCACATCATATTTATACATTCCTTAACAATAGATGCATGAGAAGAAACCAGAAAATTAAGGGGGCAGGGGAGGAAAAGGCAAAAATATGTTTCTATGGTAGATCTTGCCAGAAAGACATAAGCCAGTAGTGACGGTGATTTTTATGCCTATCTACATGTGTTTAATTTTTATGTATTACTTTCTACACTCCTTCATTTTTATACACGTCCCATTCCCTCTTGCTCAAATGAATCAGTAGAAAGATTGTTGTAACTGCATTAGGATTAAGGCTAGACTGGTTATTTCTCCTAAAATATGTGCTGTTTAATGAGGATAGAAGTCAGTTTACAAATCAATGCAAGGTATGTTTCTCCTAAATAAGGTTCTATGTAGTCAGCAGAATGGCCCAATATCTTAGGCTAAGTTGACACTTTTTCTTGGCATGTGACAATTATATGCTTGTACTTCCAACCAGAGCAAAATAATATTGTCAGTCAACTTCATTACAACATCTTATGAATTTTAAAATAAAAGTTTCAGTTACTCTGCCTTAAAGTGCTAGTGCTAATGCTCTACTTGTGATATACTGAAGCAACTACCACATCTACCTTTCTTTCCATTAAGAATTGCTGTTAGTAACTTGATCATAAACCACCAAAGTCTTCCTTTTGAAGCTTAAAAGCTTCTACAGAGAAGGCTGTGAAAAAACATAGTTTTTCACAGTTCTATTCAAAACGAAATATGAGCTATAGTGTAAAAAATTTGAAAATTTAGAAACAAGACTTTGTTGGAAGGGAAGTTTAAAAAGGCATAGTACAGCATTACAGTCTTAGTAATTGCCGTGGTCCTTTCTCTGTTCCCAGTCAAAAAGTCTCTGAAATCTCTGCAGTGTCCAATTTTGCAGAATGTAATGGGGTCCACCTTATTCAGTATCTAGTGTTCAGTGGTAGTCATATCTATATGCTTCTCAGAGATAAGCAGAACTATCCTCCTGGAAAAATTTGCACATGGAATTATATGTCTAAGGGTTATTTTACTCCTCACCAGCAGTAGGTGTTTGTTATCTTTAGTTTTGAAACACAAAGATTTATATTCACAGAATCATAGAATAATTTAGTTTGGATAGGACTTTTAAGATCATTGAGTCCAGCCATTAACTTAGTAAGTCAAATCCACTACTAAATCATATCCCTAAATGAAAAATCTAAATATCTTTTAAATACCGCTAGGGATGGTGACTCAACCATTTCTCTGTGCAGCCTATTCCAGTGTTTGATAACCCTTTTGGTAAGATAATTTTTCCTTATATGCAAACTAAACGTCCTCCAGCACAAATTGAGGTAATTTCCTCTCATCTTGTTGCTTGGTAGAAGAGACTGACCCCCACCTTACTGCAGCCTCCTTTAAGGTACTTGTAGGGAGCAATCAGGTCCTTCCTAGGCCTCCTTTCCTCCAGGCTAAACAACCCCAACTCTCTCAGCAGCTCCTCTGGACTTGTGCTCCAGACCCTTCACCAGCTTGGTGGCCCTTCCCTGGACATGTTCTAGCACCTAAATATCTTTCTTGTAGTGAGGGGCCCAAAACTGAACACAGATTTGAGGCGTGGCCTCACCAGTGCCAAGGACAGGGGGATGAACAGTTCCCCAGTCCTGCTTGCTACACAATCACACAAGCCTTTTAAAAAAGTCTTCTACTGGATCTGTAGGTTTTATTATCAAGCGTCCAGTTTCACGTAGAATTTTACTACTTATCTTTATTACCCATATAGTTCTTGGGATACAGTGATTTCAACCATCACAGCTTCGAGTTAGAGCTTTATCTCACTGTCACATTCTGGTATCAGTGTTGTCAGGAATAATGAGTCTAAACCTGCAGGTAGTTTTCTTCAGCAGCATACAACACAAACATATGTCATGTCATTTTATTACTTTCAGAGTTTATTATGTAGCTTGTTTCATATATGTCATAATATATTTTCTGCTTGTTTACCCATTAACCACTACAATGGTGTTCTCATTGATTCTGACACATTGAGCACATTCGTCTTTCTCCAGAATACCTACAGTTAGTACAGAAATAAATTATTCCAGTGTTTGTAACTTTGTATGCTGGTTCATTAGCAGATCTTGTGTCAGCTTCCTAAATGGTGTTCCTTTGAAATTCCCCCTTGATGGCTGAGTTGCCCTTTTTTATTTTTTGGAGGGCGAGAGATAGCTGTGATTGTTTTAAAACATTTCTGCCACTCCACTTGTTTGTTACCATCTTACAGCTCGGAAGTCAGAGCCTTCAAAGATACCTGGTGAAACAGATTGTACAAGTGCTTCTCATCCACTTTAGCAATGTTGTACAGTTTAATATCTTAAATTGTTGAAACAGAATACAGACTACAAATAAAACAATCCACAAAGAAGTGAGGACAAATAGGATATTTTAGAATTTTGCAACAGGAATGTTTCAAGTACATCCTCCTTTCTAGCATATGTGATGACAAATCTTTCTGAACAGTGTCTCAAATATGACTTGTTTGTAACAAACTCATCTTACAGTATAATATTATGTCTTTTTTTCGTAAGGAAAACCTGATTGTATTTGTCCAGCAAATATACTTGAAGGCCCACATACTCTGTACAACTGCCGAGGTGTTTTTCTGTGTTACATATTTCCAAGGACTACCAAAAGCCTAGTCTGATGAAAAAAAAATGTGGCTAATAAGAAAAAAAATCACTGCATATATATTTCCAGAATAGAATTGACATTATTGCTGACAGCTACTGATCAGTAGGAAAAGTGTGAAGAAAACACAGGTCTTCCATCTGCTTCATCCATCTGCTGAGAAAAGGAACTGCATTGCCATTAGCAGGTCTGTCTCTATAATTCTGTGTGTTCTGTGTGCATTTTCATGACAAATGGCTTAAATACCTCTATTGTTTACCTTTATAGATAACCGTACTAAATAACATTTAGTTTTGCAAGCAGCTCTAAGTTTGCTATTTTTGAAATAAAATGCATCCTAGAGCATAATTCCCAGATTTCTCCTTAAATTTCCTGACTATAAATCTGTGACTCTTTAAAGTGTCTAATAAAAGAGTTTGGTTTAATATTAGATATACTCGATAATTCATATTTAATATTTTTTGTCTGAGGATTTTGGCACAATGTGTTATTTGGCTTCTTTCTATTTGTTTGTATTCTATTTCAACATTGACATACCTTTCAGAATTGGAAGAAATAAAGCTGGGATGTAAACTTCAGGTCAAATAGTATTCTCCAAGTCCATCTGTGGAGGTTATTGTTGAGGAGAGCAGTTTTGCTGGACTTCTATATTAGCAGTGTCAATCACAAAAACAGAGAGTAAGGGAGACTCCTGAGGAATTTTGTTCAATACTTGCTATTTTTCAATATTCTATATTTTATTTGTCCTATAGGTTGGGAGCTTTAGAAAGGAAACAACTTTTCCAGTTACACAAAACCTGTCCAGAGGTGGGAGCAGCCTATATCTAGCAGCTCCAGGCATTAATATTTCTAGAATCCAGACAATGGCAGATATTCTGCCCCTGTGCCCAGTGCTCATGTAATCTCAGTAGGTCCTGTGGTTTGTACAAGAATGACAGCAGAATTGCATTTATTATTTCTGCTGCTGCATGTACATCAGAAGTTCTTTTAAAATTTACTCCCTTGCTACGTCCAGGAAGTATACTGGAAAGGTTAAAGGTAAAGTTCAGATCACTATCACCAGAATCACTCCAAGAGCTTTCTTCTGGTCACCTCCTTTCCTCGGCATTTTTATCCCTGCCTAGGAGGAACTCCAGATGAGTAGGGGTTTTGTTTTTGGGTTTTTTTTGTTTTTTTCCATTAATGCAAGTAGTTCCAACACATTAAAAGTTTTAGAATACTACTGGGAGACTTTTAAAGCCTGTTCTTTTATCTTGAATGCTGAGAACTATTTAGAAATAAAACCCCAACAAACTATCTACAATGCTTATGAATTATGTAAACATTGCCTTACTTTTTAAAATAAAGTTAACTGATACAAAAAGATTTTTCTGTTAAAAATATTAAAAATAAAGGTATAAGTATAGAAAATTATTTTATTCTGTACTGTATATTCATCTCCTGTGTGCCCTCATGATTAATAATCATACGTCAGACAGAGATGGTGAAAGGGAGACAGCTGAGTCTCTTTGGGGTTATCACTGTGCCGTCGCAAAAGGCGGACATAACCTTTCCCTGCTCAAAGTCCTAACTGCAAGACCTTCTTTCGTATCTGTGGGGAGAATAATAGTTTTGGAAGAAGCAGCTTTGCATTTTGCTAAAGAAATTGCATTCAATTTAATTGTGTTTCACCTTGTTGCAAAGTTGAACTATCACTGTCATTTTTTATAGCAGTGATTTTTTTTGTTAGTCCCTGTGAAGATTCTTTGTTGTTGGCTGTTGTAGGGAAACAGAAAGATTCACACCTCTGTTTTCTCTCTTACACAGGATTTCAATTAGTAGGTGGAACAACTAGGAACCACTTTCCCCATCTTTTTTTCAGTGCTTAGCCCCACTGAACAGATTAAATATATGAACAAAAATAATATATCTTGTGCCCAAATCACCAAAGAAAAAGACATTAAGGTGGTTTAGTAAACATGTTGACATTTATTTTTAATAAAGTGTGGATTCCTTCTTTTCTATTATGATGAATAAACAACATTTTGAAAACCTGAACCAGTGCTGGTTAACATCCAAAAACTAAAGTGTATTGTAGATGATCAGAAAGGTTGGAACCTATTTTTTTAAAAAGTATGGTCACCAGTGATTTAAAGGGTCTTTTAAATAATTTGGTATTGGACACAATCAGCAGCAATGAACATAATCTTCTGTCAGAAGTAGAAAAAGAAGTTATTATTGTCTTCTTTCTCAATTTGATATATAAGGATATTATATATTATATATATATAACTTTTCTTAAAAATCTAAACCCCATATAATTTAAAAGGTTATAGTTATACAAGTTATTTTAATAAGGAATTTGCTTCTTCAAAGGTTTAAATGAAATGTTTTATTTTAAGCAGCTGGTTGTCAGATGCAATCTTCTCTCTTGTTTTTCAAGTTCATGGCATATAAAAACAAGAAAAGAATTAATAGTCTATTATATACATTTTGGCTTCCTTATGAGCTGTCACTCAGTAAATAGTCTCATATACACATAAGACCTCTTTCTGTGCTGTAATATCAATATAAAGGAGCATTTCAATAATTGAAAAATTCATTTGCTCCCATCTAAAGCCCATCAACGTGATAGAGTTGGAAATCTAATATATGTGTATATATATATATATACATATATATATAATCTCAAAATATTTTGAGGTGATAGGACACTGTAAACAGTGAGAGTTTAGATTGCTGCTAAATGAAAAGATTGGTGTTTTCCCCCTAGATTTTTCATAACAAAGGTGACATTATTTTATCCCGTCACCTTGTAAGGAGTAATAAGATATACAGTACTGTTTTAGATTGAAATGTTAGCAAAAAATGAACAGCACAAAAAGGAGAAATTAAATAAGATTGCAATTAAATTTGACTCTCAAGGAAGCACACTATGGTTTCTTTGTAAATATTTCCACCAATTGATTGTACTTCATTGTTACAGACAAATTTCTCTTTCTTCTTGTATTGTTTGGATGAATAGCACTAGAAAAATTACGTATAATCTTTCAACTATGTTAATGTATGTGCAAACTTTATGACTGTAAAATCAAATAAATCAATATTTAGGAAGCTCAGAACAAAAGACTGAAGGCATTTATGGTGAGTTGCATTAATCAATTTACTGTGTGCTTATCATTGTTTAGTTGAGCTAATCATGGAAGATTAACCTTTAAAAATTTATATTACAAAGTATGATGATCCTATTCTTGGTTCCTAATGCTTTTAGCTCTACAAACAACATTTGACATTTACCAATAGTAATATCATAGACAAATGTTCCCATACCCTGCAAATTACAAAGGTTTGAATTGTTTTCTCTTTCTTTTTCTTTTTCTTTTTCTTTCTTTTTCTTTTTCTTTTTCTTTCTTTTTCTTTTTCTTTTTCTTTCTTTTTCTTTTTCTTTTTCTTTCTTTTTCTTTTTCTTTTTCTTTCTTTTTCTTTTTCTTTTTCTTTCTTTTTCTTTTTCTTTTTCTTTCTTTTTCTTTTTCTTTTTCTTTCTTTTTCTTTTTCTTTTTCTTTTTTTTTTTCTTTTTTTTTCCTTTTCTTTTTTTTTTGTAGAAGGAATTGAAAATTGACAGCAGTGCTGGTTTTGGGTGTTTTTGGGGGAGGGTATTTTTTTGGTTTTTTAGTTGACTTGAATGATGACATCAGTTGAGATCATTAGAAGTTAAGATCATTAGAAATTAAAGATCACTAGAAATTAAATGTTTAACACTGAAAAATATTCAGCAAGCATTCAGATTTTTGCACTGGTCACACTGCTTCCTCATTTTATTTGAATGAAGCAAAAGTACTTTAAAGAATAAATGTGAAAAAAAACGGTTCTAGGGTATGTTCTGATCTTGAATCATAGTAACACTGAACTACATAAAAAAGTATGAACTTCCAAACAGCTGTATTGTTTTTGCCATGGTGTCTCATGTTTATACCTACTTCTGATCTTTGCCTTCAGGTAGTGCTGCAATATAAATATTCAATATTGAGAATGAAAAAGAAATAGCAATTACTTCTGATAGATTCAGTGTTTACCATTCAAATTTTCTAGTACCTTTCTTAATAGGAGATCTGAGGAACTGTCAATCTTAAATTAGTCTGCCAAGCTTTTTTGAATCCATGGTCTGAGCCCTCCTCATGCTCCACAAATTCCTTTGCAAAGTCTACCAAATACAATTAAGAAAGAGAAGTTCAAACATGTTATGCAGCAACTTCTATGCATGAAGTTCCAGAGCTTAAAAGAATATTGGTAACCCATTGAAAAGAAGAATTTTTGAGACAGGCTCTGTTTCATTACTAATCCCTGATAGTAGTACCAAAATGCCACGGATCTTTTTTCCATGTAATACAAAGGCTGTCATTGACGTCTTATGGGGCTGGAACATGTTTCTTTTAGCCTGATGATACATCAGATCTCAAAGTGTGTGAGTGTAGTTGGCATATACCTTGAAATACAAAAGAGTTTCATACTCACCCATGCTTATTCTTCTACTAAAAACAAAACCTGTTGGAACAATCTGAAGAAAGTCACATATGCAATGAGGCTTTGGGGACACAAATTGAGAAGCATGAGTCATGTAAACGACCACCTCAAAACTGGACTCTTGTTGTAAAAATGTTAAGGACATTGAGTCGAGAGATGTTACCACTGCTTGATGCAGATTGCCCTTCTAGATACCCAACTCAACATGGAGCTTTTCAGGATTTAATTAAGCCACTTTTTTTTTTTAAAATCTATTTGTGTTAAATCCAAACTAGAACTGCACAAGGCAGAAGATGGTAGTAGTTCCATTCCTATGCCAAATATTATTCATAACAAAATTCTTAGAAAAAATGGGGGCTACTGCTTAACTTCCATTTTGAGAAACTCTAGGAGCTCCAGGCAGACTCTCAATTTGAAGAACAGCTGTTAAGACCCAGTATAGAATTTAGAAATGCAATATTTGCTCCTGTTAGATGTTGCTGCTGCATCCAAACAGACTGGCAAAAACTAAAGCTGTGCTCTAGATCTGCAACCAGAAGGGCTATATTAGCCTCATCTGAAGAATTTTGGTGTGTTGTCCTGAGAGGGGAAGGAGGACAATTTCTGTGTCCCCTTAGCCTCTCATGGAAAATTTAAAGGTTTTTCAAAAGTCCCACAGATTTCTTTTGTCCTTTTTTTTGCTGACACAGTTGAACAATAGCAGATCATAATATGGTAATGTCTTCTGGCTTGCATCACACTTATCTAAGTGGTCTAGAATTCTGCTTTTAATTTCAGCTCGTTCTTTAATCTGAATTCCCAGTACATGGTGATTTATATCCAAGCAGCTAACAGCATAAAGCAAAACACAATATCAATTTAACATAGTAACAGCTTTAGCAACGTGAGGCTAAACTGCTCTGTCAAATGCCACATGTCATGATGGATAGTCTCTATGACTGTGCATACATGGAATATTCATACAAGATATATGGATACAGTAAACAAACAAAACACATGTGACATTTAGCATTTGGTTCCAGCTAAGACCAATGGAAACTGAAATTTCCAAGCTCCAGGCAGGAGATTCTCACATCACCCAGTCATAGATATCCATTTCACAGGGAAAATGTAGATTTTTCTCCAGAGCTCTCAAACTTTGGTTCCACAAGTGTGTTCAGAAAGTGAGACTTCAAAGAAGCTCTGATCCTTGACTCTTTTTCCGTCTCTTTGTGTCCTCTGTGATCCACAATACTGGGTTTAATTCAGAACATTTTAATGGGGACAGTTTTCAATTTCTTTGCAGTGGGCTGATAAACTGTTATAACTGCGGAGAAAAACTTTCTCAATATACAACATTCCAAGTGGGTCATAAATTTTATGTTGAAGTAAAAGAAATTTTGACCTTTTTCTCCTGATGGTTACTCCTGATTTGTTTGTATAATGCCAAACTTCTAGTCTCTTAATTCCTGCTAAGACTTTTCTAAAACCAAGGAAAGACTATTTCCAGTCAGGTTTATCCTACAGAATGTATGGGAAATTAGATCTGCACAAATATGTTAACCTCTTCCAAAGCATTAGGTTTACAAAATGTTGACTTTATGCCTTTATTTGTTCTTTATCCTTTGAAAGTAAAGGGGGAAGACATCAGACTTATGAGCATTTTGAAATAAAATGTTAGGCTTGTAGACCACAGACTGATGAGATATGAAACATACTTTTTAAATTTCTTTTGCAGTACTAACAAAGTGAGGAGAAATCACACAGCTGACCACACTGCAGCTACTTAATGCTGCTATAAATACATGATAATAAGCATGTGGTGTATGTGATTGTCTGTGCTGATAAATGAAAGGGTGTGAATTTTTCAGCATCAGTGGAAAGATGGGAAAAAGAAAAAACCTTCCTGATTGCAGCTGCAAATGATAGCAATTTTTCCTTCCTGCATTAATGAATGTAATTCATGTAACGCATATTACATCATTCAACAGCAAAATTCTCACATTCAGTTCACAGACAAAAAGTATTTTAATTAAGAATATCAATGAGTAATGACAATCCACTTCCAGAAAAAGCAAAGAAAGACACTTCTTTGGCCATGTAGAAGGAGCTGTGATGCAAATATATTTTATCAGTGTAATAAATTCGCTTTCCTAAAACTCCTTACCAAAATAACATCCTTAAAGACATGTTCTGGTTTATTTGTCTGTTTCTAACCTTCTTTTACTTGCAGTATTTGACTGCAAACCTGCATTTTACAGTCTCTAGTGATTGAATCACTTCATCTTCTATAAACATCACAAGTTCAAAGAGCTTTCAGCATCTGAACTCCAATACAACATACAAACTAAAATAATTCATTGTCTAGAGACCATAACAAATTTTAATGTGCATTTACAGAGTAAACAGAGGGCTGAAGGGGGTCAAACCAGTCAAAGTGAAAATATGTATTACAAAATCCACACATTACTGAATTACAAACTAAAAAGTGATGTTTTGTCAAAAAAAGCAAATAAAGATGTTTCTTGGTGGCACGACATATAGATAATATTAAAAACTGCTTGCATGAGGACCAAAGTATGTCTACTCTGAAGTTATATCACACAGACTGTAAGCAATTTACAGAATTTAAGTTAGTTTTGCATATACAGGAGTTGCAAAATTAGAGAAAACACACTGAAATATAGAACGCACACACAAAAAAAAAGGATGTATATATATAAACCTCCACACAGTCATCAGGGGTTGGCCTAAGTTGGTACTTGCCACCATTGAACAAGAAACAAACAGAAAGACAGGAAAAAACCTCACAGGGAAAAAAGAATAACATATTAAAAAGCAAAAAGCAAAAAAAAATCTCAAAAGAAAAATATCCTCATATGCTTTTCAGAAACAACATCCCCTAGTCTGCTGTGCTGCTTTATAGAATATATTTTCTCCTTCCTATTCCTCATGCAAAAAAAAAAAAAA